>BSBK01001611.1:0-395000 GCA_027943335.1 Chamaecyparis obtusa | reverse complement strand
GGCTGGTATGGCCAACCACTATTGGGGACTGAAGTAAAGGTTTCAATTGGTCCCAATGTTAAGCAAAACATGACCTTGGCTTGATGGCATTCTTGTATATTTGCATGTACCTATGCTATGTGATCATATGATTGTATGCATCATGTAATGATGGTGTATTTGTGTTATGGATCAGAGAAATCATCATGATTGTATGTTATACATATTTCTTACCTTTGCTCATGTTTAGTTTAAATCTTCTATTGATGTGATTGGCTTATTAGAGGACCCTATGTTGCATTTCTCCTTCTCGTGTCTTATGATGCTTTTAATTTTGCATTATTGGCACTTGTGTGGATTACTAATGCATGCTTATAATCATTGGATTTGTATGACTCTTTTTTGATAGAATTCACCATATTATGATGTACAAGTATGTGATCCATAGGGCTTAAAGGTAACATAACAACTAATATAGTGATATGGAGTGCACAAATGATCTTGGTGCATGGGTTCCATGATGTTGAGGCTATTTGTGTTTTAATTCAATGTATGATGACTTTTTCATGATGAAATCCCTCTATCAAACATGTATTCATTTCCCTTGTATGTTTCTAACACTTATGGGTGGTCCTAAGACTCAAATATGACCTTATCTAGGAGTTAGGACCCCAAAATTACCATTTTTAGTGAAGTTTTGGCAAGATTAGCTAGTTTAGCGCATTTAGAACCTGGTTTAGCGCATATGACACCTATTGTAGCAAATTTGACACTTGAATTAGTGCATATACTATACATAATAACGCATATGTTATATAGAATAATGCATATGCCAATTCATTCAGTGCATTTGGCAATTCTTTCAGTGCTTATGAATTAGTGCATTTGAGACATAGAGATGTTCCTCAGGGCTTGGGAGAAAAATAATTATAGTTTTAAATACCCTTTTTCCTCGTGATTCTTTCCATGTATTCACAGTTAGATTTCAGCTCCAAAGTGACACATAAAATATAACATTTAAGTATAAATTCTTATACTTTAAGTTACATTTTATGTAATACTTTCAGGATGTTTAGGAGTGGTTTCAGATTCATAGGGGTTATAATAAAGAATCTAGATTTTGGTAGATTCAACAAAATTTCAGACTTAGCCAAATTTCAAGAATCAACATATTTCCATCAACATCCATTTTCAGGTTGAAACATCATCTCTTCTTGTTTTGTATCATGTTGTCTTAGAGGGAGTAATCTTGCATATGATGTAAATAACTACACCCTATTTAACAAAAAAAAATGTTGTGTATGTATTGTACATTATTTCCTAGGGGTTCTTTGATGGGGCATGACATCTGGTATCAGAGCACAAGTTCATACACTAGGAGCTCTAGTCTACATGTGCTCATTGTAAGTCATTGAGATGGTATGTGGTGTTTAGCATGTGCTTTCGTTCATATTTCCATGTTTTGGGATTAGACTCTTGTATGTGTGTGCTTCCAGTTGTAGTTGTGTGTAGTAGACCCTTGTGAGTAGTAGGTGATCTTGTGGATTAATCATATCTAGATGACTTGCTTATGATAGTTAGAATACTATATATAGATGTTTTTTGTGTTCACCTTGGCTAATGATTGATCATTTGGTTCTTATGCATTCTTCTGGTGTTATGCATTCTCATTAATAATGATTCTCAACACATTAATGAATGGGCTTGAAATTTTATTTATATCATTCCTTGATTAATGAATAAATTGGTTGAATGATGGTTATGATGATCATTTAAGAGTTTCAATTGTATATCTACTTCTTCTTAATGATGATATGAAATGATGTATTCCACTAATGTGCTAATGCCCTCTTGTGTGAAATATTGCTTGAGGGACCATGAGTGACTTGATGATATTTGTGGTTTTTGGATCTCAATGAATACAAATAAGCACTAAGTTTATGAGTGATTGAGATGATAGATTAGAGTGAAATAAATGTAATATACTTGGATGATACCATGGATGAACTTGACATGGAAATGTGATATCTCCATGCATATGTATTATACTGTGTCAAAGGATATTTCATTATTCTTGCAAGGTGAAGTGTTTTGATTGAAATAAGTGTGTACTAACCTATCTCAAAGTGAGTTTTGAAACTTAGTAAAAGGAACCTCATTGATAGGGGTTACTTAAAAATAAAAGGATATGTATCTCTCCTTCACTCATATGCTTGGTTGAAAGTAATAATTAACAAGGACCTATGTGATCAATTGTATTGATGATTCTATGTTTGAGTAAGTATCAAAGTAGGATAAATGCTTGAGTTGACTTTGAACTTTTATAAATGACTAAAGACAATGTAAATTAAGTGTAGGCATTGGAAGAGTGGTAATTTAAGTGCATTACTTAGTTTTGAAGCATTCTTATCATGTTTTGTCTGAATTTGGGAAAACATTGCATGACCTTAATCTAGGAAGCATCAAAATATTCCATTTGGTTGAAATATAAATGTTGTGTGTGATCTAGTAAAATATGAAAAACAAGCTAAGTGAATGCCTTCCTTAGTTATCAGTTCAAAATTGCATTTGCATTCAATGAATAATGGTATAACATGCTTTTGCATATGTATATGTACCCCTTCATGATTGTGATAAAACCAATGACAATACTTGTGATGATGTTTCATTTGATTTGTGTGGACTTGACGATGGCTTCCACTTGTGGTTGTATGTAATTGGATCCAAATAGTCCTTCAACCATTTGTAATGAGATGTTGTATTGGGAGTCTTGGCAATGTTATTTGGTTTCTTTCCTTATGATATTTTATGATTTGTTGCATGAGTTGGGTGTATGATTTTCTGATTTGTGTTTGTTTGGTTCCTTTCATGGTTTCAATTTGTGCCTTGTCGGTTGTGAATTTGGAAAATGCTTGTGTAGAATAAGTAATGTGTGGTTTTTGAGCTATGTTTATGGTGGTGTATGTGGTTGGGTATGATGTGAGACTTTGGATTCCAAACCAATGAATACTTATTATAGTTGGGCATTATGTATACCAGTTGGTACTTGTAGATTCCAAGTGGCTTATGTGTTGAAAGAGCATGGCTTATGTAATATTGGTTTTATGTGATGGCTATGTTTTCTTTTGAGGACAATGGTTTGGAATTGTAATCTCTTGCATGAGATCTCCTTGGCTTTGGATAAATTGTGTACTTACTCTCTCCTTGGTATTCCTATAGTCTTATGTGGATGGGAATTTGTGTATGGTTTCCAAAGGTTATGCCGACAATGTGCCATTATTGTTTTAGATGAGATTTGTGGTGTTGTTACCAATGTATATGTTAGTAATGTTTTATGCATGTTTTGTTGGGAGATCACATTGCTTGCCATGTTTGTGCTTGAATGGATGTTTAGCCATTTGTGGGAGTGGCTCTCCAATGGGGGGATCAAGACAAAAAGGGGCCACCAGGGTAACCCATTGAAGAGTGTTAATCAAGTGAAAATATAATTAATAATAAAATAACAGGGTTAAAAAAAACTAAGAAAGAGTAATACTAACACTATAGGCCTAAAGAAGGAGAAACCATATTTGTGTAGGCTTGGAGAGTGACTGACCATGTTTGAGTAGACCTGGAGAGTGACTGACCATGTTTGAGTAGGCCTAGAGAGGGACCGACCATAGTGGATATGGGTGTACCAATTGTTGAGATACCACGTACGTGCCTTTTATGACCTAGATGTATCAACCACAGATGTAGTGGAGAAATGCTAGGATATTTTGATATGTCAAGCTCCTTTTCACCATGAGAGGATTACTTGGCACTGCATGAGTCATGATGCAGCAAGGCGGTGGGTCATTCCATTCCCCACCGGGGCTATGCGATGATACTCCTATTTTTGGACTATGCACCCATTTTGTTATTAAGTGATTTTATTTATGGTTATATGTTGTTGAGTTTATCAACTACTTGGATATTATGGCATGAGCTTGTTGATAGCCCTCCTAGACATGTGTGAGTGCTCTTCCTTGTATTAAGTGTGGTTCTTCTTTTCATGATTTGTATGTCATTTTCCCTTGAATGGTGTTTTGTAATACCTCCATGAGTTGTATTGGATGTGTTTATGGTGATTATAGCGCCCATATTTCATGTGATCAAGTACTTAATGTGTGTGGTTGGTGTGGAGTTAATGTGTATGTATACCTCATATATTGGTTTGTTTGGCATGTTTTGCTTGGGCTGACCTACCATCACCAATGGTTTCCTCCTTCCTCGTCAAGTGGCTAGGTACTAGTTACATAGTGATGTACTGGACAATTACATGATGGTTTTTTTTTACTTGTGTGTTACCAACAACTTATTTATCTTTGTTGTGATGGTTCAACCAATTTTTTTGGAAAAATCATTTTATATGGATTTATTGTTGTGATTTTTTGAATTATCTTATTTATTGTTGAGATCAACAACTTATTTCCTTTCTATTTATGAACTTTGGTGGCTAAACTAGTTTCTCTTTGATGTTATTTGAATGTTGTTCATGTATAGTAATGTGACTCCTCACCAAGGACATAGGACATGAACTTGGTGAATGTATGCAAGGGAGAAAATATAGGAAACTATTGGGTGTGGGACATGGAGATGGATTTATGTGGGATTTGTAGGTGTTCCTTGGAGCATCATGGCTCCTGAGCCTTGTGTTGTGATGTGTAAACCCAGTGATGTGAGTTGATGTGTGTTTGTGTAAAGTACATATCTAATCATGTTAAAGGTTGAATTGTAGAGATATAAATAGATCCACATGCTTATCAATGTATATGTTTCCATGTTTTATGAGTTTGATACTATTTATGTTAATTAAGCACGGAGATTTGAAAAATTGCCCATCATTTCTTAAATCATCTAGTGCATTCTATATTAATCTTTTACACCCTTCTATCTAATCACCTTAAGCTTTTGAAATCCCACCCTTAGCACATAATATAGGTAACCCCATTGCCAAAGTGATATCAAATCCTTCATACTCTTATTCCAAAGCTTTTGAATACGTGATGCGTTTGGCAATTAGTTGTTCAACATGAGAGATTGAATTAGTATAAGAGGTTCTATTGAGGCCCATATCATACAACTTTGTGTCTAATATGTTCTTTAACCTTTGATGCTCCAAGATTGCTACATGATTCTTGCGATGGGAAATCCAAAAATTGTCAATCCATACTATCAGATTTGTAAACCTCTCATGAAGTAAAACTAGAAACTATCTCAAATTTGGGATCTTGCATTTATAAAAGTAACTATTGATGTCGATTTTGTAACTCCTCATATATTTTTTTAACTGTACATCTTCCCCAGAGGTAATCCTCATGTTCCTATCCCTTAAAAAAGTAATCTTTAACAATAATCTTTCATTCTTCAATTTAAGATTGTTTCTTTCCTTCACCAACAACTTCATTTGTGCTTTATTTAGCTTAGCGATATTAACACCAATATCAATAATTACTATTGGATTAATTTCACCCACCTTGAGATTCATCATGTGATCGAATGCTTTCTCTATACCAATGATCTTAGGTCTTTTGTGGGGAGGATATTATGCCCATATTAGCATAGATTCTTTATATGGATTGAATCTCGAACCAATATAAATTTCTTTTAATCCCTCCATAATGAGCTTGTACTTTTTATCCACATTGTGCACAAAACTGTCAAATAATAAAGTTGCACTCAAATCCCATCCTGGGAACACCATGATTCCTTCCTCTTGTAGTAATTTTCTTCCACTCTCCAGTGTCATAGTTTGAACTTCTTGATCAATATCCATTTTTAACTTGTTTAACAATTGTTGTTCATTTTCATAGATAGTTGGAGGGATTAAATCCCATAACTTCTTATACAAAAAGGTTTTAAACTCACCAGATTTTACAAATTGGTCATTAGATACAAAGGAGTCATATGTTGAAAGTCTATCATCAATGTCCACTTTTAAATCCTTAGCCATCTTTGTAAGAATCTGCAAATATCAAACATTGAACCAAGGATCTAGAGGTTAAAGAAAAGCACAAGAGAGATGATATGAATGCAATGATTGATATTGAATTGATCCAATGAATTCACCTTGCATGATTACATAATAGGCCTCCTTATATAGGAAAGGCGATAAGTGAGAATGATAAGGAGCTGATAAGCTATCTCGTATGCTAGGTGTAATCACATGTCCACCAAATGTGGATCATCCTCCATTATGCAATGAAGTATGTGCAATGGGATTAGGATTATAATTTGATAAGATAACTAAAGGTGGATCTCACACCAAAAGTGGAAATTTTCCTACACCGTGTGCTTAATTGAGGTGCAAAATCCTAGGTGTATCAATAAAAAACTACTATGCAATGCATTAAACTAAGTAAGATTAAGTTAAGTATAATTAAGAATATTTAATTACACCAACACCCCCCTTAAGTGCAACTTAGGTGAATGCACTTAAAATCACAATGCAAGATGGGTCTTGGCTACTAGGCCATGTTAGGTACCCATGTACAATATGCAATGCAATACATGAAATGCAAAACTCTCATAAAGTGGAGAAAGAGGGAAAACCTCATGGGAAAAACCCTCCACCAAAAAGAGAGGATTACATGACATAATGACCCGGCCAAAATAACCCTGGATAGAATAACCTGGCCATAATAACCCGAGCAAAACAAAAAAACCCAGGGTCATAATAACCCAATCCAAAATAACCCACAATCAAAATAACCCATGGATAAAATAACCCCATAAGATTATAGAGAAAGGAAAACAAAATTTACAAATGACAAGTATATTTCTAAAAAACTTTTTTATTCAAATTTTCAATTAAAGTGTCAAATTATTGGTTTTGGGAAAATCATCTTGAATAGCTGAATAATAGTTCCACATTGTGATTGGAAACTTGGGTGAATGTATGTTGCCTCTTCTAGTTAGTCTCCTAATCCATGTGTCTTCAAAATAATCAATTATGGGTTGCAAAGTCTCCTCATGTTCTATATAATAAGGATATTGTAGAAGTGTTTTGAATGCATTGATTATATATATCTGATGCACAAAAGCTAATGCAACAAATTTAATTTATCTCAAATGAAAATACTTCATTAACATTGTAACGTGTTTGTAGACCTTCTTCTTGAACTCTACACACTCTTAATTCTTCTTCCCTTCTTCCTTCCTTTACTTCTCTTAATTCTACCACTTTATATATCCTCTTAATGCCTCTTCATAATGCCTTTTGACTTATATCTTTTCATAATAACTCTTATTTATCTTATTCCCATGAATTTATCTTTATTTCTATAGTTATTTACCATTTTAAAAGTTATTTAAGCATATTAAAGATGTTTTAATGCTATTTTAGGGGTATATAATGGATATATGGTCTAAAATGACCTAAATATCCTCTATGGTGCCTCACAATCCCTTTTTTAGCATACTAACTTGATCTAAAATGATCATGGGTTATTTTTTCCATGGGTTATTTTGACCATGGGTTATTTTGACCATGGATTATTTTGACCTTGGGTTATTGTGTCCTTGGGTTATTATGGCAGGGTTATTGTGTCCAAGGTTATTTTGGCTGGGTTATTATGTCTGGTTACCAAGATGCATGGATGGATGGAGTGCTTAAGACCCCCCAAGAACTACATACATAATGTATATAGAAATAATTATCCCCCCATAATAAGTATAGTTTGAGACATGATATTCCCCCCATGTTGATGAAGAGTACCTGTAAACAATAGACCAACCAATGCCTACAAGAAACATGTCTCCCCTTAGGAAGAAATAGATACATCAAATGATGAAGAAGTCAATCCATGTGCAAATAGAAGGAGGAAGAAGATGAAGGTCTTCATGTATGAGTCTCTGAAGATTGAATTGATCTCTCCAAGCTCAAAGAATCTATCATCTCATGCAACAAATCAAGTGAAGAAGGAGAAGAATCAAGAGTGTCAATCTCCAAAGAAGGTGAAGAAGTATCCCCAACTATGATGCTATCATAAAAGGAAAGAGAAACCCCCTCATGCATGTCTCCCAAATATGCATCATGAGAATCAACAAATGTTGGAGAGGCATCCAAGTAGTCATCACATTCTACAAGATCTGAAACAATATGATCATCCTGTTGAATAGTAGAGCCCATGTCTGAAGAAGAATGAGGTGGAGGAGTAGGAATCTCAACACTTGTCTCGACAAAAAAATGATTCAAGTGCCCAGAGTTCTCATCATATACATAATTATCCCTTGGCAAAGAGATGTGTACATCATGAATATCATCATCATCAACAACAAAATGTGAAAAAGAATACAAGCGTGATGTATGATCAACAATTCCCATATCTATGACATCTCTAGTCTCCATGTCCCTAATGTAGACATAATCATGAGTGAACTCAACAATTTTACCTTGTGCCCCATGTGTAATTTGGTAAATATAAAGGACATTAGTGGTCAAGGATGGTACACAAAGAACATCATTAAATGTCCCCTCTCCCATAGGAATAGAACCTTTCCCACAAACTCTCATGAATGTGTTGTTACCCATCAAAATATTAGGAGAATTACAAGGCTCGATAGAAGAAAACATATCCATAGAAGATGCCATATGATGTGATGCACTTGAATCAAGAAGTCAAATACCTTTCTCAGGATGTGTGGAAGCCAAAAGTGCTTGTCCTTTACCTTTATCTTTTGATGATGATGGAGATGTAGAACCTGCCAAATGTGTAGAAGGAGTAGACACTGATGAGGGCAAATTAATGTTGTGGTTCTGAATAATGTGAGTTAGCTCATCAATCTTCTTTTGAAAACACTTATGATCATCATTTCCTATCTTTTTACAATATGCACATTTATCCCTCTTTATTCTAGATGATTCCTCTCTTGAAGAGGACTTTAGTAGAATGGTGTGAAGGAGATTCATTATCTTTTTCATGAGGCTTAGGATCCTTATGTTGTTTCTTTCCTTTGCCATTAGAAGCCTTTGAAGTAGATTTACTTGCAATCAATGCATGATGTGTGGAAAGCTTCAATTGACCCATGTGTGCCAACTTTTCTTGTTCCCTAGTGAGTTGTGCTACAAATTCATCAAGAGAAGGAAATTTGTATGCACTACTATGTGTGTATGTTTAACACCTTCATGAAATTAGGATAATCAACTACAATTCTATGAAAATACAATGCAAATTTAAGCTAAGAATTGAAATTAACATCCATGACATCCCATGGTTCTCTAACTAATTTGGTAAGTGAAGCTCTCAGCCTATTCTCCACTAGTGACAAATGTAGAATGAGAAATATGATAGTACAAATGCTTAATCGAGCTCTCAAATTGATAAATTGATACAAAGATAATTCAAATGCTCTCAATTGCTATGAAAATGACTATAATGGTGCTGCTTTGCAAATGAATTTCTAAGATGATTATTGCTCTCAAAATGCCTCTTATTTATATTAAATTCCCAAGAGTAGGGGGTAGAGTGAAGTAACCATGATTTAGCCTTGGTTGAGTCAAAAAATTTGCAATGTTTTTAAATGGGGGGACAATTTAAATGTTTGTCTCAAAGCTTTGGACAAAAAGACAAAATTAAGTGGTTGAGATGCAAAGTTGAAATGTGTGATTGAGATTCAACCATTTTGGAGTGATTTATGTCTCTTTGTCCTCAATTCTCATTGGTTCCTCAAATTTGTGTTGAAAGATATTAGGATTAATTAAATTTCATTAATTAATTAAATTAGCCATGTAAGGGAATAGGTTCAATTTGATTTTTGATTTTTGAACTATACAATTAATTGATTAAAATCAATTACATAGCATTTTTCACCCCTTTAAGCCTTGATTTAATTATTTAATGTCATTATTTGATTTTTCCTTTGATTTTAATGATTTTGTCCAACTTTGATTTATAAATGTCCATTTTGATTTGATTTGATCCTTTTCGATGCGAATTAGAGTATTTTGATTAAGATTTTGCAATTTTAATGATTTAAAGCACTTGCCCACTTTTGAGTGTCTACAAATGCCCCTCTTTGAATTGATGTGCGAAGCTCATTGATTCAAATAAATTTTTATGTCTTGATCACCTTTTAGGTCCTGATTAACTGATACACAACTGATTTATGATATTGCCTGATATGATTCAACATTTGATATGATATGCCCCACTGATAATAGTTTGAAATTTTGATACCCCAGATTCATTGATGTTTGATTTTTTATGCCAATTTAATACTCTTATGATGCCCCCTTAGAAATGAAACATATTGATTGCTTGATTTGAAAAATTCGATGATTGATTTATATTGATCCAATATGTTTTCATTTTTGAAAAATATTGATGATATGCAGATTTCAACAAATGCCCCGAGTTGATTTTTAGGTTGATATAGGTCACTAGGTGAAAAATTACCTCCAAATTAGGTCAGATTTAGCATAAATAGGTTGAAAAACCTAGATTTACTATTCATTTTTACTTTTTATTGTTGAGATTTTGCTCTGATCTTGTTTTGATTATTCATGATGGTTGTGCCTATTCGGGAGCATCGGTTCAAGAGAGGTCATCGTTATTAGAGACCCTTGGATTACAGACCTCCTGTGAGTGTTTTCAAACCTTCCTTTGTGCATTTATTGCTCTTTAATAGTATTTATTGCATTTTTTCTTGATTTTGTAGATCAATTTTTGCAAAATGCCATGTAGAATATGTTAAATGCCGCATAGGTTTGTAAAATGATGCATCCACACATTTAAATGATGCCTCCACGTAGTTAAATGCACTTAGGATAGGGTAAAATATTGCCTGATCAATTTTAACTGTCGCATAGAACTAGGGTTATATTGCCAATTTAGAAATGTTTTTCCACGTGAAAAACCCTAGGTTTTAAATGATGCCTAGGCATGATAAAATGTCGCCTAGAGCTATAAAATGTCGTGTGAAACGTTAAGTGATGTGTGCTAATGATAAAATGTCACGTATGCAATTTTTTGCACCACCTAAGGTAAAATGCCGCATCCTAATAGGCAAATGACACCTACATGATTTTTGAAATTTTGAAACTCAAACTTGATTTCTGATTAAAATTTGATAACTCTAGATGATGGATTGATTTTCTAAGATAGATAGGTTTGTTGTAGTTAAGAAAAACAAGTGATTAGGATATCAGGATAATAATACAAATGAATGTTTGATTTTGTCAATCTGATAGGATAGAAATCTGATAGTGGGATACTGATAGGTAGAATTGATTGATTAGTGTGAAAACTGATAAGTAGATAACTGATAATTCACTCTCAAGACATAGAGACACGAACAAATGGTACTAGGTTTGATTGCTTAATACTTTTATTCTTTGATAGGATTGATTGACTTAGGATGATTCACTAATATAGAATGCTGATATGATTCCCTTGATTTTGCCAAATAGGCACATTTTCGTAAACTTTACATACAGACCGTTGCATCTTGGGTTATTGATCTAGGTCAGGCTTTGACCCCAACATAGTATTGCATTATTGAGTTGTGCGACTCGAGTTTCCTTCTTGATATCTCGTGGTTCCAACTGAACCATGGTCTCCTTACAGCTGTGGTAGAGAGATGGCACTTTGACCATAATACTTTCCATTTACCTTTCGGGGAGATGACCATCACACTAGAGGACATGTATCGATTGTTACACATTCCTACTTGAGGAGAGATGGTGTACTATGATTCAGTTTATGATAGTACAATATGCAGATGAGTGTTCAGAGATAACACCATTGATGATGATACTATCATGTGGGCGCAATTCGCTTCATTTCCCACTTTGCCAGCAATTCTAGGTGCTCTGATTGGCAGATTATTGCTTCCCGATCAGCAAGGTCATGGTTTCTTTGTTGGATGGGGTCAGATTCTAGAGGATTTTCTTACGCAGTCTTGATGGTTCAGTTGAGCTTCTTGCATCCTTGCATAGTTATACCATAATTTACATGAGGTGGTGTACAGATCTAGCACTTCTTTGTTAGCAGGTGCAGTGATTCTTCAGTTGTGGGTATGGGAGAACCTTCCCATCACTAGACCACTGTTAGATTGGATCCATCGGTGAGGTTTCCCTTATGCATTTCTATATGGTGGCATGGTTGTCCAACATCGTCTAGGCAAGTTAGAGTACTGGCGTCAAAGGATTGATGACATGGATCAGGTCGTCTGGAGACCATATCTATTTTGTGAGGGTTGGAGGGAGGATGATGACGAGCTCTCGTATATGTTTGCTCCTTGGTGGATGATTGGTAGATCTATGACTATGATTGAGTGATTTTGCTTTGGTCAAGTTTCCAAATAGGATGAAAGGGTTCATGATATGCACAGGGTACAACACTATGCTTGAGTTCAGGCAGAGTAATCGATGTGGGGTGCTCAGATTGATTTCCAGTTTGCTTGTGATTAGATTGCCCAGATGATGTACTGCAGATGGGATATTTTAGCACATGTAGAAGATGCTGGTATATCTCTTGAGTTCAGAGATTGGTGGTCTCGGAACAAGTTTTTGAGATTTATAGATCCTGCGGAGCCTATCCTGAATAGAGATGAGAGATCAGAGGATGACAGGGGAGATGATGACGGGGATGATGGTTTAGGGTACAACACTATATGCTCGAGTTCAGGCAGAGTGATCGATGTGGGGTGCTCAGATTGATTTCTAGTTTGCTTATGATTAGATTGCCCAAGGATATTTTAGCACATGTAGCAGATGCTAGCATATCTCCTGAGTTCAGAGATTGGTGGTCTCGAAATAGGTTTTTGAGATTTATAGATCCTGCGGAGCCTATCCCAGATAGAGATGAGAGATCGAAGGATGACAAGGGAGATGATGAAGAGGATGATGGTGATGATGGTGGTAGACCTAGGCGACGACAAGCTCATAGAGGATAGAGAGTTGCTAGAGCTATGGGTAGAGGACTAGATGGGCCACGTGTGCGAGGTGGACATGTCAGGGATAGGGCTAGAGATGTCAGGCAGGTACAGTAGGGACTTGGGTTTGCTCATCCTAGAGCTACATTGGTATAGGGACAAAAAAGACAATAAAGAACCTGAGGATAGGTACACATTGATGCTACTAGATAGGTTCCTAGAGGACAAGATCCTTTGGTTCAGTTATAATGGGTTGCATTGGCACAACAGGATTAGATTCTAGCACAATAGGTGCCTCCACAGGTTCCTCAGTCTTAGGATATGGGTCAGACATCTCAAGCTACTCCTAGTATTGACACTCTATCATGGGATGTTCAGTCATTGCAGATAGATTTATCCACTGTTGTTGGCAGACTAGACCAGGTAGCGATTATGATGCAGTAGTTTATGAGCATTGTGACTCAGAGACCTAGTATGGCTAGCACTAGTCAGATGCCTCCTACTCAGGATACACTAGGTGATGGGGGTCCAGATGGATCAGGTGCTAGTGATGGATTGGGTGGTGCCACAAGATCATGATTGTTGATGTATGATCTCCTCATTTTGATGACTTGTATCATGTTGATGTTTATTGATTAGGACTGGGATGTACCATTGTGTTGATGACATTGTATCTTGCTATACTAATTTGATGGATCATTGATGTGATGACATTTATATGATGATACACTCTCCTTGATTCTCTTGATGTGTTATGTGAGATTATCTTTATATGCAGCTATATGATGTTTATGATGCGTTTACTTTTGATTATGCTATGGATGCAATGTAACTCATGTATGATATAGATAGATGGATGCAAATGATTTATGCTATTATTGATATGCTTTTCCAAATTTCAATGTATGGATGTGAAGATTTAATGGAAATATGGATGCACCTATGTTTGTGATTTTTTCGAATGTATGCAATTCTATACTTACCTACATGTATGCAAATGATGTATGATGAATGAAATTTTTTTCTTTTGATTTTCTGATATATGCATAATGCTTAATGAGTAATGCTATGAATGAATGCAAAAGATAATCTCACATTATTGATTTGAATCAAGGCTGAAACATTTAATTGAACCCCTTTTTTAATGTGTTGCTCAAGCTGATTAACTAAACCCCTTTTCCCTTGGAAAAAATAACTACAAACATGTACTTAATCCAACATGAAAATGCAATGCAATGCAACTAATTTGTCACTAGCTTTAGCAA
This sequence comes from Chamaecyparis obtusa, assembly GCA_027943335.1. Classification (NCBI taxonomy): domain Eukaryota; kingdom Viridiplantae; phylum Streptophyta; class Pinopsida; order Cupressales; family Cupressaceae; genus Chamaecyparis; species Chamaecyparis obtusa. Next base: position 380,859 of record BSBK01001611.1, on the reverse strand, counting down.
ATAAATGCCATAGAGAAATATTTTCATCATTGAGCATTGTGGGACCAGAAAGAAAGTACAACCATCAATAACCACATCATGATCATATGAATACCACTTTTATATCGCTTGTGGTAACACCTTTTAGGAAACTAGTACAACCCTCACTAGTTGAATGACCAACTATGGGAGTATGAATACCGGTTTCAATAGATTCAATGTTGCAAGTGGATTTTGGTATTAAGATATGGAAGATCTAAATAGTCAAGGTATCTATTTTCATAAACAAGCAAAGGTCAATTCTTCATCCTATGTGATAGTCCTCGATGGTTCTTTGATGACCATGTCGTTAGATGAATTCACATAAGTTGATGGATCTCCCTCAAGAAAGTCACTCAAAGGCAAGAAAATATCATGTCTCCATCATGGCCAATCTAGTCGAAACATCATCGATTACCTAAAAAAACACGATAAAAGTTATTTCCATAAAGATCATCAAAAGAAAGCTTCAAGTTTTTTGCAATGTATTAAGATTTTCAGATAGAATTTCCAAACATTATGATCTTTTAAGTGTTGTTAATTTTTAATCCTGAATAATAAAGTCAATGAAGGCTCAAGGATCAAGGTGTAGGATCAAAATACTTGGGTGTGAACAATGATATCTATCAAAGGTTCAACAAAAATCTCTCTCTTCTGAAGCTCTGATAATTCCCTCTCTGATGTTGTGACCAAATGTAGTACTAATTGAATCCCTTCATACCAAAAATCCAATCCTTTCCTGCCCCCAAGTGATAAATGTGATCATGTGACAAACTTAGGGCAAGTAGACAATGCAATGATGCGACTAAAAGGCTTTATTATGACTATGCACGAATGACAGATGCAATGAAAATTTACAAGTGAGATGATGGAAATGCAATATGTACACATGCAACTAGGAAAAGACTTAAGGGAACAAAAGGTGCTTGATTGCCAAGTTTTCACCTTTTGAGTTTTTTTTCTCTTTTATCATTTTTTTTTGCTATTAAGGTGCCTATTGCTAGGTTTTCACCAAGGCACTTTTTGCTTTTTCAATTTTTTTTTCTCATGTTTTTGGTATTTTCAAGATCTCTTTTAACTATGTACAATAAATATGATGCTTCTCATCTGATACTCTTTATACTCTTTCATCTACCTCATTTATAGAACCTCTTTAGATGGATGCTATTGATAGGTTCTTGTAGCTCTTCTCCATCACAATCTGCTAATTTATAAGTTCCCGTTCCAAATGAAGAAACAATGATGAACAGACCAAGCCAATTAGCCTCCCATTTACCCTTCTTTTCTCTTTCGGCTTAATTTTTAGGGTTTTCTCTTAGCACTAAGTCACCTACTTGAAAGACTCTTGGTTTGATATGCTTATTGTAATTTATTGAGATCCTATTTTGATAGACTTTCAAGTGTTCATAGGCTTGTGTTTGATGTTCTTCTAATAGTTCTAATTGTTGAAGCCGGACAACTCTATAATCCTCATCTGTTATTAGCCCTTGCAATGATACTCATAAAGATGGGATTTCAACCTCTAAAGGTAGAATAACTTCAGCTCCATAGACCAATGAGTATGGTGTAGCTCATGTAGGTGTTCAGATGCTAGTTCTATAGGCCCATATGCCGGGTTGATTTGCACATACCAATATCTTCTTGACTTATTCACCGATCTTTTCAAGATTTTCAAAATGTTCTTATTTGTAGCTTCAGCTTGTCCATTTCCTTAAGGATAATAAATGGATGAAGAGTGATGAGTAATATGAAATGTGTCACAAAGTTCATCCACATCTTTATTTTGAATTGTTTTCCATTGTCTATGATGATGGCATGAGGAATACCATATCTGCAAATGATGTGATTGAGAATGAACATGGAGATTTGTTTGCCCGTGGTCATGATCAAAGGAATGACCTCTACCCACTTTGTGAAATAATCTGTAGTAGTGATGATGTACTTATGCCCATTGGAAGAAGGTGGATAGATTATGCCAATCAAGTCAAATCCCCATTGATAGAATGGCCATGGTGTAACAAATGGATGTAACTCTTGTGCTGGTACATGTATCATGTCACCATGGTATTGACATTTGTTGCATATTTTGACAAAGTGATAAGCATCTTTCTCTAAGGTTTTCCAAAAATACCCCATGCGAAGGATCTTCTTGGCTAGGTTTAAACTACTTGAGTGCGACCCACAAATGCCCTCGTGAACCTCACATAAAGCTAACTTAGACTCTTCCTCCTCTAGAGATCTAAGTAATGTCTCGTTAAGACCCTTACGATATAATGTGTCAGAAAGGATTATGTAACGGGCTGATTGTCAGATGAAATTTCATTTTTGGGCTCGGGATTGGTCTAAAGGTAACACTTGGTCTTTGAGATAGGTATAAATAGGGCTATACCAAGGTGAGTCATGTCCATTGAGTAAGGCAACAATTTGGGTGGTGGGAAGGTCAAATGCTGGTTTTTCCAACTCTTCCACCAAGAATTCATACTTCTCATTCTGATCTGGTTTTTGAAGTAAGGAAGCCAAGGTAGCCATTGCATCAACTACTCTATTCTTCTCTCTTGGAATTTGTTCAAAATTTATCAAAGCAAAGTACTTTTTCCAAGCATCAATCATAGTCTTGTATGGCATTAGTTTTTCATCTTTGGTATTGTATTCATCATTGACTTGATTGGTTATTAATTAAGAGTCTCCATATACTTGTAGCTCGGTGATATTCCATTCTAAAGCCATTTTAATGCCAATGACTAAAGCTTCATATTCTGCTATGTTGTTTGTACATGGGAAAAAAAGCTTGTAGGACTTGGGAATAGTTTACCCTTGAGGGGTAATCAATAATATGCCGGCCGCAGAACCTCCTTGGGTATATGATCCGTCGAAGTACAATTTCCATGTCTTGGCCTCTATGTTGACAATTGCTAAATCAAGAAACTCCACTTGAATGGTTTGCATAGAAATTAATGGATTTTACGCTAAGTGATCTGCTATCACTTGTCCTTTTATAGCCTTCTTATCCACATACTCAATATCAAACTCACTTAATATCATGACCCATTTTGCTATTCTACCTGTCAAGGCAATTTTGCTTAGCAAGTATTTTAGAGGATCAATTTTTGCAATAAGCTTCACCTTGTGCATCAACATGTAATGTCTCAATTTTTAGGATGCAAAGACAACCGCTAGACATGCTCTTTCCATGAATGTGTAATTGAGTTCATACTTGATCAATGTTCTACTCAAATAGTAGATTTCTCTTTCTTTCCCTTGCTCATCTTCTTGTGCCAAAAGAACTCCTAGAGACCTCTCGGTGGTGGATATGTACAACAACAACAATTTTCCTTTGATTGGTGCAATTAGGAATGGCAGATTTATTAGATAAGTCTTCAACAACATGAAGGCTTTGTCACATTCTTCATCCCACATGAAAATGGTGTCTTTGTGTAGCAACCTTGTGAATGACTAGCACTTTTCCACCAATTGAGAAATGAACCTTCTTATTGATTGTAGCTTGCCTTGAAGAGACCTCATTTGGCTTACGTTCTTTGGAATTTCCATATCCATTATTGCTTGGACCTTTTTGGGATCCACATCAATCCCTTTAGCGAAAACTATGTAACCTAATAATTTGCTGAATTGGACACCAAATGCACATTTTTTCGGATTAAGCCTCACTTTGAATTATTCCAATCGGGCAAATATCTTTTCCAGAATTTGTAGGTGATCTTCTCTTTTATGTGACTTTGCTAATATGTTATCCACATAATCTTCTAGAAAGGTGTGCATCATATCATGGAAAATAGTAGTCATTGCCCTTTGGTATGTAGCTCCGACATTTTTAAGGCCAAAGGACATTACATTCCAACAAAAGGTACCCCAAGGGCATGTAAAGGTTGTCTTCTCTTTATCTTCAGGTGTAATTTTTATCTAATTGTATCCATTAAAACCATCCATTAATGAATACATGGAGTGACCTACTGCCAAGTCCACTATCGCATCTATGCTTGGAAGTGGGAAGTTATCTTTGGGACATGCAAGATTCAAGTCTCTAAAATCCATGCATACGTGAATGGATTTGTCATGCTTGGTGACCGATACAATATTATATATCCATTCAGCATATGCAATTGCTCTTATGCAATTGCTCCAATTTGACTTTGACTAGGAGAGCTATATGTGGGTGCATCTTCCTCAACTTCTGCTTGACTAGCTTAACCCCTGGTTTAACATTCAAATGGTGCATGATGAAGTTGGGATCCAATCCTGGCATGTTGGCATAGGACCATGCAAAGTTCACTTTTTTTTTTCTTGGAAAAACTTGATAAAATCCTTTCTTTCTAAAGGTGTAAGTGACGTTGCTAGGTGTATGAATTTTAGATCCAATTTTGTTCCAATGTTGACTTTCTCTATTGGCTCTATGAGAATTGGGGACCTTTCTTCTTCATGTTCGGGTAGGGTATCCAACCTCTCTTCCTTTGGTGCCACAATTGGGTTTTCACCATAGGAAACATCCTTTATCTTTACTTTTTTTGGTTCTAGTGCTGCCACATAGTGGTTTTCATCAATAGAAATTTTCATTTTTTTCTTTGGATTAAGAGGTTGGACCCTCGCTGTTCTCATCATGCTCGGATCAAACTCATTGGTGAAAGAGGGCTCAACCGCGTTTAAGTATTGGGTCATCGCTTGGTCATTTGGGAAATAGAGTAAGTCACTTGGCTCGATTAGGTCCCAATCAATAAGTGTGGGATGCATCAAGGGTAAGGATTCATTTAGTAAAGTGTCATCAGTTGGATTTATGGACATGACCTCATTGGATGCTTCATACATTATATCATTAAGTTCAATGACGTGAGTTTCCTCGAGATGGTCCATGGAAGAAGGATCGAAGTCCTCTTCACTTGAGTCCTCAAAGACTTCTCTCGGAGAGAAAACATGCGGGGTAAACCTACCATACAAATCATCCCACCATAAAGGTATATAAGGTTCACTTGCCCACTAATAATTATGTACTTTCCCTATGAGAGATTCTTGTGGATTCAGTTGTATGTGTGTAGGAAGTTCCTCCAGATTTGCACTAGCTTGAGTATTTTCCTCTAAGACTTCCATGGGAAAGAAGGCATGTGGGTTAAAATTAACATTCAAATCACTTGACCACAAAGGTATTTGAGGTTCCCTTACCCTTGAGTGAGTAATAGTGCTTGTCTTATGTTGAGTTCTTATATATTGGGATCTTCATTACCTTGAGTTTGCTATGTAGGAACATGAGCATAAGCATGTATTGTGACAATCTCTTTATCATGGCATGAGTCTTCAGATAAAGTATCCCACTCATAGTCTCAGGAATCATCGCTATCAACATCAGATTCCACCGTGTTCACTTGTGGATAGGAATCATGCACAGGGCTGGAACTTTCTCCTTTGTGCTAGTAGCCTACCCCTGATTTTTCTCCTTTTGACCACCAAGACGGTTCAATGGGCTCCAACAAACCTCTATTTATTTTACCTAAGGGTCCTCTTCCCTTATATCCCATTTTTTTCATTATTTCAAACCCTTTTCCATATTGATCGGTTTGAATGTTAATGTGTTGAATTCTCTCCACGGGGATATTTGAGGTATCATTTTCATCTTGATAAATCCATTGGAGAGCTTCATCTTTTTCTTTGTCAAATGTTTCCCTATCACTTTCTCTTACAAAATAAGAGTTATATTTATGAGGAAGATGTTCCTTGGATGGTTTCCCATGTGTTCTTAGAGATGTAGGTAAGTCGAATAAGGAAACATAATATTCTCCTACTCCCTGGGAATTAATTCTATATTGTTTCTCAAATGTATGTATCATCTCACTCATTTTTTTTTAATGGTCCTCTTTAGCTTTATCTTTCTCTTCTTTGGTGGATTTTGAAGGTTCTACCTTTGGTATAGATGCTTTTTTTTTTTTTTTTTTTTTTCTGAATTTTCATTTGAATTTAGATCCTCATAACTCACTTTCTCCTTTCCTTTAGTTGACGTAGTTGAGTTAGTTCAAGGAGAATTTGAAGTAGAAGTAGCACTTAATGTTAACTTAGGACTATCCCCTTTAATGTCCTCAATGGTAGCCCTTGGAATAATCCCTTCTCTATTATGCAGAATAAATAATTGGTGGAGGGGTTTTAGTGCATTACAATATTGGAAAGGATTTGAATCCCTACCAATTGTGATTTCCTTACCCATGTATGGAAATTTTATGCATTGATGATACGTGGATGGAACTGCTTGCATCTCATGTATCCACAGCCTCCCCAATAAGATATTATAAGTTAGTTTCATATCTAAGACTTGGCATTTTGTGTCCTTTTTGATAGGTCCAACTTGAATGGGCAATATAATCATGCCTTTTGCAGCTCTTTTCACTTCATCATAGGCCTTTATGGTAATTCTTTTTGTAGGATCAATGCATGACTTGGATAACCCTAGAGATTTGACAAGGCTCAAAGTGTAGATGTTAAGACCAACTCCCCATCTATGAGAGCTCTCTTGACCCTATGTCTTTCAATCAAGACTTTGATATGCAGCAACAGATTTTGGGGATGAGTAATGGACATGTCATCATGGTTTGAAAATGAAAGGCAATGGGGTGCAATGAGATGTCCTACCATATTTTGAAACTTCTCATCTTCCAAGTTGATAGGAACATTAGTTTTTACTAAAGCTTTTTCTAAAATCTCCTTATGATTTGGAGATAGTTTTAATAACTCCAAGATAGAAATTTGTGCTAGTCTTTCGTAGTTGATCCACCAAACTATATGGCTTTGCTATTGTCGACAATTGTTTAGCCAAAATGTTGGATTGTAGAGGACCAATAGGTTTAGGATCAGCCCTTGTAGGGTAATCCTTGAAGCCTACCCCCTAGTGATAACATTAAATGTTTCCGTTTGGGTTATTCCTTGATCACAATAGTATTGACAATATGCTCATGACTAGATAAAGTATTGATGATTTTGTCATAATGAGGAGCAAAATTGATATTGTTGCTGCTTTGCTTATTCCCATTGGATGGTTCACCTTTTTCATGATTATAAAAAGGTTGTTTAAATGATGTGTGATCTTCATTACTTTGAGGCCCCTCTATAGTGATCATACCATTATCAATTAGGTCTTGCACTATGTTCTTCAACTATAAGCAATCATTTTTTTGATGCCCTTTAATTCTATGATATTCGTAGTGACTATTCTCACTCCACTGGCTGGGCTTGTTTTGTGGCTCATAGGGTTGAATGCTAGGTAAATTAATGATCTTATTAGAAATGAGGGTCCTCAATGCTTTCTCGAGAGGTTCACCCAAAGGTCCTCTTGGGAGTTGGTGCCAAGAATTGCTTAAACTTGTTACCTCCTTGATTGTTCCCAAAGTTGCCACTATTGGTATTGCTATTAAAGGGCACTTTAGGAGCCTTATTTGCATTGTTCACCTGATTAGGTGTTCTTGTGAGAGCAAAGGGAGTCACTTTTAAATTATTAGAATCAACAATACCATCATTGACCACTCCTTTATTATTGATCTTCAACCCAAACTGATTATAACTGTTAGAAAAGTTCTTATTTTGGTTGTTGTTGGAGGTATTGTTATTGTAATTCTTATTGTCCTTGTAGAGTTTTAACTCTCCACTCTTAACTAATACCTCTTCAGTAGTCACCCCATTTTCAATAAGATCTTGGAAGGTTTTAGGACATTGCATTCTCAACTGATAATTCATCTCACTACTCAAGCTATTGATAAAGATATCCATCTTCTCCTTTTCTAGTACACTCTGGGGATATCTAGCAAATACCATCCTCCATCTTTGTAGGAAAATTAGGAATCCTTCTCCTTCATTTTGCTTGGTATTACATAAGGTGATCATTGTGACTTCGTGTTTGATATTGTATGAATAATGTGTCTCCAATTTAGAAGCCAACTCTTCAAAGGTTCGTATGCCAGAAGGTAATTTTGAAAACTATTCCATGGCCATACCTCCCAAACTCCTAGGAAATAATCTCATTAAATAAGTGGTATCGTGCATGAGCTCTAAGCTCAATGCACAAAATTCCCATAGATGATCTTGAGGATTAGATGTTCCTTTGTATTTGTCATACTTAGGAAATACTACATTGATAGGGAATGGTACCATGACTAGACTCTTATCAAATGGAAAAAGGACATAATGCTTCTATTGAAAAGGGCTTTGGAGCCCCACTTTGCTTTATTATGTCCAGTTGCATTTGAAATAACTTAAATTGTTTATTCATGATATCGATTGGGCTCTCTTCAACTTCTGGTGGTTTAAGTTGATTAACATCACAGTCATGAGGGAGTTTAAGACATGTTCGAGCTAGGTCTAGAAAGTAATTTTCCTTGTCTCTTTCCAACTTTCTCCATGAGTTTTAAAAAGTATGGGCTTTGTATAGCTTCACTAACCTTTTCATCAGTGGCATCTTCAGTAGTTGGTTCACCATTGCCTGCGTTAGTATTGTTGTTAATCCCTTGACTGTTAGGGTCCATTCCTCCATTATTGGTATTACCCTAATTTTTTGGGTCAATACCTCCATTGTTGTTATTACCCAAGCTATCGGAGTACATCATGTTGGTTTCTGCTTCTTGAACTGGTGGTTCTTATGGTACTCTTGGGGCAGAAAAAGTATCGCTCGGGAAAGGAAGTTCTTGCCTTAGGTAAGTCCCATCTACTTGTAAAATTTTCTTGATGTAATATGATCGAGTAAAAATAGACATGAACATAAACCACTTGAAAATAGGCTTTGATCTTGCTTGCTCATGGCCAAATCCTTGTGAAATTTTCAAAATTGCTCAAAACCAGGATTTTTGACTAGGCAGGGTACTAGAACAAATAAAATAGCCAAAAGGGTATTTGAATCTGGAATCAAATTTTTTTAAAACCCTCGAGAAGTGCTCACTGTTTGCACTTTTTTAATTTTGGGCATCACTTGCTAGTTTGTAGGCACGACTTTAAGTTTCATACGCGGTGACTGGAATATTCTTAGGCGACACTCTGCAAATGAGCAGGTGGCTTTTTGCCTATTGATAAGCGTGATTTAAATTTTTCCAAGCGTCACTTAAATTGTTATAGGAATGACTTTATTATTTCCAGGTGTCTTTTTACAAATCACAGGCATAATTTCTATGTGCACAGGTGGTTTTTCTCTTTGTGTAGGTGACACTTTACAAACTAGGTTGTAAATTTCAAATTTTAAAAATTGTAAGATCAAGTCTGCAGAATTTTTTTTCTTGAAAATGAAGTACAAATGCAACACACACATCAAATTTGTACCATGTCCCTAAAACCACACTAAAAGTGTATGTTCTCGGTCATTTTTCACAAGTATTGAACAAGAAAGTTGTGTGTGTGAAAATTGTACCTGATCTGTAGACACAACACTTCAGTAAAACATTAGAGGTTAGCAAAAATCAAAATCATGCAATAATTGAAACTAAACTAACCAGGTGATTTACTGCCTTCTAATAGGTGCGAGTATGATGTTCTCAGATTGTTATCGAGATCAGTGACCTTGACGACACCTAAATGAAGGATTTGAATGCAAAAGATGGATATGGAATAAATGCAATCAACCTATTTTTTATTTATTTTCTATGCAATAATATGACAAAAACTGATATGAATCTAATCTAGAATGAACTGATATGAAATTGATCCAACAATGATATGACAAAGAATCTAAATGAATGTAAAAACCAAATTGATCTCACAATAGCCTTGATTCGCAATAAGCTTTGATTCTCCAAATTCCAATTCTTCAAAATAGTTGTGCAATTCGTAGATGACTTTGGTAGAGTAAGCTCACAAAATTATGAGATGATTTGGGATGAGCTGAAGCCTTAATTTATAGAAATCCAGGGCTTTGGAGGTGCATGGATAAAAGCCATAAATCACTCAAATAAACTCAACTTGATTTTTGAGTTATCTGAAAATAAAGAATAATTAACTCACAAAAACATGCAAAAGCAAAGTTTAACTCAAAATAGAGTTTAGCTTTAATTGATAATTGATAGTTGTCTGCTTTTCTTGATTGTGCATGTTTTAATATGAATTAATTTAATAATAAAGTGATTTATTTCCAACTTAATTGATTTTGAAAAATAAAACAATTAATTTATGGGTTAATCAATCATTTTTCAAACTTTTATACAAAAATAATATTATTAAAAATTGACAACTTGCTTTAATTAATTAAATAAGAATTTAATCAATTAATGATAGGAATTTTGATTTATTGTCAATTTTAAATAATAATAATTAAGAATAAATATAATTAAATTCAATTAAATAATTAAGTGGCATAATTAAATCTAATTAATTAAATATTGAGAATATTCAATTAATCAAACTTTAGGATAAATTAGATTTATCGCCAAATAATCATTAAATCAAAGATAATTATGATGATTAGGAATATTACTAGGAATATTCCCCGATGCAGAATTTAGGATAATCAATTATGATTCAATGATGTTCAGATGTGCCTTTGGTTAGGACTTCGATGTTGATTTCATTCGATTTTGATGATATAGGAGGTTAATGAACCTATAGCCCATTTTTGGGGTATTACATTTTGCCCCTCTTTGAATTACTGTGCGAAGCACAGTGGTTAAAAGACAGTCTATGTTTGATAAAGATATGAAACTGATTCAAAATTGATAATTGATATGAGACAGAAGCTGATTGAAATATTTGATATGAAGATGATAGGTCCTGAATGACCAAAGATAATGTTAACTATAACAGGGATGAACCAATGAAACAAAAGTGTCAAAACGCCTGATTTCGAACCTTATGATTGCAAAGAAGTCAGTGACCGGTTCCAAACTTGATTTTTTTTAGAAGAACCATGTAGGTATCACATCTGAACCCTTCAGTTACCGAAGAATCAAAGAAATAACACAATTGAACCGATAGTTGCAAAAACTGATACAATTTACAAGATTAGGAGAATACCAGATTGATATGGATCTCAATGAATCTGATATGCCCCAAGTGATGATTGATTTACCCCAAGCGATGAGGACTTTTGATGAATCAACAACTAGACGTGGTTGTTGTCTTGATTACTGAGGAAAGATATGATTCCAAGATTTAGATTATAGACTTTGAATGATGTGCAATACCATGCCCCCTTCGGGATTAAAATTGAAATCCGATAAGAAAAGTCAGCGTTGATAGTTCAGAAGCATGTTAATTGATTTGAGAAGTGGTTATACACATTCGAGAATGTGTCCTGCATCATTTGGAGGTCTTGGAGATGAAGTTTGACTAGGTTTGACCATGGTTGAAATTTTGATAGTTTGAGGTAAGATAATCAGTTAAGTTGAATACCAGATGTTTGTGATGATGGAAGGTTGATGATGTAAGTAGTAGACCGTCTTGGGCCCAAAAATTATAAATCATGATTTTGACATAGTAAACAATCTCATATTTGAATTTTGATCCCGAAAATGGATTCCGAATGTCGAAATTAGCTAGAGGTGCAATTTTCATGAAAAATGGAGCACTTTTGAAAAATTAGGTCAAATGCTATATAAAGGCCTGAAGGGTCATTTTCAATTCATTTCAACCATTTGACTTTGGAGACTTTGTGGAGCCCTCTGAGCAAGAAAATGGCAGAACATCGAGATCCGAAGGTTCCTATGAGCTCACATTGATTTGAGCGTAGCCGAAGATACCAGAGACCCCGACAGTATGGACATCCGGTAGGTGGACCTCTGTGCCCCTTTGAAAATGCAAATTTTTCATGTTTTATAACATTTTAAAAAAATTTCATACACGTTTTGCTTTTTGAATTTTGTATGTTTGAAAACTCGTACGAGTCCCATCCCAGACTCGTATGACACTTCATTTTAATTTCCTTTGTCGTTTCAAGTCCACCCAAGTGTCGTATGAGAGGGACCCTTGTGTCGTACGACATTTCATCGGGTCCCTCAAAACTTGTATGATTTCGTGTACAGTGTCGTACGACCATGGTTTGTCATTTGGTCTACTATGGAGTGTCGTACAACACTTGATGCCAGTTTGGAATGTCGTTTGAAAAATAGTGAGTTAAAAACTAATTCTTAGGTCAAAAATTTGATTTTTCTGATAATTTGGCCTGATTGCGGACCCTTTGACCCACCTTCTGAAATATCAAACTGTTCCATTCTTGTACTATTATCCTAATTTTGAACTCAATTTCTGATAAAACACCCTATTTCTGTATGATTTAGGTCACATATCCAGATGTCCATGTTCGTCATTCTTACCCGGTGACACAGAGACTGTGTATCTCGCTTCCTGACCCTATGAGAGTTCATCTTGCTGCATGCGATTTTGAGCATCTCATTCATTTACCCAATATTAGGGTAAATCATGGCCTATTGACTACGTTGATAGAGAGATTTCACTCAGAGACTCAGACCTTTCATTTACTGACTAGAGAGATGACTGTGACTCCAGAGGATATTTATAGGATACTACACATTCCATTCCATAGCAGTCAATGTCCTGAGTATGTGAGTTTCGACCAGACTGGTCTTCATGCCTTTAGGCGTCTGTTTGGTGATGATACACAGTTGACGGGGTCCATTTCCTGGGAGACCCTTGTACAGAGATATGGTCAGACGCACCGTTTAGAGTGCATTATCACTAGGATAATCAGAGAGCTTATCATGTCAGGCTGTCAGCATAATGACTTTTTGATGGGATGGGCTCTGATGGTAGCTCTTTTGATGGCCACTCCCACTGAGCTCGCCTGGGGTCAGTGCCTATTGGCCCACATGTTTTCAGAGATGCACGAGGTCGTGTATCAGGATTGCAAGAGCTTTGCTTTTGGTGCTCTTGTATTACAGATATGGGCATGGGAGCATATCCCAGTGTTGAGACCGATTTTCCAGTCACAACGTCAGCCACAGGAGCTAGTGATATATACGTATGATGGTTATGTCACACAGGTCCGCATGGGTCATATTGAGTACTTCCGACAATGTTTAGATGATATGACATTTGTGCATTAGAGACCCTACTTGTAGATAGAGGCCTGGCCCATTGCGAGGGAGCAGTACAATTTTCTTTTTCAAAGTCAGGTACTTATTGGCTGGTCTCCCACTGTTTTGTAGAGATTTTTGATTACTAGAGTGTGGCGTCAGTATGGACACAGACAGGATGCCCCATAGGAGTATACTGCATATGCTCGCATTGTTCGTGAGATTGGGCTCAGATGGACACAGTGGCTCACCTATTCATTATGTTCAGAGTACAGTGCCATCATAGGTAGAGACTGGGACTACTGTCCACAGGTTGTTGATGCAGGGGTCACAAATGGATACATTTCTTGGCTAGCCGATCATCCCATTCCCAGATTCTTGGATCCCACTGAGTTGATACCCTCCATGGAGGAGGCGATAGATGTTACAGGTGCTCCCATGGGACAGGGCCCGAGACCTCAGGTAGTGCATCCTACACCACCTAGACAAAGAGCAACGACTCCACTTCAGAGACCATCAGGACATATGAGGCCCCCTTGTCCTTCTACTTCTACAGCAGGCACGTCCACACATAGATGAAGCAGGGGCGAGAGAGGTACTTTGGGTAGTGTTGGTATTGCAGATGAGGTTTTAGCAGCTGAGCAGTTTGTAGGTGGCGATGTAGATCCCTCACAGGTAGATACCACTTTTGATCTGGGAGCTGAGGTTAGACGCCGTAAGGCACACAGAGTAGATACCACTGATTAGTAGCCAGAGTAGCTACAGGACACAGAGATGCCAGTAGTTGAGGTTGATCCTACTATTCCTCTCACTTCATTAGAGACTATCAGACATCTTAGAGCTCAGGTTCGGGACCTAAAGGTACAGAGTGCTAGGTGGAAGGAGAGGTATCGAGAGGCAGATAGGAAACACATAGAGCTTCATGTAGAGTTTCACTCAGAGGTTCAGAGATTACAGACAGAGGTGACCCATCAGACCGCATGGGCTTCATACTATGTGTCTACATACTATGATGTTGTCCCTGCTGCGCAGAGAATGCCCACTTATTCAGATTACATGGCAGCCTCAGAGGGAGCTAGGGCACCGAGAGTAGAGGCTATACCAGATGCACCACCACCTCCTCCACTAGATACCGAGGAGCGTGCCGAGAGTTGATTCTTGCTCTCATGTTTTGATATACTCTATTCTTTTTGATTACTTATATACTGTTCTGACTCTGATAGCTCTCTGAAGCTCATTCTTTTGTACATTGTGCCAGTAGTGCACCCCTGACACATTTCGAGATTTTTTTTTTTGATATATATGAGATTGATATGTTGGTTGTGACTTCATTTGTACTTGTCATGTTTCGATTTATGATGATATCATGCTATGCTTATGCTATGATTAGTGTAGAATGTATGTATGGATTAATGCAATGCAATGATTTCTTTCATATGTATGGATGTTATGCAAATGTAATTGATTATGAAGAAGATGTATGTATGATTTATGCTTATGCACTGCATGTAATGTAATGTAACAAATGGTAATGATATGAGATGTAAATGCAACGATACACATGATATGTTTTTTGCAGGTTGATGAAGACAAGTACTCAATCTTATGTCAAAAGGATATTTTAACCCAGGAGAGTTACTGCTTGCAGTTTGATGAAGAGACCTTCGAGTGAGACTTAGCTCTTGTTAGATGTGAAGAATTGATATGAATAATTTTTTAAGCTTTGAAGTGTTTCCAAACATTTGTGAGATCATGCAAACATGCAAAATGCAAAGAAACATGCAGAATGAAATGCAACCTAAGACCTAGGACCTAGTCACTGATCATGTGTCAATTTGTTATCATCATTGAACTTTTAGGTAACCGGATAAATTAATACAATGCCCACTAGCTATGAAACCATAGACATATGAATATCGATTTGTATGCACAAGAATCAATACAACACCCACTGGCTAGGCAACCATGGACACATGAATATTGATTGTGTTTTCAGAATGTCGGATTAGATATAAGCACCAAGGCACAAACGCCAAGATGACCTGAATATCATGTCCATTTTGATATAGCAATTTGTATAAGCATCAAAACATAAATTTCATGATGACTTGAATACGCCTTGCGTTCAAACACATCAAACAATCAAGAGATCATTCTAAATCTATTGTGAATTACCCGTAGTGACCCTTTATCGTTCACATCCTTAGGTAAGATCGTGTTTCACAGGAGGAGAAAGAACTCACTCAAAAAGACAATAGTTAAATCAAAACTTCCTTGAAGCTTTTGGGTATCAATGGTCGAGGTACGCATGGCCATCCAATTCGAGATAGAGGCTCTTACAGTCGGACACCATTTCAATCCAGAATTTCCAAAGTTGTTAGATTTTCACATACAAGCAAAAAATAAAGAAAATATTATGCCCCCAGTCATCACTCTCTAAATCCTGTAAAGGACATCATCGAAGAGCTCAAAAGGACATAATATGCAAAAATCTCAATGCGAATCAGTAAGCATACAAGGAGATAAAAGCATGTAAAAAGCATAGATTATTTTCAGTTTGATGTTTGATTGCGTTGTTTGTAGATGCAAAATCCTTTATGGAGACAAGACAAATTGACTGACTCAGATGAAGCTTCAAAGGACTCTGACTGGATATGATACGTCTAAGATATATTGGAGGCCATAGGATATGAAATTGATTGCCCCCAAGTTTGAACATTGATAGGATACAGATGCTTGAGCTGATTGGTGTACAAACTGACTTATTGAAAATTGGAAATGCAGAAACAAACCGGGAGATATGTACAAACTAAAGCAAGACTGAAAGCTGGGAAAGACCAAGATTGCACTGATAGATGGAGCATTTTGAAACAAGTGGCACCCATTTGCCGGGTTTTTACCATCTTGGTAGAGATTCTATTTTTGCTACCAAGGCACCTGTTTTCAGGTTTTCACCAAGGCACATTTTTTCTTTTTTTCATTTTTTTTTTGTATTTTTCATATTTTTCAATTTTTTTTTGTACTTTTGATTTTTTTGTGAATCATCAAGGTGCCTATTGCTAGGTTTTCACCAAGATGTTCATTTTTTCAGGACTTTTTCCAATTTTTATAATTTTTTCAGGACACTTTACCATAGACTGAATGCTTTAGGCATAGAATTTCTTAAGATGGAGAATGTTGATTGGTTCTCAGAGCTATTCTCCTTTAGTCATTGAGAGTTGATAGGCACCAAAGCCAAAAGTAGTAGTGATAACAAAGGGACCCATCCAATTGGGTTCAAACTTCCCCTTGTGTTCTCGATGGGATTGATTTTTAGGATTTTCTCTCAAGACTAGATCACCAACCTAAAATTTTCTATGTCTGACTTTCTTGTTGTAGCCTCTAGACATTCTCTTCTGATATACTCTGAGATGATCATATGCTGCTTGTCTAAACTCATCTAGTAGTTCAAGTTCTCGCAACCTAAACACTCTGTAGTCATCATTAGTTACTAGACCATGCATTTTGATTCTTAGTGATGGGATTTCAACCTCAATAGGCAGTACCGCTTCAGACCCATAAACTAAAGCGAAAGTTGTAGCCCCAGTAGGTGTTCTGATACTTGTTCTGTAGGCCCAAAGAGTTGGATTGATCATGAGATGCTAGTCTCTTCCTATTTTATTAACTGTTCGATGCAAGATTTTCAATAGATTTTTGTTAGAGGCCTCAACTTGTCCATTCCGTTGAGGATAGTAGATAGAAGACCAATATTGTGTGATCTTGAATTTGGCACATAGATCATCGAGGTCTTTGTTCTTGAATTGTCCACCATTATCTATGATTATGGAATGAGGTATCCCATATCTGCATATGATATAGTTCAATATGAACATAGATATCTGTTTCCTAGTTGCTTGTGTCAAAGGGTAGATAGCACCTATAAGATCAAAAGCCCATTGTTGAAAAGGCCATTGTGTTGTGAAGGGAATTAGATCTCTCCCTGAAGCATGAATCAAGTTACCATGCACTTGGCACTTTTGACAACTTTTAGCAAACTTGATTGAATCTTTCTCCATTTCAGGCCAATAGTACCCTACCCTAATAAGTTTTTGAGCTAGTGTTAAACCATTCAAGTGTGACCCACAAATACCATCATGGACTTCCTCGAATGCACGTTGAGACTCTTCTCATTCTAAACATCTAAGTAGTGTACCATCTAGACCTTGTTTGTACAGATCGTGACCAATGATGACATATCAAGAGACATTTGGATAAGGTATCTCTTTTCATGGCGATTGAAAGTATCAGGGATAATTTGGTCTTGGAGATAGGAAAATAGGTTTTTGTATCTGGATGAATCATGACCTATAACAGTGCAAATCATGCGGGTTTCGAGGGAGTCATATGCAGGATAAGATAGTGCTTCCACCAAGAACTCGTAGCGTAGCTCATGTTCAGGCTACTGTAATAAAGCAGATAGTGTAGCCATTGCATCGGTTGCCTTGTTCTCCATTCTAGGAATTTGCTCAAATGTGATAGATATGAAATATTTCTTAAGATTATCTACCATTCTCTTGTAAGGAATGAGCTTTTCATCTTTAGTTTGGTACACATCATTGACTTGATGAATAACAAGTTGAGAGTCTCCATGAATGTGTAGCTCTGTTACTCTCCATTTAATTGCTATTTTCATACCATTCAAAAGGGCCTCATATTCAGTAATATTGTTTGTGCAAGGAAACTTTAACCTGAATACTTTTGGGATTGAGTATCCTTGAGGAGTTATGAACAATATGCCTACTCCTGATCCATTCTGTGTATAGGAGCCATCGAAGAATAACTGCCATTCTCTAGAAGAAAGATGCATGATAGAGGAATTTGGAAATTCCATTTGTAGTGGTGTGTCATCAAACAATGGTGCTTCTGCTAATTGATAAAAAATGACTTGCCCTTTGATAGCTTTTTGTTCCACATATTCAATGTCAAATTCACTTAAGAGCATAACCCATTTAGCTAATCTACTTGTGAGGGCAGCTTTGCTTAGTAGGTACTTGAGGGGATCAATTTTAGCTACCAATTGTGTGGTATGAGCTAACATTTTAGTGTCTCAGTTTCTGTGATGCAAAGATCACAGCTAGACAAGCTTTCTCAATCATTGAATAGTTCTTCTCATATGCAACCAATGTCCTAATATAGTATATAGCTCTTTCCTTTTTGTTCTCATCATGCTGTGCTAGCAATGCCCCCAGTGATGTATCTATTGCGGAGACATATAAGATCAATGACTTCCCATGAATAGGAGGCATTAAGATAGGAGGCGCCATAAATGTGTGTGTGAAACTTGTACCTGATTTGTAGACACAACACTTTAGTAAAACATTAGAGGTTAGCAAAAATCAAAATCATGCAATAATTGAAACTAAACTAACCAGGTGATTTACTACCTTCTAATAGGTGCGAGTATGATGTTCTCAGATTGTTATCAAGATTAGTGACCTTGACGACACCTAAATGAAGGATTTGAATGCAAAAGATGGATATGGAATAAATGCAATTAACCTATTTTAAAAATATTTTCTATGCAATAATATGACAAAAATTGATATGAATCTAATCTAGAATGAACTGATATGAAATTGATCCAATAATGATATGACAAAGAATCTAAATGAATGTAAAAACCAAATTGATCTCACAATAGCCTTGATTCGCAATAAGCTTTGATTCTCCAAATTCCAATTCTTCAAAATAGTTGTGCAATTCGTAGACGACTTTGGCAGAGTAAGCTCGCAAAATTATGAGATGATTTGGGATGAGCTGAAGCCTTAATTTATAGAAATCCAGGGCTTTGGAGGTGCATGGATAAAAGCCATAAATCACTCAAATAAACTCAACTTGATTTTTGAGTTATCTGAAAATAAAGAATAATTAACTCACAAAAACATGCAAAAGCAAAGTTTAACTCAAAATAGAGTTTAGCTTTAATTGATAATTGATAGTTGTCTGCTTTTCTTGATTGTGCATGTTTTAATATGAATTAATTTAATAATAAAGTGATTTATTTCCAACTTAATTGATTTTGAAAAATAAAACAATTGATTTATGGGTTAATCAATCATTTTTCAAACTTTTATTCAAAAATAATATTATTAAAAATTGACAACTTGCTTTAATTAATTAAATAAGAATTTAATCAATTAATGATAGGAATTTTGATTTATTGTCAATTTTAAATAATAATAATAATTAAGAATAAATATAATTAAATTCAATTAAATAATTAAGTGGCAGAATTAAATCTAATTAATTAAATATTGAGAATATTCAATTAATCAAACTTTAGGATAAATTAGATTTATCGCCAAATAATCATTAAATCAAAGATAATTATGATGATTAGGAATATTACTAGGAATATTCCTTGATGCAGAATTTAGGATAATCAATTATGATTCGATGATGTTCAGATGTGCCTTAGGTTAGGACTTCGATGTCGATTTCATTTGATTTTGATGATATAGGAGGTTAATGAACCTATAACCCATTTTTGGGGTTTTACAAAAGTCTTCCACATAATTTACCTATAGTCAAATTTGGCTTTTAACATGTTTGGCTCTATAAGGTAGCTTACTACTTATTAGGATTTAATGAATATTTCTGTTCTAAATCATGTCAAGCTCTTTTTTCCCACTTGTGGGCTTCCCACATGCACAAAAGCATGATTTGGCACAATACAAAAGGACTACTAGAGGAAGTGAAGAAACTTGCACATAACCTAGTCACCCCCCTATTAAGGAAGAGTGTATTTTTTTTATAGTGGGTTGGATAGTACCGTGACTAAGGTGATTGACTCCCACTTAGGTCATTCCCTCTCACCGTCCTCGTAAGGAAAATCTCGGGAGGCAGACCCTCTATTGCTCTATTTTAACTAGCATGTATGGAAAAGCAAGAAATTGAACTTAGTTCAACAAGTTTGGGAATTTGGTTCACTTGAAAAGTGAAGAGCATATCCCTATTGTTGTTCTTCACTCTAAACACTTTAAGCAACAATTGTTCTTTTTCAATCTCTTGACAAAGAGATTCTTATAATTGAAGTGTTTGGTTAATTCCTTATTTCTATTAAACTAGATCCAATGAAAGCCACAATTTAAGCAAATGCAAGCTTGATTTAATGAATACCTCTCTTTTGTAGCTAGCAAAGGCTAGGCACTTTTATGAGATTTTTGGCATTTTGATTTGCTCACTCACATAGTGGCGATCATTCCTGCTCCCTCCTCCAACAAGTTAGTCCAACAAAGCCATGCAAAATGAGGGAAACAAAAAGGAACAAAGTGCAATTGCCATTAAGTAATTTTGGCAAGATTGTTCAAAGAAATTTCAACAACTTAATGCAAGCAATTTTAATCCAAAGTAGAAAATTTATTCTTGTAAGCGTCTAA
Source organism: Chamaecyparis obtusa (assembly GCA_027943335.1). Classification (NCBI taxonomy): domain Eukaryota; kingdom Viridiplantae; phylum Streptophyta; class Pinopsida; order Cupressales; family Cupressaceae; genus Chamaecyparis; species Chamaecyparis obtusa. The sequence goes on along the minus strand of BSBK01001611.1, from coordinate 360,431 downwards.
CACTTTAATGTAATGAGCATACAATTTCTCTTCTAATCCCAAACTCTCTAAAATTGCATCACTATGAATCTCTTTTTCACGTTTAACTTGAATTCTTACCTCTTTGCTAGGTTGTGTGAATCTGCTCTCTAGTTTTCAAACTTTCCTATGCTTGCTCATCTGCCAGGAAAACACAGACAGAGAGTAAGAAAACAAAATTTATTGATTTGACAACAAATTGAAGCAGAAAGTACTAGGCATCATTAGTCAGCTAATACGCGTGATTTAAAGATTAGCAGGTGTAACTTTAAAAATAGCAGGCATCACTTTCTAGTGACTCAAGCGACATTTAAAGATTAGAAGGTGTAATACTTTAAATGACAGGCGTTAAAAGTATTCAAAATTGCGTATGATAAGATATTTAAAGCAGCAATAAACAACTACTAGGTATCATTTAAGAAATACTAGGCATGACAGATCACTATAAATTGCTTCGTAAAGATCATCACAGGTGGTAAAAGACAACAAATACGCGGTATTTCTCAGTTCTTAGGCATTGGTTTACAGTCTCAGGCATAACAATTTATCTCATAGGCATCACACTTTATCTCTCAGGCATCACACTTTATCTCTCAAGCGTCAGTTAATTACTGGTAAGCATCACCATAATAGCCACAAGCATCACTAGATTTTTCATAAGCATCATTTCTCCTATTTTCTACAAAAATTCATGGAAAGGCGAAGACAAAACACACAAAAACTTGATGAAAATGTTAGAAATGAGGCTCAAAGCCCCACGGTGGGCACCATTTGTGTGTGTATGTTTAACACCTTCATGAAATTAGGATAATAAACTACAATTCTATGAAAATACAATGCAAATTTAAGCTAAGAATTGAAATTAACATCCATGACATCCCATGGTTCTCTAACTAATTTGGTAAGTGAAGCTCTCAGCCTATTCTCCACTAGTGACAAATCTAGAATGAGAAATATGATAGTACAAATGCTTAATCTAGCTCTCAAATTGATAAATTGATACAAAGATAATTCAAATGCTTTCAATTGCTATGAAAATGACTATAATGGTGATAATATCAAATTTTCACAATCCATTTTTAAACTACATATGCGTTTCTGGATTCGATTGTGTGTATTTTTTAGCATCCAATGTGTTTTTTTAAAACACACACAATCGAATCCAAATATGCACATGTAGTTTATAATGATGATGTTTTGCAAATGAATTTCTAAGATGATTATTGCTCTCAAAATGCCTCTTATTTATAGTAAATTTCCAAGGGTAGGGGGTAGAGTGAAGTAACCATGATTTAGCCTTGGTTGAGTAAAAAACTTTGCAATGTTTTTAAATGGAGGGACAATTTAAATGTTTGTCTCAAAGCTTTGGACAAAAAGACAAAATTGAGTGGTTGAGATGCAAAGTTGAAATGTGTGATTGAGATTCAACCATTTTGGAGTGATTTATGTCTCTTTGTCCTCAATTCTCATTGGTTCCTCAAATTTGTGTTGAAAGATATTAGGATCAATTACATTCCATTAATTAATTAAATTATCCATGTAAGGGAATAGGTTCAATTTGATTTTTGAACTATACAATTAATTGATTAAAATCAATTACATAGTGTTTTTCACCCCTTTAAGCCTTGATTTAATTATTTAATGTCATTATTTGATTTTTCTTTTGATTTTAATGATTTTGTCCAACTTTGATTTATAAATGTCCATTTTGATTTGATTTGATCCTTTTTGATGAGAATTAGAGCATTTTGATTAAGATTTTGCAATTTTAATGATTTAAAGCACTTACCCACTTTTGAGTGTCTACAACTACCAAGAGCATCCATAGTAGCATAGAATGTAGAAACAAAGATGAATAATCAGGACCTAGCTTGGAAAGAATAGAAAAGATCAATTGTTCATCCCCTTTAACAATGCCACAAGTAGAAAGCTCCAATCTAATAGAATTGAACTTAGAGAAAAAGTCTTGAATATTGTCAAAATCACTAGGATTTAGACCTATGAGCTCATTCTCCAATTTGAATTTTCTCATTCTATCAGGTTTACCAAAGACTCCTTCCAATATGACCCAAGCATCATGAGGATGTGTGCAAGATGCAATACGAACGTGCAAATTGCGAGAGATGGATGATCTAAGAGAGCCAAGTGCTTTATCCCTTCAATCAAACCATTTTCTCCTTTTTGCAACACCTGTTTGTGGTTCTTGATCCCGCCCCAAGATTCATTCTAAGCAATCTAATACTCAACAAATGATCACATAAAGATACTTTCCATTCATGAAGTTATATGGAGTGAGGATTTTGACCTTTGAATTATCCATGATACAACCAAATAATGACTGATAACTATTGATAACTCTTTCAAATTACTGATGCAAATAAAAAAAACTGAAATCCAAGGATTAACCAAGTGCAAATATAGCCCCAAAATGACTTATTTCCAGAAAGTGATATATCCACCTCAAATCACTAAAATTTGATTGTAATATGGAAAGTAGACAAAAAATCATGCACTTTCAAAAAATATTTCACCTCAAAATGTTACCGTATGTGCCCAAACGAAGCCCTGGAAGTTGTAGAAATCAAGAACAGGAAGGAACAGTCAAAAAAATCTAGAATCTCTGATAAATTTGGTCACCAAATTGCAAAAATAATACCACCATTGGAATCTTCAGAAAATTCTACCCAAAATAAAAAATAATTGCTCAAAAAAAGGAGCAAAAATGAGCAAGATATGGCCATTTGAAGTTGGACTGCAAAATGAAAAACTCCAATGGTGAAGGTTGAGAAAATTCAAACCTTGATGATGTCAGTAAAATACTATATTAAATTTGATGGCCGTATGGATGTCACCAAAAGCCTAATTTGGTCTATTTTGATGGCTTGATGTCCGTCAAATTTAGGCTCAGAGAATAATGACGTCGATGGAAAAAATTTGACTATGCTGACATGGAGGATGACGTAGGCTTCCATACTAATGATGTCAGTGACTGTACTATTGATGTGGTCTGGGCTATTGACTATCACTAGTACATTTGAGCCCTTTTTTCGATGGCAAACCATCAGAATTTTGACTATATACCGTCGCTAAAGTGACACCACCCACCGTCACAGTTTTATAGTCGTAAAAAGCAACAATTTTGATTTGCGTCGTAATTACGATGACATTGGACGTCACAAAAAGTGGGTGCAAACAAGGTGAACCTCTCATCGAACCTATTTGTGGTTGTCTCAATTGCGACACCCGTCCATCGCAAAAAATACAAACAACGGTGACCCGTCAGAGTCTTTCGACAGGTCACCATTGTTAGTAGTTTGTTTGTCGACAGAGATGTTAATGCGATAGACATCCATCGAAAGTGTACAATGTATATTTGTTGTTTGTAGTTTTTAATGATAGTGATGTTGTACATGCAATGGATACTCATCGAAAGATTATGATGGATATCCTTCGTTTATAGTTTTTTATTGACAGCGATGCTATCCATGCAACAACTGGATGTCAAATGTTTTTGATAGATAACCGTCACTGCTTTATGTTCGTCGCAGTTGCGACGCATATCAATTTTTTTTTAAAAATATATATATTTGTCGATCGAGTTGGTATCGATTCAAAACAGTGTTCTTGCAGATCTAGTTCCTACTCATGATTTGGAATGGATCCTACCGAATCGAGATTTCTAACAGCAACTGCTCCAGCACAAGAAGCTAGTACAACGATCAAAGATGCATTCTTCCTGATGTGTTAGTGGGATATATGCGGACCTGATTAGATTCAGATTTGATTCAAGTGTCTTCTTGACTTCTTTGGTCTGAATTGGATTTGCTTTGTTCCTATGGAGTGTCACAGTGACTTGACTTGCAGTTTGAGTAGACTGTGCATTGATCGGCTTGAAGACAAAATTGAGCTACTCTTTGCATTGTTGTTGAGATCGGGTTGTGACGGATCACTAGGATCGTCGACCATTTTTGCCATAGTTTCGAATGAGTTAGATGGGATGTCGAGAGAGCGACATGTAGAACTTGCACATTGGAGATTCGTAGATCACTATGGTGTCTGTGATGACTTGGGAAAAGTCTTCTTCTTGGTGAATCGAGTTGAGAGACTTAGATTATAGAAAGTGGGTCGTTTGATGTGACTTATGAGATATTGGATGCCTCTTTGTCTGTGGTGTTTCTTTACGACTGGGTTCTTAGTAGAGATCTGTTGATTTGGTAGCCATTGAGATGGATCAATATATATTGTCGTACGTGCATTGAGATCTTAAATTATTGAGCTTCTCTTTGTTTTGAGAATAGTTTAACATTCTCTACTTAACAGGGCCAACCACGTGAATGTGGAAGCTCATTTGACCCCTCCTAGGAGCCTTTTATGACCCTTTACAACATTTTAAGACCTCTAAGATGTATTCTTAGGGATCGTAAAAGGTCGTAAAGGGTCATAAGGGGTCCTGGGACACAACAACTGAGAAACATAAATGTAGGCATCATGGTCACAATTTTTTGGAAACAAAAGATAATTGAGTGGTATACCCAAACGATGCAACACAACTACTCCTCTAGTTCCAAGTCTACATTGCAGTAAAAAAAACCCATAGATAAAGAATAAATTTAAAGAGTGCAAGAGGAGAGCGATAACGACTGAAATAATAGAGGGACCCTGTATTATTTTGGTCATTACCGCCCTCCTCCGCTCTCTAAATTTATTCTTAATCTATATATGAGCTTGTTTAATGCAATGTAAACTTGGAACCAAAGGAGTGATAGTTGTGTTGCATCATCTAGGTATACTATTCAATTATGTTGTGTCTCCAAAAAATTGTGACCATGATGCCTACATTTATGTTTCTCAACTGTTGTGATATCTACATTTATGTTTCTCATTTGTTGTGTTTATGTGCATGTTTTTTATGTGTATCTACTAGAAATTCTAAAAAAAAAATTTAGTATCTACAATAGCCCTCTGTTAACCACATTTACGCATATGGTCCCAACAAAGTAGTGTACAAACTACACAAAGAAGGCATTACAGAAATATGATTTCTGCTTTCGCCATTGAAGCAATCTTGGCGACACTAGCTGCCTCTTGAGCCTTGCACAAGTTGCACTCATTTCCTACATCAGGTATAGATGTAGATGGGGTAAATATAAATGTGGTTTGATTAACCCATTGAAAATATTGACATCCACTATTTCCCTACAATACCAAATGTACATCAGTTCTTCATAAAATGATTAGTTGTCACATTATTTTTAAACATAAAATATAATTACATATTCAGAACTTTTTCCTATTTGGGCAAACCCAAAATTGATGCCCAGGATTAATTATTGTGTGTGAAATCTTCAACATGCATGGGCCAACACCAAATTGACACATAGGCACATTGACTGAAGTCATCGATGCTATTTCGACAAATATTGCATTATCACAAATATTGCATTGTCATTATTTTCTTCATTCATACTAATTATAATAGCAATAAAAAGTAATTACTAAGAAATAAAAAACAATTACTAAGCAAGTCAGAACTAGCTCACTCCATTGCAGGGAACAAAGAGAATCCCCTGTTATTTAACATCATTGATGTGCAAGGAAATAGAAAATTAGCAGAAACAACTCTTATAAGATAGTAATTAGATTAAATGCATTGATATAAAAAATACCCCAGAAAATTATAAAGAAAGGTAATTTGCTTAATCACGTCACTAATTTGTGCATGTCTAAATACTGGTGTCTTTCAAGTGATTTTATTCTTGTCATGCCCACTACAAATGAGAACAGTCTTAACTAGTGAGGTTGTTTAAGCATATAGAGATTAAATACACTCTTTTAGAATAAAATTTCTCTTAACAAAAGATCAAAGATATATAAGTAGGACATATAAAACAAGGTGAATAAGAGTAGTATATATAAAACAATCATTAGAACATGCCAAACATCTGGCATAATTGTACATTTCATTCATGTCATTGATATTCTTCTTCATCCATCTCATCATCAAGATCGTCGTCGTCGACGACATCATCACCACCACTATCGTCACTATCATCATCCTCATCACCATCAACATCATCATCATCATCCTCATTAGTAGCAGCATCATCGTCATCAGTAGCAATATCATCGTTGTCTTCTTCTTCATATTCTTCTTTGACTAGCTCTCGATTGTGATTATCATCTACATCATCTTCCACTTCTTCATCTTCCTTGATATCTTCTTCCATCACATTGTACTTTATCGACCTTCTTCTTGGATCATTTCTAACAATAAATGACCAACTCATTTATGTGGAATCTCTGAGTAAAATACCTGCTCATATTGGCTTGGAAGAACATAGAGCTCTTCTCCAATTGGCTCAAACAACCTTGTATTAATCATTGGAAATCCATTGTTATGTTAAAAAATAGTTCTATCAAGATCATTTTTATTGAGTTGTCGTCTGTACCATTTCACAACGAAAAGAACTAATTTGAAGGAATTAAAGTCACAGTCAACTATATCAACCAAAATACCATAGTATCGATTTTGTGACTCTTGAGGATGTAAGTCATTTCTAGATGAAATATTAGTCACCTGGAACACCGCACTTATCCTACAATCACAAGTTCTCTTTGTGTCATCCAACTTTTTTGATGTGAAATTTATAACCATTGGAAAACATAGCCTTGTGGTGTTTCACCTGCAATAATGTCAAACATGTATAAATTAGTGCATCATGAGTTGAAAAACATATGGTTGATTAATTAACAAATTTATTAGTACCTGGTGATCTCTTAAACCATATGCTAAATCTATTTCCTTTTGTGTAACATTGAGATCTCCATTACGATGAGCTTATATAACCAATGAAAACATGGATTCCCATGTTAATCTATGACCATCATGTTGACATCGTTCAATCCATATCATCATCCAATCTTGATTGTTTGCAATAAATAAATGTATTGCATCTCACTCTTTAGCAACTATACAAAAGTAAATAGATGACTTACAATAGATTGATTATGAAGATTAAGAATTAATTAACTACAATAACATCTCATAATTTATTACCTTTCAAGTTCCTAAATCTATCATTGCCCACCAAGTACTCCCCTTCAAATTTTTTAATTGAGTCAAGATCCCAAATGCAATCTATATGGGTCTTTGCTGCAAGATTAGGAAGATATTGAGTAATGTACACCATCATCTAGTATACCATATATCCCTCAACCATATAACCCTTAAGACGTGCTCTTTGTCATACCAAAATCTTCAAATATTTCAAGTGTCTCTCAACCATCCACATTGACCTAGCATGTATAGGTCCACACAATTCAATCTCCTCAACTTGGTGTATGAGGTAGTGTTCTTGTGCATTGAAAAAAGCTGGAGGTAAACACTTTTGCATTTCACACATTAATTGAAAAATTCTTTTCTTCTAATATTTTATATCTTCTTTATAGATTTCTTTAGATGACAACTACCTACAAGGGATTCAAGTCATAAATATATAAATATGAGACTTTACAATATATTACTTGTTTGATATATTGAACAAATATCACTGCTTACCTTATGTATTTTCCAAGATCATATATCACTTGTTTGATATTATTGTCAAAGTCCTCTGGGAGAGATAGGGGTAGCAAATACTACAACAATTATCAACTAATCATTTCATACAATGAAAATTTAATTCAATTACATAAATATATTGTAAATACAAAAGACTATGACTTACCTTGATAAAGGTATGCCAATCATGCATTTTCATCCTTGACCTAAAATCATTTTTCTTTGATATGAGATTGCTTATATTCGCAGCAAATCTTGTAGGAAATCAAATTTTTCAGATCACTTCTTTTATGGCATTACTTTGTTGCTCTGTTAATAACCAAGGAAGAGCACTTGCATTAATTTGGTCTCCATTGCTATTTTATTCAATGATATTTTTCATTGCATGATTGGAATCATGAATGTCACTACAAATTTTGCCAAGTTTTTCTTTGTCTCGCCTTCCGTCCAATATTTTCTACAGTGTCTCTGTTACATTCTTTCCAATATGCATAGTATCAAACAAATGCACAATTTGTAGATGCTCATAGTAGGGCAGCCTACTAAATTCTCTGGGATAATATTTTAGTCCTTTTGGAAGCTGGTTGGTGATGCTTTCACGACCTTCGAGATCATCAACTACATAATTAGCCAACAAAACACAATCAAAATATATAATTTTCAAACATCGACCATTACGTGGAACGATATTACCTTGAATTATATTATATTCCAACTACATAGGTGAGGTATCATTCTTCGGGGCTTTGATATACTCTCTTCTTTCCCATTGAAAAGATGTCTTTCTGCACTTCGATACTTATGATTTCTAGAGAGGAACTGTCTATACTCATCAAACACCTATTTTTTTAAACTTTTGGAATGATGGGATTTCATCTTTGGACCACACATTGGACATGTAAATTTTCCATTTGTTTGAAGACCTACAAGATAATAATACAATTCGATTAAATATGTATATTTTTAGAATTTGAATTATCACGTACAACTAGAATTCACCATAACATACCACAAAAATGTGTCAACCCTAGAGCATCATGAATTGTCCACAGAAGCATTGCATGTAATTGAAATTGTTTTTGTCCAATTGGTTGGGAGATGTCATACATAGTGAAACCATTCCATAACACCAACAACTAGTCGATAAGAGGTGCAATATATACATTCATATCTTTCACTTGGTACTTACCTAGTTGAATTAACATCAACATCAGATAATTATTGTGGCCATTTCACTCCAAGACTTATAATTACATGTAGATAATCATAAAATAATAAGATACCTAGAACAATCATTGCCAACATAATGTGCTCCCTCTTTATTGACATCCATGGAGAAAATTTATTGTTTATAACAAAAATAGGACACATCGAGTAAACGGATCTCATCTCTCCTTGCGGATTGACACCGTCTGATGCTAGAGAAAGCCTGAGATTTTGAGGTTCCTCTTTAAAGTGTGGCCACTTTTCCTCTATGTCCACAAATGATGAACCATCCACAGGCATTTGAATAATGTCATCTCGACTCCTGCCATGTGCATGGTAATGCATAAATTGTGCCAAGCTATTGCACCTGAATAATCATTTCAAACGTGGAATAATGGAGATGTGATGAAGAACCTTGTGAGGCACCTTTTTTGTCATTTGATCATCTCGATATCTGCTCGTATGGCATTCAGGGCATTCTTTGCATTTTCATGTTTTTTATAACAAATAATATGATCTTCAGGACAAGCATCTATTGTTTGATACTCCATTCCAATATGTTTCATAGTGGCACATAATTCTTGGTATGAGTGAGGGAGAACATTTGATGGTGGTAACAGAAAGTCATCTATCAATCTGCAACAAATAATATAAGTCATTACTATAAACAATCTTAATGGTATATGTTTCACCTTTTATAGAATATAATGACATATATGACAAACTTTAGCATACGTGACATTTCTATGTTGGATAAACCATTCATAACCTTCAAATTCACCAACAATAATACAACAGAAAGAAGAGTAGATTGGGAGCCTTTGTAAAGGGCCATATCCACCTTCTCAAGTAGAAGTATATCATGGATGTCATCAATGCCATCCTCATCATAATCATCATCATTAGCACCAACACCGACACCAACAACACTAGTACAAATATGTCAATGATCAATGCATTCATACCATCATCTTCAAATATATTTTTTGGTGCATGATTGTCATCTTCCATGGGATCATGATCTTCAACTTCAATACTCACACCTCGATGTTCCTCTATATTCACACTGGGGAGATCAACCTATATAAAAATGATGATAATCAAACCCCCCTTCAATGTGATAATCAAACCTCCTTCCATGGTTCATATGTATATTAATTGTGAAAAAAATATAACAAACAACTTACCACTAGATTATAATCAAACCCACCATCAATGTGACCATTCTCCCTACAATGTCTCTTTGTTATTTTGATTTTGATTCTTCTTGTCTTTAAGCCATTACAACTCTTGCATGGACAATAACATTTGTCATCGCCTTCTCTTTGAAAGTCAGACAACAATCTAGTGATTGTCTCCCTATTTTGATCAAATTCTCTTGTATTATCTGACATGATCCTTAATGTGTATATCTACAAAACAAATTGGAGATGCCTCTTTTCATTAGCTTCATGTCACCTTCTCATAGCTTCTCATTTTTTGACAGATTTTGCCAAAGGCTTTGTAGGAAACCAAGTAAGGGGTATTCTTGAGTTCAAACACATTGAGCTGCTACAAATTAATTCATTATAAATCAAGGGGCATTATAAATCATGAATTCACTATAAAATTAATGTATTGATCTAGATTTCATATGGATATTTTAAATCATGAATTCACTATAAAATTAATTCATTATAAATCATGAATTCACTATAAATCAAGAGAGATCAAACACTTCACCTAATGCCTTGAAGGTAATAGCAATGATTCCGTAGCTCTCAAACCTCGCGGGTTATCAAGCATTCCAAATGAAAAGATGTAAACAATGCTAGTATTCAATAGTGAACTCATAAACAATGTATGATGCCCTAGCTTGTAGCCTGTGAGCCATCAAAACATTTCCTCATGAAATTATCATAAACGGGGAGTACCACATAGTGAATATCAACAACAAAACACATAAAGATAGATCAAACACTTCACACAATGCCTTGAAGGTAATAGCAATGATGCCCTAGCTCTCAAAGCTTGCGGGTCATTGAGCATTCCAAATGCTAAGATGTAAACAATGCCACTATTAACATTCATATTGTGCCATTAAATCAACAAATGCCATCAAAATGAAATTGAGTTAATGAGAAGACAAAGCTCAAATGCCTACTTTAATTGCTAGAGCCCTCTTCCCACATGGTGCTGGCCTCTTCGCGCACGCCAAACTCGAATGCCCTCTTCACGCCATGCAAAAGTGCAGTGCCATCTTCATGACAACTCTTCAAATTCACATAAATTAAAAATGACACTTTCTTTTTCTTTTTTCTTTTTGTTTATAACCAAACAACATATATTGTGTGAAGTGTTTGATCTCTTTTTATTTATTTTGTTGTTTCGATATTCACTATGTGGTACTCCCTGTTTATGATCATTTTATGAGGAAATGTCTTGATGGCTTATGAGCTACAAGCTAGGGCATCATGCATTATTTATGAGCTCACTGTTTGAGCACTGACCAATCAAGTAGGGACATGAGGTGCTCAAAAAGTGAGCTCATAAACAATGCATGATAAGGTAGTTGTAGGTAGTTATCTGATGCAAAAATATTTCTGGTTTTATTTTCAATAAGGGCTATCTTGTGTAGAGCTGCTATTTGTGGAAACTTGCTATTTTTAGTAAGTTGGTCATCCGATCTCAAAATGTTCTAATTTCTTCCCTCGAGGTTCATTTTGGTAATATCAGCCTGCTAGTAAAGTTTCATTGATAGATCAAGTCTAGCTTTGTAGATATTGAAGATTTTTGGTATTGGCAATAGGGTACATAAACTTTGAACTCAATTTTGAAAGCTTTAGAGGCCCCGATTGAGGTCAAATTTTTAGCTAAATGAAGCTTGCTTGATTCAAGCATTGTAGAGCTCCTCGTGCCCTTTCCAAAATGGGGTTATAATAGTCAATCAGGTCAACGAGTGATGATGTATGGTCTCCGAAAGTTGGGTCACTTGAATTGGCAGAAAATAATTTTCTTTCAAAATTTCTGTTCAGGTTTCAAGAGTTATTTTGAGTTGACTTTGATGTAATAAATTGAAAAATAAAATAATTCTAAGTTTGGTCGGCCCTTTTGGCTAAAATTCTGGAACCTTCTCAGGCAGTGGAAATTGCCTATATAAAGAAGGCCTATAGTGTTGTCTTAGGCAGTTTGGAGTAGTTCTGGGAGTAGATATGGGTATTGATTTGAGGCTTTGTCCTATAGAATATTGTAAGGGAATGCCCATGTGGCTTTGCATATTGTAATTCTAAAAGTTTGTAAGTCCACATTTGTGGAGATAATAAGAAGCCAATTTTCTGTTCTTGCATATTGTTGTTGTTTCTCTGTTTCTATTATGTGTTTGTGGTATTAAGGGGAGCACTCTTCATCATTATCTCTTCTATAATGATAGAGGAGTGAAAGGTAATGATTAATGAGGTTGCTGCTATTAGATCATACATGAATACACTGATTATTTTATACACTGTTTATTTCATTCAGACCGTGAGCTTGGTATTTGTAATGTATTTTCTGTTATTGGATCAATGATTCCATGTTGTTGAGGCTGTAGATGCATTGAATCACCACTTCCATTCTATTTTGATAGCAATAATATAACAAATAAAGTACCATCCAATCAAATAGGGACATCAGTAAGATATTTAATGCATTATTACTTCATCATGATTATTATTACTTTATTACTAATGTCCCTATTTGATCTAATTATAGCATCAATATAACAAATAGAGCACCAACCAATCAAATAGGGACATGAGGTGCTCAAATAGTGAGCTCATAAAACAATATATTTAGTCTTAATAAAATCTTATAAAACAACATATATTGTGTGAAGTGTTTGATCTCTCTTTATTTTTTGTTGTTGTTGATTTTCACTATGTGGTACTCCTTGTTTATGATCATTTCATGAGGAAATGTCTTGATGGTTTGTAAGCTGCAAGCTAGGGCATCATGCATTATTTATGAGCTCACTATTTGAGCACCGACCAATCAAATAGGGACATGAGGTGCTCAAATAGTGAGCTCATAAATAATGCATGATACCCTAGTTGTAGGTAGTTATCTCTTCTATAATGATGGAGGAGTGAAAGGTAATGATCAATGAGGTTAATGCTATTAGATCATACATGAATACACCTACTATTTTGAATTTGAGCTTGGGCATCATGCAATGTTATTACTATCATTGCATGCTTGCTGCTGTTGTACACCATATATTGTTTTATACATTGTTTATTTCATTCAGACCGTGAGCTTGACATTTGTAATGTATTTTCTATTATTGGATCAATGTTACTATGTTTTTGAGGTTGTAGATGCATTGAATCACCACTGCCATTCTATTTTGATAGCAACAATATAACAAATAGAGCATTGACCAATCAAATAGGGACATCAATAAGACATTTAATGCATTATTACTTCATAAATGCATGATTGTGGATCCTCACGTAGGAGTTGTGATGCAAAGGAAGAATAATTATATGGGTTTACCCACATAAGGACAATGGTTTCAGTGATCATTCTTTCAAGTGCTCTTGGGTACTTTCCTTGGCCTCTAGGCTTGGGCATCCTATAGGGGTTGAACCAAAAGTACGAAGGCAATAAGGACATATAGAATAATAGGTTTGGGAACTTAAACTTATGTTCAATCCTTAGTAATGGTTTGGGGAACTAATTACTAGATGAGTGACTATAGTACCCTAGTTTGCATTATTAGATGATCTTGTTTAATTTGTGTTCATTTCATGCAAAGATACATGTAAAGGAAAATAAATTTTTGCATTTAAAGATTACATGTATATATATGAAAAATAACTTGTATATACTATACAAGGAAAATAAGAGGATGAACATAAATAATAAGGGTGCTAGACATTGCCTGAAGTGATGAATTTTTGACCCGGGTATGAATCTAGTGTGCCCCTGTGTGATCCAGAACCTGCAAAGAAAAGAGAGATGGGGGTTAGATAAAAAATATCTAAGAAATGAATGACATCCTATTACTGATCCTCATCTACAATTATGCATGTGCATATTCAAGCTATACACTTTTGAAAAAAAAACCAAGCTCACAGTCTCAATGAAATAAACAATGTATAAAACAATATATGGTGCACAACAGCAGCAAGCATGCAATGACAACAATAACATTGCATGATGCCTGAGCTCAAATTCAAAATAGTAAGTGTATTAATGTATGATCTAATAGCAACAACCTCATTGATCATCACCTTTTACTCCATCATTATAGAAGAGATAACTACCTACAACTATATTTCGTAATTCCTCTTTTGAAGTATACATATATCAAGTATAATTATAAGTTTACATCATATATTTAGTCTTAATAAAATCTTATAAAACAACATAAAACTAACCCAAAATACTTTGTCTTAATAAAATTTTAATAAAACAATATATTTGGTCTTAATAAAATAATACACTTACTGCTTTGAATTTGAGCTCAGGCATCATGCATTGTTTATGAGCTCACTATTTGATTACTAGCCAATCAAATAGGGACATGAGGTGCTCAAAAAATGAGCTCATAAACAATGCATGATGCCCTAGCTTGCAGCCCGCAAGCCATCAAGACATTTCCTCATGAAATCATCATAAATGGGGAGTACCACATAGTGAATATCAATAAATAAATAAATAAAGAGAGATCAAACACTTCACACAATACCTTGAAGGTTATAGAAATGATGCCCTATCTCTCAAAGCTCACGGGTCATCAAGCATTTGAAATGAAAATATGTAAACAATGCAAGTATTAAACAGCGAGCTCATGAAAAATGTATGATGCCCTAGCTTGCAGCTCACGAGCCATCAAGATATTTCCTCATGAAATGATCATAAATGAGGAGTACCACATACTGAATATCAACACCAAAACAAATAAAGAGAGATCAAACACTTCACACAATAAATGTTGTTTTATAAGATTTTATTAAGACTAAATATTTTTTTTATGAGCTCATTGTCTGAGCACCTCATATCTCTATTTGATTGGTCGGTGCTCTATTTGTTATATTGATGCTATTAGATCAAATAGGGACATTAATATTAAAATAGGGACATCGGTAATAAAATAATACACTTACTATTTTGAATTTGAGCTCATAAAGATTAACATATCCCTATTTTATTACTGATGTCCCTATTTACATCTTTTCATTAAATGACCCAAAAACATCAAGAATGGTCCTATATGGTCACTAATAGACAAATTTCAGAAGAATATGAATGAATGCAAACATACATAAGTGGATGAACATAAATAATGAAGGTACCAAACATTGCTTGAAGTAATGAAGTGTTGACCCAGGGTTCAATCCAGTATGCTCTTGTATGATCCAAAACCTGCAAGGAAGGAAAAGATGGGGTTAGATCCAAAGGATCTAAGCAATGCTTGACACCCTATTACTGATCCTCATCTACAATTATGCATGTGCATAGTCAATCCATACACTTCTAAAATAAACTATGCTACAGAACATGGGTGTGTTTTAATGTGATTCAAAAGCTATTATGCAAGATTGTTTTATTATTGAGATAAGGATATCTTAATTCTACAAAATAAATGTTTTGAGAAATATTTGAATTTAATTTTGGTAATAACATGAGGAGTGATATATTTCAAGCTTCAACAAGATTTCATACCACACAGTGTTCGTAGATTACGTTCAATGCGTTATTTACGCTTGTATTGGTGGGAAAACTCTTGAAAATGTGCAAAAGAGATTGCATTCAACCATGTTGTTTACATGACACATGTAGTTTACCTCCAGCCCAAATCAGTGCTGCGTACAAATCTATGGATGATGCGTGGTATGAAGCCTCTTTGAAGCTTGAAAATGATAAGCATTATGATGCTGAGGTATGGTGTGGTAAGCACAAGTATAGTTTCTCGTAAGCTATTATTGGTATAGTTTTTTTTTTCAATAGTTGCAGAATCCAGCTTCTCCTATACTTATACGTATGTATACATTTTGGGCTTGGATTTAATGTCATGTACATTTGAGTGAAATGGTAATAATATTTAAGAGCAACAAGTATGGCATTTTAAGCAAGTATGCATACACATTATATAACAGGAGGAGTGATATATTTTAATGGCAACACTTAATGAGAAGGATGCCTATATAACAGGAGGAGTGATATAGTTTAATGGTAGTGGACATAGAAATTGCAGTGAAACTCTGTAATTTATTATCGTAAGTGGACATAGAAATTACAGTGTAAGCAGTAGGATGATTGCAAGTGGACATAGAAATTACAGTGAAACTCTGTAATTAATTATGGCTCAATGTTGTATATCCATAGTCAATGTCTATTTAAACTTTAGGATGATACTTATATGATGACTTAAGTAAATTGTTCTTACCTTGAGACTAGTACACCATGGGATTAGAGGATGGTTGTTATAATAACAATTGTGTTTGTGGGATACTTTTATATTTTGTATTAAATGATGATACATATGTGTTTCTTCCTTTTACAACAGTTTATATTTTGATACTTATATCTTGAATTGTCAAATGACCAATGAGTGATAATTTCAAAAGTGCATCATAATTAAAGGCATGTGAATTCATATTGTACTTAATCTCAATGCCACTATGTAATGTTTTTACTTACGATATTTCAAGACCCCTCTCCATTTTAAACTAACCTATGACTTCAAACGAGGAATTATGAAATATAGTTGTAGGTAGTTATCTCTTCTATAATGATGGAGGAGTCAAATGTAATGATCAATGAGGTTGCTACTATTAGATCATACATTAATATATTTACTGATTTGACAACAAAAATATTGCATGATGCCAGAGCTCAAATTCAAAATAGTAAGTGTATTATTTTATTATTGATGTCCCTATTTGGTCTAATAGCATCAATATAACAAACATAGCACCGACCAATCAAATAGGGACATGAGGTGCTCAAATAGTGAGCTCATAAACAATGCATGATGCCCTAACTTGTAGCCCATGAGCCATCAAGATATTTCCTCATGAAATGATCATAGAAATACTCAATAACATGGTAGCAAAGATCCAATAATAGAAAATACATTACAAATGCTAAACTCACGGTCTCAATGAAATAAACAGTGTATAAAATAATATATGGTGCACAACAGCAGAAAGAATGTAATGACAATAATAACATTGCATGATGCCCAAGCTCAAATTCAAAATAGTAAGTGTATTAATGTATGATCTAATAGAAACAACCTCATTGATCATTACCTTTGACTCCTCCTTCCTTATAGAAGAGATAACTACCTACAACTATATTTCTCCTCTAGACAACTATATTTTTTCTCTAGATAACTATATTTCTCTTCTACAACTAGATAATTGTCTGGTTGGTGCCTTTCCCCTTGGTTCCATGCTTGCTTACATTAAGAGTTCATTTTGTCTTTGATTACGTCACTATTTCTCCTTGACTGTATTCTTTTGGGGTCTGATCTATTGTAGTTGTTTCTTTTTCTTTGAATCATTGTTTGCAATTACTTTTGATGCAATATTTGTGTGAAGAACAAGAAAAAAATGGTGAATGAGTGTATTTGAAAAAGATAAACATGACATATTTTGTTGGGATGATTGGGTTGGCCTAGTACCATTTACATGGCCTGGCCAGATATTAAACAGTGAGCTCATGAACAATGCCATTATTAACATTCATCAAGAATTCTGAATGCAAAGATGTAAAAAATGCCAGTATTAACATTCATATTTTTCCATTAAATCAACAAATGCTATCAAAATTAAATTGAGTTAATGAGAAGAAAAAGCTTGAATACCTACCTCAAGTCATAGTTGCCATATAAAGATCAAATGCTAAGCAACTATGTTATAAAATTTTATGCCAAATTTCAAGGCATGAAATTTTATAACTGTACATATATTTTCTTCGACTCCCCCACATTGTAAACTCAATGCTAAGGAGAAAAAAATATGATGTCAAAAAGTATAAAATTTCATGTCTTGAAATTTTATAACATAGTTCCTTAGCAACTGCCATATGAAGAGCAGCGCAAGGTGACAACTTTCCCATTTTACCATAGTTAGGGCCCTCTTTTACCATGCTTTACGAGCTTTATGTTTTTCTTAAGTGAAGAAAAATATTATCTTAATTTGTTATCTTTAAAGTTTATTCATTTTATGATTTTAAAAATTGAAATAAAAAATATAAACTTTTAAGAAACTTTTACATCTTTTTATCAAATGACCCAAAAACATCAAGAATCGTCATATATGGTCGCTAATAGCCAACTTTCAGAACAATATGAATGAATGAAAACATACATAAGTGGATGAACATAAATAATGAAGGTACTAGACATTTCCTAAAGTAATGAAGTGTTGACCTGGGGTTCAATCCAGTATGCTCTTGGATGATCCAAAAACTGCAAGGAAGGAAAAGATAGGGTTAGACCCAAAGGATCTAAGCAATGCCTGACACTCTATTACTGATCCTCATCTACAATTATGTATGTGCATAGTCAAGCCATACACAAACTCAACAATATGGTAGCATTGATCCAATAACAAAAAATATATTACAAATGCCAAGCTCATGGTCTCAATGAAATAAACAGTGTATAAAACATATATGGTGCACAACAGCAGCAAGAATGCAATGACAACAATAACATTGCATGATGCCTGAGCTCAAATTCAAAATAGTAAGTGTATTAATGTATGATCTAATATTAGCAACCTCATTGATCATTACCTTTGAATACCCCATCATTATAGAAGAGATAACTACCTACAACTATATTTCTCTTGTAGATAACTATATTTCTCCTCTACAACTAGATAACTATCTGGTTGGTGCCTTACTTTCCCCTCTTTGGTTCCATGCTTTCTTATTACATTAAGAGTTCATTTTGTCTCTAATTAGGGCACTATTTCTCCTTGACTGTATTCTTTTGGGGTCTGATCTATTGTAGTTGTTTCTTTTTTCTTTGAATCATTGTTTACAATTACTTTTGATGCAATATTTGTGTGAAGAACAAGAGCAAAATGGTGAACGAGTGTATTTGACAAAGATAAACATGACACATTTTGTTGGGCTAATTGGGTTTAC
Organism: Chamaecyparis obtusa; assembly: GCA_027943335.1. Taxonomy (NCBI): domain Eukaryota; kingdom Viridiplantae; phylum Streptophyta; class Pinopsida; order Cupressales; family Cupressaceae; genus Chamaecyparis; species Chamaecyparis obtusa. Next base: position 341,518 of record BSBK01001611.1, on the reverse strand, counting down.
TTGGTACCATTTACATGGCCTGGCCATATATTAAATAGTGAGCTCATGAACAATGCTAGTATTAAACAGTGAGCTCATGAACAATGTATGATGCCCTAGCTTGCAGTCTGTGCGCCATCAAGATATTTCCTCATGAAATGATCATAAACGGGGAGTACCAAATAGTGAATATCAACAACAAAACAAATAAATAGAGATCAAACACTTCACATAATGCCTTGAAGGTAATAGAAATGATGCCCTAGCTCTCAAAGCTCACAGGTCATCAAGCATTCCAAATGAAAAGATGTAAACAATGCCAGTATTAAACAATGAGCTCATGAACAATGTATGATACCTTAGCTTGTAGTCCACAAGCCATCAAGGCATTTCCTCATGAAATGATCATAAATGGGGAGTACCACATAGTGAATATCAATAGAAAAACAAATAAAGAGAGATCAAACACTTCACACAATGCCTTGAAGGTAATAACAACAATGCCATAGATCTCAAACCTCGTGGATCATCAAGAATTCCAAATGAAAAGATGTAAACAATGCCAATATTTAATAGTGAGCTCATAATCAATGTATGATGCCCTAGCTTGCAATCCACGAGCCATCAAGATATTTCCTCATGAAATGATCATAAATATGGAATACCACATAGTGAATATCAACAACAAAACAAATAAAGAGAGATCAAACACTTCACACAATGCCTTGAAGGTAATAGCAATGATGCCCTAGCTCTTAAATCTCATGGGTCATCAAGCATTCCAAATGCTAAGATGTAAACAATGCCACTATTAACATTCATATTGTGCTATTAAATCAACAAATGCCATCAAAATGAAATTGAGTCAATGAGAAGATAAAGCTCAAATGCCTACCTCAAGTGCCAGTGCCCTCTTCCCACATGGTGTCGACCTCTTCACGCATGCCAAACTTGAATGCCCTCTTCGTGCCACACAAAAGTGCAGTGCCGTCTTCGCGGTAGCTCTTCAAATTCACAAATTACAAATGACACTTTCTTTTATCTTTTTTTTTTGTTTATAACCAAAGGAGTCACAATTATGACATCATAGTCGCTATTATGACACCGTTGGGGGCACTTACAAAAAAAAAACACAAACAACAAACATAAATTATAGTGGCATCGCAAATTGGCATCGAAATTCGACCCCAAATGTTGTAGTGTGTGTATTACATGGTAGAGGTAACTTGGCAAGCTGCTTGGCTTCATGTTGACATGGTATAATGCCACATGGCACCATCTGATTATGTGGTCATTGTTGAGGTGGCAGTCTGGAGTGGGCCACATGTAGTTGGCTATGCACCAGGTGGCACTGGTGTGGTCCGATGAGGAGGCTTCACATAGTGGCATAATCTGTATGGCATGTGGCTAAAGAAGTCACTCAGGCAGTGGAGTAGGGGAGTGTCACTTGGAAGTGGGACTTTTAGTCCCACATGCCTTCTGTTGAGGCTTTTTGCGGTGTTTTTATATGAAAACACTTCCTACTTAAAACAAAAGGAAGATCCAAGCTGGGCTTGGGCCCAAGCTCAGCTTCAGCTTCGAGCTCGCTTGAGGAAATTTTGGTTTGTTGCATGGTCAATACAATGATTAGTTATGATGTCACTAACTCTCCTGATGATGTCAGTGACTATTGAGTTTACCCAAAATTTTGACAGATGATGTCACTATTCTAATAGAGAAATAAATAGGGTCGTACCTTGCCCAAAATAATTTTTTTCTTGAAAAAAATTCCAAAAAATGCAAAATGATTTTTTTTGAAATCATATCGCAGAGGTGCAGATCGAGCCATACGAACCGATCTGCAAATTTTTTTTGCCTTGATTTTGACTTTCACCAAATATAGGTGAGTTTATAGTCGATCTTAACCAAAACATCCTCCCAGACATAATGGTGAGGTCAGATATGCTCCAAAATGCTTCTATAGCATGTTGGTCTTTAGATCTAAGATTTGGACCTTCAACACTTGCAACAAGATCTCTCTAAATAGGCTAATCAAAACACTCCAGTGGCTTTGATACCATGTAAGAATTTGTAAATATAAAAGATTGAACCAAGGATCTAGAGGTTAAAGAAAAGCACAAGAGAGATTATATGAATGCAATGATTGATATTGAATTGATCCAATGAATACACCTTGCATGATTACATAATAGGCCTCCTTATATAGGAAAGGCGATAAGAGAGAATGATAATGAGCTGATAAGCTATCTCCTATGCTAGGAGTAATCACATGTCCACCAAATGTGGATCATCCTCCATTATGAAATGAAGTATGTGCAATGGGATTAGGATGATAATGTGATAAGAGCACTAGAGGTGGATCTCACACCAAAAGTGGAATTTCTCCTACACCATGTGCTTAATTGAGGTACAAACTCCTAGGTGTCTCAATCACAAACTACTATGCAATGCATTAACCTAAGTAAGATTAAGTTAAGTGTAATTAGGAATATTTAATTACACCAACAATATTTTATCCTCTATTAAGGAAATCCACATACTAATCTATTACCATCCTTGGGACCTGCACAGATCGTGATTGCCCTTGATTTTCACTAGAAAATTCCTCAGCGGATGATATGTATTCAATGTCTTGTTTTTCCCTCATCTTCTTCTCAATCTCCTTGTTATACTTTTCAATAGTCTACTCATCCTCCTCATCCTCCATGTTTCTAAAGATGTCTTATGTAGGCATAGGGATATGAACATAACCACCAAGGTTTTGCTTCTTCTTTGCATAATTATGTAACCTTCACGTTCATACCCTTTCCTTGGATTATCTCCATTTAAGTTGTACTATGCCATCTTATCTCTAATAAGATCATATGTTTTAGTGGAAATAATAGTGAATTATCCAAAACACAATGTGCTTGGCATAAATCACTACTTGTGATGTGAAGACAGGTTCATGAAACTTGAATAGTCTAGTTGTCTAACAATTTCCAAGTAGGCCAATCTATCAGGAACTATCTTGGGAAATTTTTATGGTGCTCCTTCAAAACCATAAGCCTGAATCATGGTAAAATCATTCTATAAATACCAGCCCCCCTAGTTATGGTATACTATCTTTCTTCCATCAAAATCCTTTGGCCTTAGGAATTTCTTAATTTTAGTAGGAATTGAATAATCACAAGGATGATTATACATCCTGTAAATAGTTTTTACAAATAATCCCTCAAAGAAAACATAATGAGAATCTATAAATCTAGAGCTCCAAATTGAAGTCCATAATTGGACAGGTAATGATTCTTTCTCCCTACAAATTTGTCTAATTTTCAATCCTTCTATCCATATCCTTTTCTCTTGACCGTAAAAAAGTATCATATTCATTAAAACATAGTAGTGCTTGAAGTAGATGTGCTCATGGTCACTCTTGATGGACGTTAACACTATATCAATCATCATTGAGAAATATTCTGCATAATCGAAAGGCCTAGGGATATGACACCAAACATCAGATACAATCATCATTAGAGAAATAAACATAAAGTATGGGGCCTTAGCACCATCTACCTATCCTATTGAATAGTAAGCATATTTTAAATAGGGTTCAAATAAATCAACACCAAAAGGAGGCCCATGTTCATCATTTAATGACACCAATGTTTGCTCCTATTTGGACCTATGTAGTAGCAATCTCCACTCCTTGTATGTAGTGTCTAACCTTGAATATTCATTTTCCAAGTCCTTAAGGGTTAGGGGGTAATCTAGAAAATCATCTAGGTTAAAAACTTCATTCACTGCATTCTTTGATACATGGATAAATGGTTCTCCCTACAAATTGCATATTGCCTTTTTCTCAGGGTCATAATATTTTTCTAGCAACCTAAGGAGATCCACATTGACAAACACATTTGGTACTTTAAGTCTCCTTTAATTCATCCTTCATGGATTGCAAACTAGTTCATGATAAGTTCTTCTAGCATAATGAAATATAAATAATTCATAACCTCTTGTACTTGTCCACACATCCCCCACATCTTTGTATCTATCCTCAATATTATATGCATCAAGTTTACTGTTGTCACTAAGGATTGCACCTAATTTGCTAAGTGTTTAAACCCAACAATCCTATGAAACATGGGACTATTCTCAGGCTGTGGGTAACCTATCTAAGAATAGACCTCTAGATTAAGGGCCAACTTCCCTTTGGATCACTTAAAATTGACTAACTTTTAGGAGGAAAGGGAGAGAGTGCGTAAAACAAATAACTAAAACTAACTTGAAAACAAGGTGATCCACTAAATTTGAAAGAAGATCCAAAACTGAATTAAGCTTACTGCAACAGCAAAATGAAAACTAAACTTCACAACTTGATTCTACTGCCTTAAAATCCTTAGGAAAATAGGGTACTTGAAATACAGAAAAGGGAAGATGATTCCATAATTTTGATCTTTTTAGTTTGCACACAAATTAACACTATAGAGCTAAGATGAACTCCTGAACATTCACTTGGATCAACATGCAGATTAAGGATACAAGCATATCACAGTAATCTTGCATGAGTTTCAAAAGAAGAATTCCAAAATTGTAGGGAAACAAGAAGGATCAATTTTATTGCTAAAAAGAAACTAAGTACAAGATGTGTCTCTTAGAGCTACAACACTCATATCAGAGAGAATAAAATGAAGAGCTAACCTCCATCATGAAAAGTGAGAGGTATATAACTAAAACCTAGGAATCTACATGCAAATTCCACAACCTCCTAAGAATCGAAAAGATCTCAAAATAGACCCATGAGGCTGCATCATAAACTCGGATGCCAGATTCCCAGGTTTTTAGGGGTAGTGGAGAAAGTGGGAGCCTAAAAAAAGATGGTCAAAAGAAGACCACTCTACCCCCTAAGTCATGCACTAAACATATTCTGACGATAGTTTATAAAAATACCATCGCCAGAATTTACATTAATAAAACATGCAATGACTTAACATTAAAAACCCATCCCACTAAGACACAAAATGGATTTAATGTATATTCTAAAATGGTCTCAACCCAAAAATAGGGAAACACATTTTAAAACAATTACAATTAAATAATAAAATCCATTTATGCCTAAATAACATATGGACCTAAAACCTTAGACCCTAACTAAATGACTCTCAACCCAAAATGGGGAAAGCACATTTACCAATTTCACACAAAAACCAATACTTTCAAGAAAATATGACATCAAAAATCAATCCTCAACCCTAAAAAGAAGGGGAGAAGAATGAATAAACATCATTCATTAACCGAAACCCCTTCCTCAAAAATGGAAACCACTGTCGACAAACCCTCAACTCGGCAGCTGGAAAATTCTAAGAATACTGGCAGTCGAAAATGGAAACATCTAGCACCACTGCAACTAATTTTGGGAAATATTTGGCCTATGGCTTCATGTTTTTGATGTAGGCACTTGATCTGGAATTCATTCTTCATTTCACTATGTCTTTATTACTCTACATTTTGATTTTGAGTGTTTGGCTCCTTCAAGGGCACTGTGAGGGCATCATATCTATATTTCCTCCTTTCTTTGAATTTAGGGGGAACTACATAGATGGTGGCATACTATTCATTGTCTCATTTTTTGATTCTACTCTTTGTATTTACTCAAAACCCTCTAAATCTAAACACCCGATGATCCTCGATTAGGGCACTATATATGTATTTGCTGTATTTGCTAGTGTGAGGGCCATAGAATGTTTGATTTTCACTCCCCTATCACCGTTTCTCCATTTACTTAGCACCAAATCTGTATACTGTTATGATGCAGTGCCAACTCATGGACTGTGTGCATGATTGATTGTTTGAAAAAATACTTGCTATGGTCTTTTAGGAAATGTGGTGCTATAATTGTTTATCCATCCCACTGGGGCATCACATGTAGTGACTAGCATTGTGAGGCCATGAGCTATGCGGCTGTTATTGAATCATTGTTTTGTTCAAAACCATGCCTCCTTGTATTCACTATTGCATTGATGGCATGAGCTCTGACATTTGTGCCTATGGTATTCTCTATTCCTTTGAATGGTTGCAGTTTTGAAAAACAACCACTATTCCTAGCCCACTATGCTATGCTATTGTTATCATGGTGTGTTCATCATGAAAGCCATACCGGCTAGGGTACGAGCTTGACAACACCTCACCGTGACTTGTGTTGGCATGCTACTCACACACAGGGTGCTTCATTTCTGTAGCCGTTTGTAGATTCTTAGCATTATTTTCTAGCTCATTTGGTATCATGCATATGAAAATGGGTTCATGTCTATACCAACCGTGGAGATTTGCATCTTGGTACTATTGATATGTGTTGTTTATACTCATTATGATGACATATAGTTCACTATTTACTGTTTGAATCACTATTTGAACTAGGGGCAATTGCCGATTGTGTTCCCTGTCATTATGAAACAACCACTTGTTGTTTCCTGCATTATTTAAAGCTTGACCTCATTTGTTTGGTTATTAGTATGGCACCCATGAGCTTGGATCTTTGACCATCTATTTGTTAGTGCTCACTGCTTACTTGTAATGCCAACTAGATTTGGTTTGAATTTTATGGTACCCCATCTTTATGCTTGATTGCTGAGAAAGCTTTCTGTCTAAACATGGATTCCCTTTTATGATGAAAGTTCATTGGCCCAAATGTACATAAGATGAGGGAAGCTCCATTATTTTACTAGATTGTACCCTTTTCTGACATGTTGATGATGCTCATTAAAGATGCTCGTATGTTTAGACTTGGTGTCTCCCAAACTGCATATATCATTGATCTACATTACCATGGCTTGCTCTATTTTGGAGGCATTACCTCATTACCTTGCATTTAAATGAACTTCACTGTTGATGCCAGTCCCATGAGCTTGGGTATTTAATTGCATCACCATTTTTTATTGATGCTACATGTATGTTTCATGTTTGGAGGTGCCATGCATTGTGACATCATTGTTTGTGTTTATGTTCACTGCTCCATTGTAATAGCTACATTCTCCCAAGGTTCTGTTGATGCTACACCATTTGATAAGCTTGAACAATGCTGATAGAAGTGTTGGTCGACAATGTATGAAGCTACTATTGAGAATTTAGTGCCCATATTGGGATTGTATTTCATTAAGGCATTAATCCACCATTCCATGATTGCCCTATTTATCCTGATTTCAACTCTTATTTTTCTACTGGTGATGCCATTCTACCATGATGTCTCAACTGTTGATGACTGATTCCTGTTTAGCATGGTTATTGTATATGTTCATCAAATGCCAATACTATTTTATGTTGATGGATGGCCTTGGGATGCTCATTGCAATGAGAATCAGATATTCTGTTACTGTAGCTACTCTATTACTTGTAGCTTCCTTCTAAATGCAGGTTTGATGCTCATATTCTTTGTTTTGACTTGATTATCTGTGCTCTACAAGCCTTCCCTTTGCCATTATTTTGACCATGCTTAATATGAATTATCTTTATGATTTTTTGAATGTCCCACTGATGTTGCTTCATCAGGTTGTTTCTCTATTGACCATGGGTGTTCTTGGCTCGTGATGCAGTTACTGATAGGAAACTTGAGGTTTTCCTATCATGATCTGCATCAAGGGTCAAGGTCATTCTTTTGGGACCTAGCACCCTTGAATTTATTATTGGATCAACTCCTCCTGTATCTACACATGGAACAAAAACATCAGTAAAACATGGTGTTTCTTTTGTTTCTATTTCTAGAGCCTCTATGCACATGCCCTGAGCACAACCCTTCCCAGAGGTGTATGGCTAAGTGTATGTATGCATTTTGTAAATACTATGATATGAGTCATTTCTTAGATCCATGGATCTAACCCATATCTTCTCTTCTCTTGTTGCAGGTTCTGGACCATAGGAGCTCTCTGGATAGGACCGATGTAATACCCCAAAAATGGGCTATAGGTTCATTAACCTCCTACATCTTCAATTCAAATGAAATCGACATCAAAGTCCTAACCTAAGGCACATATGCACATTATCAAAATCCTAATTGATTTTATCATAAATTCTGCATCGAGGAATATTCCTAGCAATATTCCTATTTATTCTAATTATCTTTAATTTAATTATTATTTGGAGATGAATCCTATTTATCCTAAAATTTGAGTAATTGAATATGATGAATAATTAATTAATTAATTAAATTCAGCCACTTAATTATTTAATTAGATTTAATTCTATTTATTCCTAATTATATTATTTAATTTTGACAATAAATCAAATCTCCTACGAATAATTGATTAAATCCAAGTTGTCAATATTTAATAATATAGTTTTGAATAAAAGTTTGATTAAAATAATTGATTAACCCACAAATTAGTTATTTTTAAATTTAAAATCAGTTAAGTTGAAGATAAATCACTTTATTTATTTAATTAATTCACTATTATTTGTGCACATTCAAAGAGCAGTTAAACTTTAAATCAGAAAATCAAGTCAAGTTGTTATCTTTTCGAAACTCAACATCTATTTTGAGTTCAAAGTTGATCTAAACTTCTGATTTGAGTTAAAAAGTTGTTCTTGCATGATTTTGCATGATTTTATGAGTTATCTATTTCTAATTTCTTGTTAACTCAAAAATCAACCGGAGTTCATCAAGAGTGATTTATGACTTTTTCCATGCACCCTCAAGCCCTGGATTTCTATAAAATCAAGGCTTAGCTCTTTACAAATCATCCACAAAATTTGCATACTTACTCTAGCGAATTGACATTAGAGGAATCATCAAGCTTCTTGCGAATCAGCATTTTGTGAGATCAATCTTGTTTTCAATTCATTCTAGTTTCATATTTCATATCATTGTTAGCTTAATTTGCATATCATTTCAATCCATTTAGATTAATTTATTATCAGTTTTTCTCATCTTATTGCATCAAAAATAAATAGAAAATAGATTAATTTGCATTCATATTTTTGCTTTCATTATTTAAATCATTCATTTAGGTGTTGCATTGTCACCGATCTTAGTCTAATCTGAGAATACCATACTTGCACCTACTAGAAGGTAGTAAATCGCTTGGTTAGCTATATTGTTCTTATTTCCATATTTTGATTTTTGCTAACCTCTAATGTTTTACTGAAGTGTTGTGTCTACAGCTAGGTACAAAATTAGCACTTCTAGGGATTATCACAATAAGTCACTATTGCTTGTTCATGCGCAAGGTTGCTTTTTCCCTTGTTCATTGTTTTCAGATAATTACTTGCTTCCCTTGCTTGCTATTTTGCATGCTTGATATCTTCTTGGTTACTTGAGACAAACTTTTACACAGATCTTCAAAAATTGGATAGAAAAAATTGCCAACAAACTGGTACTGAAAACTGAAAAATTACAAATCTAAAGCAAAAATCCTTTCTGGTGTCAAAAGTCATCCTAAAATTTCAAAACTCGTATCAAAGCCAAAGTCCAAGTTTTCAGAGATTGGTCAAATTTGTCAGAAATCCAATTTTATAGCCTATTTCCAAAATCCGTCAAACAAATCATTGTGTCAGGAATAGAGCAGAACCTATAACGAATACATTCATTTTCCTAAAGTGGTCACTTGAGTCTGATTTAGCCTTCTGATTTATCAATTTGAGTCTTTTTCATCTTGTGTCAAAAACCTTGTCAAAATTATCTTCAAAATTCAATCTTTTTACTAAACGGCTAAGTGTTGTGAGCTCATGCCCGCCATCTGTTGGGCATCTACCCACACTACTATGGCATAATATCCTTCATTTACGTCTGATCTATTCTTTAATCACTTCAATCTTGACAAGGTTGCATCATTTGATCTTCTAGAATCAATTCATTCTTCAATTGTCTTCATCTTATTCTTTGGCTTCACCTAAGGTTAATGGTGGAAACTAGAGCTTCATCACACAAGAAATCTAGAGAGGTATCCCATACAATACCTCTGAATACTCTCCAAGCCCCAACTCTTGAACAACTCTACAATTTTGGTCTTTACGAAGACGACGGTCTTGGCAATTTTTGATTGAAAACTGGTTACATACCCCCTCCATCAACTCATAGAGGTAATCAACAAACCCCACCTCAATCTAATCCAGGGAGCCCTAAAACTCCTAACATGTCTCACGGAGAGACACATCACGGGTCTCAAGGACACCAATCTCAACATAGTATGGATCTAGAACCTACACCTTCTGAAATTGTTCGATATCAAAACAATGATGACTTCAAAAGAATGATGAAACATTTCTTGAAGGAAGATAGAGAAGCATACTTTCTAGAGTTAGCTCATAAAGGAGCTAAACTTCCTCCAAACTTTAATGTGGAAGATATCATTACACATGAGGAAGAAAATCCTATCACGACTATGATGAAACAGATGCATGCCATGCAAGTCAAACTTAACAAACTTGAGAAAGAAAAGGAACCTAAAGAGTTCTCCATGGAGGCTCTATGTCTTTTTCCATTTGATAAAGACTTGTACATGCCGCCATTCCCTAAAAGAGTTGAGATGCCTAAATATGATAAGTATGATGGAAACTCTGACCCTCAAGATCATGTCAGAGAATTCTATACTCAATCTATGGAGTTTATGCATGAACCAACTTACTTAATGCATCTTTTCCCTCGATCTCTGGGAGGAGCAGCCATTCATTGGTTCTCTAGAATGCCTCCTACTATCAAAAATTTTGAGGAGTTAATCAAACTATTCTATCAACAATACTCCTACAATATTCACCATCCGATCACCATGATCGACATCTGCAATCTGAAACAATATCCAGGAGAACCATTCCTGACATTTCTCAAGAGGTAGAGGAAGAAATTTTCTCTATATGCTAGACCTATTGCAGAAACTGAAAAAGATGGAAATCTTCTTCAACAATCTTGTTCTAGAAATCAAGTACCCTTTACAAATGCAAAATCATACAACTTTTGACAAGATGGTAGATAATGTGATCAAAATTGAGAAAGTACTTGTGCAAAAAGGAGACATATCACTTCAAAAAGACAAGTATGAATTTGGATCTAGTTCTAAGGACAAGAACAAAAATTGGAACAACAATAAAGGCATTGTCACAAATGGTGTTGTTGATAATATTCATGCCCCATCTAAGGCACCTACTTTCAATCTTACTGTTGGTACCCAAGCCATCAAATCTTTTGAAGCCAAAGCCACATAGTCCAACAAAAATTCATATGATTACAAACCTTGGGCTACAGATCCTAATCATAAATTCACTCCTCTTAGAGAATCCTTGGAATCTGCCATGAAAACTCTATTGGCAAACAAAATCATCTACTTTCCTGAGATGAAAGTGTTTGATCTAGAACCTAAACCGAAATAGTGGAGAGAGAAAAATTTCTGTGAATTCCATTGCAATAAAGGTCATAAGACTAATAATTACATTCTCTTGAAGCACATCATAGAAGACAAAATTGATAAGAGAGACATCATGATTGACAATCATAAGAGTACTAATGATCATACAACATTCACAAAACCATTTCCTAAACATGGTAAATAAGATTCTTCTTCTCAACCTAATATGGGTGCTAAAGTCAATTATGCATACTCTAGAAACAATGCTGTCATCAATATGGTTGAACCATGCCTATATGAGCATTGCAATGTCATCACAATTGTAAGAAAAGATAGAGAAAATCAATCAGCCAATGCAGTTACTCGATCACAAGCTCAGGCACACATACTAGATTCATCTAATGTCCCTAAGGTGCCTTTCAATCTTTCATCTGCTTCTAAATAGAAGGCTACATCTAAATCTTCAAATCCTACAGACATGAGGCCTACATCATACAGTATTGTCCAACAACTCCAGCAGATAAATGCAAAAATCTCCATGTTTGAGTTGCTTCGTATATCTCTAGCTCATAGAGCCATTCTAGACAAAGCTCTGCTCAGATCCAATATTCTTGATGACCTTGATTTAGATAGATTCCAGACTATGGTTGGTCATCTTACGTATCCACAATACCTTTCCTTTTTAGAGGAAGATGATAACTCCTTGAGTCATCCGCATAACCAGCCTTTGCATATTGAAGTCTTGATCCAAAACCATCATGTCAAACATGTTTTGATAGACGGAGGTGCTGGCCTAAACATTTGTTCTTTCAGCTTGATTACATAATTGAGATTTTTAGAAATGGCCATTGATCCCAAGAAGAAGATAACTATCAAAGCATATGATGAGAAAGAAAGATCTTCTAAGGGAACTATTGTCCTACCTATCAGAGCAGGTCCTGTCATCAAAGATACTATATGTCAAGTTCTTGATCTACCTTTGGCTTACAATATCCTCCTAGGAAGACCCTAGATACATGACATGAAAGCCATTCCCTCTACATTCCATCAGTGTTTGAAATTTCCTTATGAAGGAGTTGAGGTGACAATTCGAGCTAATCTATATACAACTTGCAATACCTTGAAAGAGAGTGCAGATAAACTTGTTCCCAATAATAGAGAATCTTCCACTAAGCAACTAGACATTGCTTCAACCTCCAAGATGGAAGAAATTGCTAAAGAGGTTAAAATAAAAGAAAATGGTATGGGAGAATACACTATAGAGCCAGTCTTATCTTTGATAGGAAAGATAAGACTTATGGAAAAACTCTAAAACAGTCCAAGCTCGAATTTAAAGAACCTCTTGAAGCATATAAACAAAATTTTGTTGTAGAACAAGTACTGAAATAAGAGTTTGAAGAGGATGAAGCTGTGCTTGCATGGCTATACAAAGATGGACCTAAATCTCAAGTTGTCCAAAAATGTGATGCTAAAATACTAAATATCTTATCTAAGTCATATGGCCCAATGGATAAATTGATTACAAAGATGGGATATAAAGGAAAAGGACCTCTAGGACTATAGGGTAAAGGTCTTCTATCACCTCTTGATCACCGTGGCTGAGCAAACAAGAATACAATAGGTCTAGGATACACGAAGAAGCCTTTCTATCTTAGCAAGAACTCCCCACATGTATTAGAATAGATTGAGCCTTCCGTAGCAAATCAACTAAAGGGAGAAATAATTGAACAATCTGATAGTGATGATTCAGACACCACTGATGAACTCATTCCTTTTGAGTGTTTTCCTAAAGAAATAAAAGATCTTCTTGAAGCTGAAGATGATCCAATAAAAAGAATTAATGTAGTAGAGACACAAGAACCTACTATAGAGAAAGAGATAGTTGCAACACAAGAACCAGCTAATCTCGAAGGTAATCAAAAAGAGGAAGGTGGTAGTTATTTTGAGACAGATTCCCATGAGTATGAATTGAAATTAGAATCTGAGGGTAACTCTTTTTGGGGTATTCATCTTGACTTTACTCATGTTATTAGATTTCCTAGAGGTCTAGAGGAAGAAACATAAGATGAATCAAATGACTATGAATGGGGAGTCATTCCAGAACCAGATGAACTTGTTATAGAAAAGCATGTTGATGTTATTCACCAATATGCACCTCAACCTAATGTAAGTCTAGAGCGAAATGATGAACTTATCAAGTCTGATCCACCGATGGCTGAAGTAGATTTCCATAATGACATTGAGCCATTTCATGAATTGAATGTCTTAAGTTGTAATATCACCTTTGAACTCGAGTGTTGGGTTAGGACCAATGATGACACATCCATATCTGTAAAGACTCTTTCCCAATCTTTCACCACTTTGACTATCCAACGCCCTGACCTTCTTGACATAACATCCACCAACTTGAACCAAGGTATTTATACCTTTCCCAATGACTATGCCCTTGCTTGCTACCTAAATGTAGTTGAGCCTATGAGGACTTCCATCAGTGAACCGAGTGTTAGCCTGACAGAGTCAGACATCAAGTATCTTAGTTAGAAAAAGAAGAACAAGAATAAAAAGAAAAGGAGTTATGAGGGTGAAAACCACTTTGTGGCAGTCTCAGAACCTACAAAAGTAAAAATAAAAGACATATCCGAAGGTGAAAACCTCTCTAAGGCACCTAAGGATGAGATATTTGATGTCCTTCCGAGTCATTTATAGGATAGATCTCCAATTCTAATTGAGCCCACTCAATCTATTAATTGGGGAACAACAGAAGAACCACAGTTGATCCATGTAGCACAATCTTTATCAGAGGAAGAAAAGAAAAAATTTACAACATTCCTAACAAAGAAGAAGATCAACTTTGCAGGGAAATATTCAGATATGCGAGGGTTGGATCCTGATCTTATAATGCACCATTTATCTATAGCTCCAAATGTTAATCCTGTTAAGCAAAAATTGAGAAATATGCATCCACATGTTGCACTCTTGGGAAAAGCTAAATTAGAGAAGCTCCTAAAAGCCAAATTTATTCAAGTTATTGATTATGCATAATGGATCTCTAATATTGTACCTATTTCTAAACCAGACAAATCTATAAGAATGTGCACAAATTTCAGAGATGTAAACAAAGCATGCCCTAAGAATGATTTTCCATTACCTAACATTGATATGATAGTGGACATGATTGTGGGCTTTGAGATGTATTCTTTAATGGATGGTTTTTCTAGATATAATCAAATCAAAATTGCTCCAGAGGACCAAGAGAAAACTACTTTCACATGTGCATGGGGTACCTTCTATTGGAATGTCATGCTATTTGGGCTTAAGAATGCTGGTGCTACATATCAGAGAGCTATGACATCCATTTTTCATGACATGATGCATAGGACTATGGAGGATTATGTTGATGATACTTTAGAAAAATCTATGATTAGAGCTAAACATCTAAATGACTTGAGCAAGATACTAGACAGAATGGAAAAATTTAGGCTCAGACTAAATCCTAAGAAGTGTGCTTTTGGTGTCACTTCTGGAAAGCTCTTAGGATACATAGTTTCAAAGAAGGGCATTGAAGTTGATCCAACTAAAGTAAAGGCTATAATGGAGATGCAACCTCCCAAGAACATCAGTCAAATGAGGACATTGTAAGGTAGAGTTCAATCTATCAGACGCTTCATATCTTAGCTAGCAGACATATCACAACCTTTTACAAAGACATTACATAAAGGTGTGACCTTTGCATGGAGCGAGGAATGTGAAAAGAACTTTAATCATATCAAGAAATATCTATCAAATCGTCCTATCTTGATGCCTCCCATTCAAGAGAAGCCTTTGATCTTATATGTCTCCACTACAGATACATCATTAGGGGCATTGCTTGCACAACATGATGAGAACAAGAAGGAAAGAGCTATATACTATATAAGTAGAACATTGGTGGCATACAAAAAGAACTATTCAATGATTGAGAAAGCTTGTCTAGCTGTGGTCTTTGCATTAGAGAAACTAAGACATTATATATTGCCTCATACCACACACTTAGTAGCTAAGATTGATCCACTAAAGTACCTATTAAGCAAAGCTTCCCTCATGGGTAGATTAGCCAAATGGGTCATGCTCTTAAGTGAATTTGACATTGAATATGTTGAAAGAAAAGCTATTAAAGGCCAATTTATTACTGATCAATTAGCAGATGCACCTTTGTTTGATGACACACCAATGCAAATGGAATTTCCAGATTCCTCTATCATGAATCTTTCTTCTAGAGAATGGCAATTGTTCTTTGATGGCTCCTATACATAGAATGGATCTGGAGTAGGCATCTTGTTTATCAATCCTCAAGGATAATCTATTCCTAAGGCATTTAGAATCAAATTTCCATGTACAAACAATATTGCTGAATATGAAGCCCTTTTGAATGGTATGAAAATAACAATTGAGTGGAGAGTAACAAAATTACACATTCATGGAGACTCACAACTTGTAATCCATCAAGTCAATGATGTGTACCAAACTAAGGATGAAAAGCTCATTCCATACAAGAGAATGGTAGATGATCTCAAGAAATATTTCATCTCTATCACATTTGAGCAAATACCTAATGGCAACATTATCTACTTTATTACAGTAGCCTGAACATGAGCTATGCTACGAGTTCCTAGTGGAAGCACTACCTTATCTTGCATATGACTCCCATGAAACCCACATGATTTTCACTATTGTAGGTCATGATTTATCTAGATATAAAAACCTATTCTCCTATCTCAAAGACCAAATCATCCCCGATACCTTTAACCGTCATGAAAAGAGATACCTTATTTGCCATGCCTCCTAGTATGTCATCATTGGTCATGATCTTTACAAATGAGGTCTAGATGGTACTCTCCTTAGATGTTTAGAATGGGAAGAGTCTCAATGTATGTTAGAGGAAGTCCATAAGGGTATATGTGGGTCACACTCAAACGGTTTAACACTAGCTCAAAAACTTATTAGGGCTGGGTACTATTGGCCGACAATGGAGAAAGAGTCTATCAAGTTTACTAAGAACTGTCAAAAGTGCCAAGTGCATGGCAACTTAATTCATGCTCTAGGAAGAGATCTAATTCCCTTCACTACTCAATGGCCTTTTCATCAATGGGCATTTGATCTTATAGGATCAATACATCCTCATTCTTCTAATGGACATACCCATATAATCACGGCTATAGATTATTTTACAAAATGGGTAGAAGCAGTCCCTTTGACACAAGTAATTGGTAAGCAAATATCTATGTTCATCTTGAACTACATCATATGCCGGTATGGTATTCCACATTCTATAGTCAGAGATAATGGTGGTCAATTTAAGAACAAAGACTTGGATGATCTATGTGCCAAATTCAAAATTACACAATATTGGTCATCTATCTACTATCCTCAAGGGAATACACAAGCAGAGGCTTCTAATAAGAATCTATTGAAAATATTGCACCGAACAGTTAATAAAACAGGAAGAGACTGACATCTCATGATCAATCTAGCTCTCTGGGCCTACAAAACAAGTATCATAATGCCTACTGGGGCTATACCTTTCACTTTAGTTTATGGGTCTAAAGCAGTACTACCTATTGAGGTTGAAATCCCATCACTAAGAATTAGAACGCATGGTCTAGTAACTGATGATGACTAAAGAGTGTCTAGGTTGTAAGAACTTGAACTACTAGATGAGCACAGACAAGCAGCATATGATCATCTTAGAGTATATCAAAAGAGAATGTCTAAAGGTTACAACAAGAAAGTCAGATACAAAGAATTTTAGGTTGGCGATCTAGTCTTGAGAGAGAATCCTAAAAATCAATCACATAGAGAGTGCAAGGGGAAGTTTGAACCCAACTAGGTGGGTCCCTTTGTTATCACTACTACTTTTGGCTCTGGTGCCTATCAACTCTCAATGACTGAAGAAGAACAGCTCCAAGAACCAATCAATGTTTTGCATCTGAAGAAATTCTATGCCGAAGGCATTCAGTCTATGGTAAAATGTCTTGAAAAAATCTTAAAAATTGGAAAAAGTCCTGAAAAAATGAACATCTTGGTGAAAACCTAGCAATGGACACCTTGATGATTCACAAAAAAAATAAAAAAAATATCAAAAGTACAAAAAAATTGAAAAAATGAAAAATACAAAAAAATGAGAAAAAGAAAAAGTGCCTTGGTGAAAAGCTGGAAACAGGTGCCTTGGTAGCAAAAATAGAATCTCTGCCAAGAGGGTGAAAACCTGGCAAATGGGCGCCACTTATTTCACAACTTTCCATCTATCAATGCAATCTTGGTCTTTCCCAACTTTCAGTCTTGCTTTAGTTTGTAAATATTTCCCGGTTTGTTTCTACATTCCTATTTTCAATAAGTCGGTCTATACACCAATCAGCTCAAGCGTCTGTATCCTATCAATGTTCAAACTTGGGGGCAATCAAAGTCATATCCTATGGCCTCCAATTTATCTTAGATGTATCATATCTAGTTAGAGAGCTTTGAAGCTTCATCTGAGTCAGTCAGTCAGTCTCATCTCCAGAAAGGATTTTGCATCTACAATAACACAATCAAACATCAAACTGAAAACAATCTATGCTTTTTACATGCTTTTATCTCATTGTATGCTTACTGATTCACATTGAGATTTTTTCATATTTTGTTCCCACGAGCTCTTCGATGATGTCCTTTATAGGATTTAGAGAATGATGACTGGGGGCATAATCTTTTCTTTGTTTTCTTCTTGTATGTGAAAATCTAACAACTTTGGAAATTCTAGATTGAAATGGTGTCCGACTGTAAGAGCCTCTATCTCGAATTGGATGGCCATGCATACCTCGACCATTGATACCCAAAAAATTCAAGGAAGTTTGATCTAACTATTGTCTTTTTTGAGTGAGTTCTTTCTCCTATTGTGAAATGCGATCTTACCTAAGGATGTGAACGATAAAGGGTCACTACGGGTAATTCACATTGGATTTAGAATGATCTCTTAACTGTTTGATGTGTTTGTATACAAGGCATATTTTGGTCATCACAACATCTATGTTTTGATGCTTATACAAATTGCTATATCAAAATGGACATGATATTCAGGTCATCCTGGCATTTGTGCCTTGGTGCTTATATCTAATCTGACATTCTGAAAATAAAATCAATATTTATATGTCCATTGTTGCCAAACCAGTGGGTGTTGTATTGATTCCTACGCATACAAATTGATATTCATATGTCTATGGTTTCATAACTAGTGGGCATTGTATTGATTTATCCGGTTACCTAAAAAGTTCACTGATGATAACAAATCGACACATGATCAGTGACTAGGTCCTCGGTCCTAGGTTTGCATTTCATTTTGCACTTTGCATGATTGCATGATCTCACAAATTATTGAATTAAACTTAAATGCTTAAACGATTCTTCAAAAATGCTAAAAACATATCATAAGAGTTGAATCTCACATGAAGGTTCCTCCAACAAAACAACAAGTAGAATCCTTTTTCGAGATCAAAATCAAAATTTGAGATCATTTATATTATTCACTACTTGCATAATCAACCTTCAATCATCAAAGAAATCCAAAATTCAACTTGACTGATTATCTTACATCAAACTATCAAAATTTCAACTTGGTTAACCATGGTCAACTCATGGTCAAAAATAGTCAAACTTGGTCTCTAGGACCTCTAAATGATGCATAATGCATTCCCAGACGTGTATAACCACTTCTCAAATGAATTAACATGTTTCTAAACTATAAACGCTGACTTTTCTTATCAGATTTATATTTTAATCCCAAAGGGGGCATGGCATTGCACACCATTCAAAGTTTGTAACTCAATTTTATCAATCAATCTTTCCTTAGTAGTCAAGAGAACAACCACGTCTAGTTGCTGATTCATCTAAAGTCCTCATCGCTTGGGGAAAATCTATCATCTCTTGGGGCATATCAGATTCATCTAGTATCCAAATCTATCTTGTAAACTGTATCAACTTTTCGTAACTATCAGTTTATTAGTGTTATTTCCTTGGTTCTTCATAACTAATGGGTTCAAGATGTGATACCAATATGATTCATACAAGGACATTGAGGTCTGGAATTGGTCACTCACTCCTTCGCAATCATAAGGTTCAGAATTAGGCATTTTGACACTTTTTCGTAATCACCAGTTCATTGTTGCTATAGTTGACATTATCTTTGGTCATTCAGGACCTAAATCTTAAATCTTGAATCTTCAAATCTTTCAATCGGTTTCTACCTCAGAATCGGTTAATCAAAACAAATCAATCTCATACATATATATCAGACATAGACTATTCTTTGAACCACTATGCTTTGCATAGTGATTCAAAGAGGGGGAAAATGTAATACCCCAAAAATGGGCTATAGGTTCATTAACCTCCTACATCCTCAATTTGAATGAAATTGACATCAAAGTCCTAACCTAAGGCATATCTGTACATTATCGAAATCCTAATTGATTTTATCATAAATTCTGCATCGGGAAATATTCCTAGCAATATTCCTAGTTATTCTAATTATCTTTAATTTAATTATTATTTGGCGATGAATCCTATTTATCCTAAAATTGATTAATTGAATATGATGAATAATTAATTAATTAATTAAATTCTACCACTTAATTATTTAATTAGATTTAATTCTATTTATTCCTAATTATATTATTTAATTTTGATAATAAATCAAATCTCCTACAAATAATTAATTAAATATTTATTTAATTGATTAAATCCAAGCTCTCAATATTTAATAATATAGTTTTGAATAAAAGTTTGGTTAAAATAATTGATTAACCCACAAATCAGTTATTTTTAAATTTAAAATCAATTAAGTTGAAGATAAATCACTTTATTTATTTAATTAATTCATGATTATTTGTGCACATTCAAAGAGCAGTTAAACTTTAAATCAGAAAATCAATTCAAGTTGTTATCTTTTCAAAACTCAACATCTATTTTGAGTTCAAAGTTGATCTAAACTTCTGATTTGAGTTAAAATGTTGTTCTTGCATGATTTTATGAGTTATCTATTTCTAATTTCTTGTTGACTCAAAAATCAACCTGAATTTATCAAGAGTGATTTATGGCTTTTCTCAATGCATCCTCAAGCCCTAGATTTCTATAAAATCAAGGCTCAGCCTCTTTACAAATCATCCACAAAATTTGCATACTTACTTTGGTGAATTGACATGAAAGGAATCATCAAGCTTCTTGCGAATCAATGTTTTGTGAGATCAATCTTGTTTTCAATTCATTCTAGTTTCATATTTCATATCATTGTTAGCTTAATTTGCATTTCATTTCAATCCATTTAGATTAATTTATTATCAGTTTTTCTCATCTTGTTGCATCAAAAATAAAAAAAAAAGGATTAATTTGCATTCATATTTTATAGCTTTCATCATTTAAATCCTTCGTTTAGGTGTTGCATTGTCACTGATCTCGGTCTAATTTGAGAATACCATACTCACACCTACTAGAAGGTAGTAAATCACCTGGTTAGCTATATTGTTCTTATTTGCATATTTTGATTTTTGTATGTGCATATAAATCCAGGGCTTGAGGTTGCATGGAAAAAGTCATAAATCACTCTTGATGAACTCAGGTTGATTTTTGAGTTAACAAGAAATTAGAAATAGATAACTCATAAAATCATGTAAAATCATGCAAGAACAACTTTTTAACTCAAATCAAAAGTTTAGATCAACTTTGAACTCAAAATAGATGTTGAGTTTTGAAAAGATAACAACTTGAATTGATTCGCATTGAGATTTTTGCATATTGTGTCCCTTCGAGCTCTTCGATGATGTCCTTTACATGATTTAGGGAGTGATGGCTAGGGGCATAATCTTTTCTTTGTCTTTTGCTTGTATCTCAAATTGGATGGCCATGTGTACCTCGACCATTGATACCCAGAAAATTCAAGGAAGTTTGATCTAACCATTGTCTTTTTTAAGTGAGTTCTTTCTCCTATTGTGAAATGCGATCTTACCTAAGGATGTGAATGATAAAGGGTAACTATGGGTAATTCACATTGGATTTAGAATGATCTCTTGACTGTTTGATGTGTTTGTATGCAAGGCATATTTTGGTCATCACGACGTCTATGTTTTGATGCTTATACAAATTGCTATATCAAAATGGACATGATATTCAGGTCATCCTAGTGTTTGTGCCTTGGTGCTTATATCTAATCTGACATTCCAAAAATAAAATCAATATTCATATATCCATGGTTGCCTAACCAGTGGGTGTTGTATTGATTCCTATGCATACAAATCGATATTCATATGTGTAGGGTTTCATAACTAGTGGGCATTGTATTGATTTATCCGGTTACCTAAAAAGTTCACTGATGATAACAAATCGACACATGATCAGTGACTAGGTCCTAGGTCCTAGATTTGCATTTCATTCTACATTTCATTTTGCACTTTACATGATTGCATGATCTCACAAATTATTGAATTAAACTCAAATGCTTAAACGATTCTTCAAAAATGCTAAAAACATATCATAAGAGTTGAATCTCACATGAAGGTTCCTCCAATGAAACAACAAGTAGAATCCTTTTTTAGGATCAAAATCAAAATATGAGATCATTTATATTATTCACTACTTGCATAATCAACCTTCAATCATCAAAGAAATCCAGAATTCAACTTAACTGATTATCTTACATCAAACTATTAAAACTTCAACTTGGTTAACCATGGTCAACTCATGGTCAAACATAGTCAAACTTGGTCTCCAGGACCTATAAACGATGCAGAACGCATTCCCGAATGTGTATAACCACTTCTCAAAACAATTAACATGCTTCTAAACTATAAACGCTAACTTTTCTTGTTAGATTTATATTTTAATCCCGAAGGGGGCATGACATTGCACATCATTCAAAGTCTGTAACTCAATTCTATCAATCAATCTTTCCTCAGTAATCAAGACAACAACCATGTCTAGTTGCTGATTCATCTAAAGTCCTCATCACTTGGGGCAAATCTATCATCTCTTGGGGCATATCAGATTCATCTAGTATCCAAATCTATCTTGTAAACTGTATCAGCTTTTCATAACTATCGGTTCATTAGTATTATTTCCTTGGTTCTTTGTAACTGATGGGTTCAGGATGTGATACCAATATGATTCATACAAGGACATTCAGGTCTGGAATCAGTCACTCACTTCTTCACAATCATAAGGTTCAGAATTAAACAGTTTTGGCACTTTTTCATAATCACCGATTCATTGCTAATATAGCTAGCATCATCTTGATTCCTGGTCATCCTAGACCTGGGTCGACATCTTTTTCCAATCTTTGAATTTGTTTCTGACTTAGGAATCAGTTCATCTTTCAAATCAATCTCAACATCTTTATCATACACAGACTATTCTTTGAACCACTGCGCTTTGCATAGTGATTCAAAAAGGAGCAAAATGTAATACTCCAAAAATGGGCTATAGGTTCATTAACCTCCTACATCTTCAATTCGAACGAAATCAACATTGAAGTCCTAACCTAAGGCACATCTGGACATTATCAAAATCCTGATTGATTTTATCATAAATTCTGCATCGAAGAATATTCCTAGCAATATTCCTATTTATTCTAATTATCTTTAATTTAATTATTATTTGGCGATGAATCCTATTTATCCTATAGTTTGATTAATTGAATATGATGAATATTTAATTAATTAATTTAATTCTACCACTTAATTATTTAATTAGATTTAATTCTATTTATTTCTAATTATATTATTTAATTTTGACAATAAATCAAATCTCCTACGAATAATTGATTAAATATTTATTTAATTGATTAAATCCAAGTTGTCAATATTTAATAATATAGTTTTGAATAAAAGTTTGATTAAAATAATTGATTAACCCACAAATTAGTTATTTTTAAATTTAAAATCAATTAAGTTGAAGATAAATCACTTTATTTATTTAATTAATTCATGATTATTTGTGCACATTCAAAGAGCAGTTAAACTTTAAATCAGAAAATCAATTCAAGTTGTTATCTTTTCAAAACTCAACATCTATTTTGAGTTCAAAGTTGATCTAAACTTCTGATTTGAGTTAAAAAGTTGTTCTTGCATGATTTTATGAGTTATCTATTTATAATTTCTTGTTAAGTCAAAAATCAACCTAAGTTCATCAAGAGTGATTTATGACTTTTTCCATGCACCCTCAAGCCCTGGATTTCTATAAAATCAAGGCTCAGCATCTTTACAAATCATCCACAGAATTTGCATACTTACTTTGGCGAATTGACATCAAAGGAATCATCAAGCTTCTTGTGAATCAACGTTTTGTGAGATCAATCTTGTTTTCAATTCATTCTAGTTTCATATTTCATATCATTGTTAGCTTAATTTGCATATCATTTCAATCCATTTAGATTAATTTATTATCAATTTTTCTCATCTTATTGCATCAAAAATTAAAAAAAATAGATTAATTTGCATTCATATTTTATTGCTTTCATCATTTAAATGCTTCATTTAGGTGTTGCATTGTCACTGATCTCGGTCTAATCTGAGAATACCATACTCGCACCTACTAGAAGGCAGTAAATCACCTGGTTAGCTATATTGCTCTTATTTGCATATTTTGATTTTTGCTAACCTCTAATGTTTTACTGAAGTGTTGTGTCTACAGCTAGGTACAAAATTCACACACACAACTAGATCTAGACACCATTACCAGGCAATGTCTGGTACTCCTGTATTTTAATTGATTACTATATGTATATCTGCACTTATTCATGCTATTCTGATAATGGCTATGCTCACAACTTGTGTGAGCTCAGATAGATGTTCTTTTCAGTTCTTTCCCTTTTGTACAACATACATATGCATGTGTAATTATTAGATGTAGTTCATTTACTTTCTCTTTCATGCATTTTTACAATGAAATGAACACAAATTTTAAGAAAGACCACTAATAATTTCAAACTAGGGTGTAGTAGTCTAACTTAGTAACTAGGCCTCTTCAAATGAGTAAGATACTTATAACATTCTGGCGACCTCTTTGGAGTGCTTTCTTGCTAAGCATCTTGACCAGCTACCTTAAAGATCCATTAGGCACAAAGTCCTATAAGCTTCAAACTAAACTTAGTTTCATCAAACAACCCTTCTTACTAACAAAACCACTAACTACCGGAGATAACTTCTCTGGCTTATTGCTACTCACACCAAACTGAAAATTGAAGTGAAAGAAAACTAAAAAAAATAATTGAAAACAAACTTGTGCCAGACACTTAGGAAACATAGAAAGCTAAAAACTTCTAACTTACTAATGTACAGGGTAGAATTAGACCTCAGAAACAAGCCTTGAGGTGGATCACATTCAATGGAATGGGTAACTCCTCACCATCCATATTTTCCAGTTGAAAAGCATTATGGGCCTTGCACTTGACCACCATGAAGGGTCCACTCCATATAGCATCAAATTTAGTATGCCTTCCTAGTTTATGCTTTGATTCATCCCACTTAAGGATGAGGTCTCCTTCCTTGAAAGCTCTAGGTGTGGCTCTCTTATCAAAGCTGTTCTTCATTTGAGACTGATGGGATTCCAAGCTCCCTAGTGTTAGTTTCCTTACTTCTTCAAGCTCAACTAACTCAGTAAGGCTAACTTGCATAACATCTTCTTCCATTAGATCAATCTCCTTGATTAAACTCAAAGTAGGAAACTCAGTAGACAAAGGAATCCTAGCTTCTTTCCCATAAACAAGTGTATAGGGAGAGTTACCTATAGACCTCTTAGGTGTTATTTTGTCTGCCCACAAGGCCAGCTTCAACTAGCTGTGCCAATCCCTCTTGTTTCCTTCTATAATCCTTTTGATGATTCTGAGAAAGTTCTTATTTGTTGATTCTACCTAACCATTATCCCAAGGGTAATAGTTAGATGAGGTACTTAGGAAAATATTGTGCCATAGCATTGTCTGAAATGATAGAGTCCGGAGTGCCAAATCTAGACACAATGTCTTGGTAGAAATTTAGGACAGAGGTCTCATTTGCTTCCTTCAATGCTACAGCCTCTGTCCATTTGGTAAAATAATCTTTAGCAGTAAGTATCCATTTATGTCCAGTACTAGATGGAGGATTGATAGGTCTAATGAAATCCAACCCCCATTTGGAGAAGGGCTGCTCCACTTTGATGGGATGCCGAGGGAGGGCTACTAACTTTTGTTTCCTAGCAAACAGAGCACAGTTCTTACACTTTCTTAGATAATCAAATGCATCCTTGTATAGGCTTGGCCAGTAGTACCCAACTCTCATCACTTTCAAAGCAGTGGTCCTAGCTGCAAAGTGTCCTCTAGAACTTCCATCATGAAACTCTTCTAATATTCTGTCTACTTGGCTGGTTTCAACATATCTCAACAAGACACCACTATGATCCCTTCTATACAAAACATCATCAATAATGATAAATGGGATAGCTTGAAGTCTAAAGTACCTCCTTTTACTCCTATCAAGGCCTCTAAGGCATTGACCAGTTGAGAGATAATGTTTCATCTCTTCTATCCAGCTTGCACTCTATTATGCATTCTGATTTATCAGGACAACTTCTTCTTCTTGTTGGTTTTTATCTATTCTTCCCTCATTCATCTACTCACATAGCCCTTTTCCTCTAATCAACTTAGTCACTTTGACTTGAATGTCATATTCCATGACTTTGGTGATCCAACAAGCCCTCTTGTGGCTCAGATCCTTATTCAATAAGAAATATTTTATGCAAGGGTGAGAAACCATTAAGTGCACTGTATTATTGGACAACAAGTGTCTAAATTTTTTCAAGCTTCTCACTATTGCTAAGACATGTTTCTCTATAGGAGTATAATTCAGCTCATAACTGTCTAGACCTTGGCTGTAAAAAGCCACCAGCTTCTATTTCTTAGTATTATGCTAGACTAACATTGTAGAGATACTATCAATGTCCCTAAAAGTATACAGGATAAAATCTTTAGAAAATTCAGGGTTTACCAGAGTAGGGGCAGATGCAATTGCTTCCTTGATCTCTTTAAAACATCTTTTTACTTCATTTGTCCAATGAAAAGTTGAGTTCTTCTTCAGCATCTGGGTCAAAGGCTTTAGTAGTGCTTCAACATTTGGAATGAACCTTCTCAAGAAGTTGATTCTTCCAAGAAACTCTATAGTCCTTTCTTGTGCACTGGCAGGGGTAGTGCCATGATGGCCTTTATCCTCTCAGGATCAATTGTTGTCCCCTTCTTAGAAACAATGTGCCCTAAAAATTTGCCTTCATGGACATCAAAGATGCATTTCTTAGGATTCAATGAAACTTTTAATTCTCTGCACCTTTCAAAGATCTACCTCAGATGAACTAGGTGATCATTAGTATTCTTTGAAAAAATAGTTATATCATCCAAATAAACTAGAACAAACTTGTTCATCAAACCAACAAATGCCATCTCCATGGCTTTCTGAAATATAGCACTAGTGTTAGATAGCCCAAAAGGAATCTTCTTGTATGCCATGGTGCCCCATTTGGTGGTGAATGCTATCTTGTATTGGTCTTCTTCTCTGACCAGGACCTGGTTATAACTAGAAAAGCCATCTAACAAAGAAAATCTCTCAGACCCTGAGACATACTGCAATATTTGTTCCATGGAGGGTAATGGGTGGTGGTCTTTGAGTGAGGCTTTGTTAAGGTCTTTGAAATCCACACATAACTGGATTTCACCATTCTTTTTCCTGATAGGTACCAGATTGGAAACCCAAGAGGTATGTTTAATGGGAAAGATAATATTGGCTTCAATCATTTTCCTCAACTTTGGTTTCATCAACACTTCTAGTTTAGGATTGATAGGTCTCTGTTTCTGTCTCACTGGTTTGGCATGGGGTTCTAGCTCAATGGTGTGCTGGGCTAAGTGGGGATCAAATCCTTTCAAATCATAGTATTCCCATGAAAAAACATCATTAAACTCTTGACATAATGAGATAAAGGCTTACTTTTTTGGCTGAGTGCATACCTTTCCTAATTTAAGGGATTTGTCTTTGAGAATCTCTATAGGCTAGTAGTACTCTTCCTTGACTATCATTCTAGCCTTGTCCCCTTTGAGCTGATCATAAAAGTTAAAAATGGACTCAAGGGTGACCAGTCCCTTGGGCAGCTTGTTAGTTTTCAACTGTAACATCTAGTCATTATACTGGTGAGCATGTTTATTCTGATTAACCTTAGAGAACTCAACTCCTTCTATCAAAAAATTGAAAATCTATTCATCATTTTCAAAGACTTGCCAGCTCACCTGATTGTCTGGTATTGATGGTCTTACTAGGACTATCACATGTTATATTTCAGTGCTTGTGATCTCCTTTAGAATATCATATTCTACTCCCATGGTAGCTAGCTTGCCTGCCTATTTATTTTGATTTCTTGGGATGACAATGAGATTAAAAGCACAAAAATCTTCCATTAAATCCCAAATCCTGTGTTTATACATCTTAAGTGTATCATTTTTTGTGAGATTAGTGCCACAAATTTGATTAACCACTAATTCACTATCACCTATAACCTTTAGACACTTGATTCCTCTTTGTCTAGCTCATTCTAAACCATGAATCAAGGCCTCGTACTCTGCTATATTGTTAGTACAACTAAAAGAAAAATGAACAACAGAGTAATACCTTTGTCCTTTTGGAGAAATTAGGACAGCTCCTCCTCCTGAACCAACTTTTCTTCTGGCACCATTAAATAACAACTACCACAACTCACCATTTTGATTTTTAGAACACTTATCTTCTTTCTTCATCAAATCTGGAATCACAACACCCTCCTCATGGATGATATACATCCCAATACCAGAAATCTCCACATTTCTAAAAGGATTATCCTCTAAATCTCTTTCAGCCCATTCATCTAGGACAATATCAAGAATATTTCCAATAGTGGTTTCAGGTTCAGAGTCAATAGGATCTTGCTCATGAAACATCAGATTGGAATTTATAGGACTTGGGGTGTAAGGTTCAGCATATTTTTTTGCAAAAACTTCAGACTTGATTCTAACCCTAGTCCCATATCTAGTTCTGAAATATAGATGAGACCAATTAGCTGAGAGGTATCCCCCTAACCTAGCAGTGAAATCTCTGCTTAGACAGATAGCAAAGTGGGGAGGCATATCAATAACATAGACATCTTGGGGAATAAAGAAGTTGGGACATTCATGTAAAGTGAGACTTAGGTCTTTAATCACTACAATGGTGCTAACTGATGACCCATACAACTGAACAACATGCCTATCTATTGGTTCATAAGACAATCCTAGAAGGTCTGCTAACTGCTTAGAAATCATAGAACTACTTGCCCCTGAGTCTATCATGCAATTATGAATCAAGAAATTTCCAACAACAAGAGTAACATAGAAAGGATGGGGTTTAACCTATGAAGAAATGATGGGCTGCAAGCTAGCTTCTTTATTTTTCTACTCTTTTTGAGGTGTTTCAACCACTAGGATTCTAGGATGTTCTGAAACAACTTCTTGATTTGATGGAATCTTAGCCAATTCGCTAAGTATTAGCTCCTTTTGTCCAGGGATCACCAGAGTGTCTATCAAAGGCACATTTATAGAGGTCTTCTTCATTTGTTCCATAATGTTAAAAGATCCCAAGCTTACTTTAGGCTGCCCCTTTGCTGTAGTAGTCTCTGGATGTGAGGATACCAACTGTGTTGCTACCTTGGCCGGTTCCTTAACTTCTTTTGACCAGTTTTGGACTAGAGTTTGAACCACCTTGGGTTGTAGAGTCACAAAAGGAGCTTGTTGACTAGCAGAGGCCACTTGTTTAGCCTCCAAAGCCTTCATCTTAGATCTTGTGTTGGCTGCAACCGGAACATAGTTTGGGTTATCATTTGGGGAGAAATTTACCCCACAAAAATCTTGCTTTTGAAAATTAACTAGTGCCACCTCAGGTGTCTATAGCTCATTTGGGGTAGCAACCTAACCTTGTTGAATCTCTAGTTCTTGAACCATCTCTTGTGGCACCATTACATTGTTCTACACCATGAGGACTTGGTTATAGCCATTAGGACACATCCCTTCGATATGTTGTTGATTACATGGGCAACCCCATTGATATTCTTGCACCATGTTGTTCTGAGCTACATGAACTAGGTCTCTAGAGGCACTAGGAATGTTGGGATTATAAGGCTAGCCAACTTTCTGATTATAATTTCTTGCTTGGCCTTGTTGGCCTTATTGGTATTGGGGTCTATTTTGCTGGTACTGAGCTTGGTAAGGCTGTTGATAAGGCTATTGATAGGGCTACTGATAAGGTTGGGACTGCTGCTTCTTTAGGCTAACCAGCTCATTAGTAACAGTTTACAAGGCCTTTTTTTTATCTCATTCAGCTCTTGGGATTGGTTCACAACTAGATTAACAACTTGTTGAGAAGGATCTGGGAGAGGTGGAATAGATGCCAAGGATGGAATTACTTGAGGAACAGGATGAAGCTCGGGAAAAATAGGCATTGGAGGCCTTGGGGATATTTTTCCCACTTGAATTAGGCTATTTTTGGCTCTCATGGCAAGGTCATATGCTACTGGTAAATTAGTCCTATTAGGAATGGAAACATTGAGAGGGGGGGGGGGGGGGGGTGAATCAATGCTCATTGTATTTCAACTTTTTACTTTAACCTTTAAACTAAACTTAAATGCTTAAGCACTGAAATGAATATCCACATAAACATGAAACATGAAATCAACACATAACATCAATATGGTTATGGGGAAACCCAAATAGGTAAAAACCCTGGTGGGAATTGACACCAACTAATATTCTGTACTAGTGTTTAGTGATCCTTGTTAGAAGATCCTTAACCCTGTTAGGAGTTTCTTTACAATGTATTAAGTATAGTAGACCTTGATAAGGGTCAAACCCTATTAGGAGTCTTTTACAATAGTCCCTATTAAGGGAGTGGATGCACTATCCTAGAGCTCACTGCTCAAGTATTGAAGGCTACAACCTTCTAATCTCAGATACACTCTATATCTGCTGGATGAACTATCACTGTGACACTGCTTGTCAAATCAGTTCCTTTGATGCGCTGATGCTTTGACCTCTTGTAAAGCTCTAATACATTTTATAGACTCTTCACACACTTCTTCTCTAATTATTACAACTCTCTATCCACTTCCATGCCGAATACAATGGGTGCACTCATATTTATATGCGCATACAAAATAAACAACTAGGTCGGCCCTTAGACCTATTACATACAATGCTTCCAAATGAATTAGCTCAAGCATGTTTACAAACAAACATATACATATGTCAACAACCTAATTACAATAGGCACATAGCCTTTACATCATTAGATTATAATCATAACTCAAAATGCTAATAGTCGGCTGCTTACTCTGTTCTTCACTGGCACACGCTGGCTGTGCAACTTCAACTGCTTGTATCTTTCTCATACTTGGATATCTGATCATGTGCTCATAGACTAAGCATGAATGTAGTCTAACTAACTTAACTTCTAGGGTGCATACCATAACTTGATTGTACACACATGCATTGATGCTCTGAGCTGTAAGAACTCTGTACACTGTCTAGTCTTCAACACTTAACTAATTTTTGATCTTCTCATCAAGTGCGCTGACTCCAAAATGCTATATGACTTTGTTTCCATAATGACAACACTATATTAAGTAATATACATTAGTATAGACAACTTTCCAACAAGTCCCTCCCATGGATTGAATCATAACAGAGATAGCACTGTTGAGGGCTCTTAGATAATATAGGAAGGCATGCTGGCTTGAAGGTCTAACTGTGGCTGGTATTCTATTCCATGTCCTCTGAAATCTGAAATTAAAATCCATCATGTACTCCTGGGGTGCCCTTTTAATGGTAGTTAAATGTTCAACTAAGGAGAGGTGGTCTGATTTATCTTCAAATTGATTGGTCAAGGCTTGACCCAACCCATCCTAGTCAGCTATAGAACCAATTGCTAAGCCTCTAAACCATTGTAAAGCTTTTCCATTGAGGGAAGCTTCCAACAACCTCATAGCCACATTATCTTGGGTTATATTATGGAGGGAATAGAGGGATGCTACATCTCTTATATGCTCAATAGTGGAGGTTTGATCTTCTCTTGTGAAAATAGGCAAACTCTTTAGAGCTGATATAGGTATGTCATTATGCTGCTACAAATTCAAGGGGCTTCCTTGACTGAAGGCTACAAAAGGATGTTGTTTAGCCATTGGAGGATTGAGGGGAGCTTGAACTACTGGTGTTGCTTGCATTGGTTGAATTGGGGGAGTGGCTATAGGAATACAAGTGGGATTAGGAGTGGGATTTGCAGATTGGGATGCACTAGCTTGGACTGCTTTAGACCTCTTCTTGACAGATGGAAGCTCTGTATAAACAAAAGGATTCTTACTCTACCTGGTTGGGATCCCACTCATAAGATTAAGTGTTGATCTACATAAAATAAGATTAGAGTCACCAGGTATGATCTCAAAACATAGTCACCACTCATACCATACAATAACTTGCATGTAAAACTTCTATAAATCTAACTCATCGAGTCTTCTGTCCCATCGGGTGTGCCAAAAACTATTGTCACTAAGGATTGCACCCAATTTGCTAAGTGTTAAAACCTAGTAATCCTATGAAACATGGGACTATTCTCAGGTTGTGGGTAACCTATTTGAGAATAGACCTTCAGATTAAGGGCTCACTTCCCTTTGGATCACTTAAAAATGACTAACTTTTAGGAGGAAAGGGAGAGAGTGCATAAAACAAATAATTGAAACTAACTTGAAAACAAGGTGATCCACAGAATTTGAAAGAAGATCCACAACTGAATTAAGCTTACTGCAACAACAAAATGAAAACTAAACTTCACGACTTGATTCTACTACATTAAACTCCTTAGGAAAATAGGGTACTTAAAATACAAAAAAGGGAAGATGATTCCACAATTCTGATCTTTTCAGTTTGCACACAAATTAACACTATAGAGCTAAGATGAACTCTTGAACATTCACTTGGATTAACATGCAGATTAAGGATACAAGCATATCACAGTAATCCTGCATGAGTTTCAAAAGAAGAATTTTGAAATTGTAGGGAAATGAGAAGGATCAATTTTATTGTTGAAAAGAAACTAAGTACAAGATGTGTCTCTCAGAGCTACAACACTCATATCAGAGAGAATAGAATGAAGACCTAACCTCCATCACGAAAAGTGAGAGGTATATAACTAAAACCTAGGAATCTACATTCAAATTCCACAACCTCCTAAGAATGGAAAAGATCTCAAAATAGACCCATGAGGCTGCATCATAAACTCGGATGCTAGATTCCTAAGTTTTTTGGGCTAGTGGAGAAAGTGGGAGCCTAAACAAAGATGGTCAAAAGAAGACCACTCTACCCCCTAAGTCATGCACTAAACATATTCTGACGACAGTTTATAAAAACACCATTGCCAGAATTTACATTAATAAAACATGCAATGACTTAACATTAAAAACCCATCCCACTAAGACACAAAATGGATTTAATGTATATTCTAAAATGGTCTCAACCCAAAAATAGGGAAACACATTTTAAAATAATTACAATTAAATAATAAAATCTATTTATGCCTAAATAACATATGGACCTAAAACCTTAGACCCTAACTAAATGACTCTCAACCCAAAATGGGGAAAGCACATTTACCAATTTCACACAAAAACCAATGCTTTCAAGAAAATATGACATCAAAAATCAATCCTCAACCCTAAAAAGAAGGCGAGAAAAATGAATAAACATCATTCATTAACCAAAACCCCTTCCTCAAAAATGGAAACCACTATTGACAAATCCTCAACTTGGCAGTTGGAAAATTCTAAGAATATTGGTAGTTGAAATGGAAACATCTGGCACCACTGCAATTGATTTTGGGAAACATCCAACTTGTGGCTTCATGTTGTTGAGGTAGGCACTTGATCTGGCATTCATTCTTCATTTCACTATACCTTTATTACTCTGCATTTTGATTTTGAGTATTTGGCTCCTTTGAGGGTACTGTGAGGGCATCATATCTGTATTTCCTCCTTTCTTTGAATTTAGGGGGCACTGCACAGATGGTGGAATATTGTTCATTATCTCATTTTTTGATTCTGCTCTTTGTATTTTTTCAAAACCCTCTAAATGTGAACGCCCGATGATCCTCGGTTAGGGTACTATATATGTATTAACTGTATTTGTTAGTACAAGGGTCATAGAATGTTTGATTTTCACTCCCCTATCACTATTTCTCCATTTACTTAGCACCAAATTTGTATACTATTATGATGCAGTGCCAACTCATGGACTGTGTGCATGATTTATTGTTTGGAAAAATACTTTGTATGGTCTTTTGGGAAATGTGGTGCTGTAATTATTTATCCATCCCATTGGGGCATCGCATGTAGTGACTGGCATTGTGAGGCCGTGAGCTATGTGGCTATTATTGAATCATTATTTTGTTCAAAACCATGCATCCTTGTATTCACTATTGCATTTATGGCATGGGCTCTGGCATTTGTGCCTATGGTATTCTCTGTTCCTTTGAATGGCTAGAGTTTTGAAATGTGGCCACTATTCCTGGCCTGCGTACCCTATGCTATTGTTATCATGGTGTGTTCATTGTGAAAGCCATACTGGCTAGGGCATGAGCTTGACAACACCTCACCGTGACTTGTGTTGGCATGCTACTCACACATGGGGTGCTTCTTTTTTGTAGCCATTTGTAGATTCTTAGCATTATTTTCTGGCTCATTTGGTATCATGCATATTAAAATGCATTCATGTCTATACCAACCCATGGAGATTTGCATCTTGGTACTATTGATATGTGTTGTTTATACTCATTGCGACGATATATAGTTCATTGTTTACTATTTGAATCACTGTTTGAACTAGGGGCAATTGCCAATTGTGTTCCCTGTCATTATGAAACCTCCACTTGTTGTTTCCTACATTATTAAAAGCTCGGCCTCATTTGTTTGGTTATTGGTATGGCACCTGTTAGCTTGGATCTTTGACCATCTATTTGTTAGTGCTCACTGCTTACTTGTAATGCCAGCTAGATTTGGTTTGAATTTTATGGTACCCCATCTTTATGCTTGATTGATGAGAAAGCTTGCTATCTAAACATGGATGCCCTTTTATGATGAAAGTTCATTGGCCCAAATGTACATAAGATGAGGGAAGCTCCATTGTTTTACTAGATTGTACCCTTTTCTGACATGTTGATGATGCTCATTAAAGATGTCCATATTTTTAGACTTGGTGTCTCCCAAACTGCATATATCTTTGATCTACATTACCATGGCTTGCTTTGTTTTGGAGGCATTACCTCATTACCTTGCATTTAAATGAACTTCACTATTGATGCCAGTCCCGCGAGGTTGGGTATTTAATTACATCACCATTTTTTATTGATGTTGCTTCTATGTTTCATGTTTGGAGGTGCCATGCATTGTGACATCATTGTTTATGTTTATGTTCACTGATTCATTATAATAGCTACATTCACCTAAGGCTCTGTTTAGACTACACCATTTGATTAGCTTGAACAATGCCGATAGAAGTGTTGGTCGACAATGTATGGAGCTACTATTGGCAATTTAGTGCCCATATTGGGATTGTATTTCATTACCCAATTTAAGGCATTAATCCACCATTCCATGATTTCCCTATTTATCCTGATTTCAACTCTTATTTTTCTACTGGTGATACCATTCTACCATGATGTCTCAACTATTGATGACTGATTCCTATTTAACATGGTTATTGTATATGTTCATGAAATGCCAATACTATTTTATGTTAATGGGGGGATGCTCATTGCATGAGAATCAAATATTCTATTATTGTAGCTACTCTGTTACTTGTAGATTCCTTCTAAATGCAGGTTTGATGCTCATATTCTCTGTTCTAACTTGATTGTCTGTGATCTACAAGCCTTCCCTTTGGTAGTGTTTTGACCATGCTTCATATGAATTATCTTTATGATTTTTTAAATGTCCCATTGATGCTACTTCATCTGGTTATTTCTTTATTGACCATGGATGTTCTTGGCCCATGATGTAGTCACTGACAAGAAAATTGAGGTTTTCCTGTCATGATCTACATCAAGGGTCAAGGTCATTCATCTGGGACCTAGCACCCTTGAATTTATTGTTGGATCAACTCCTCTTGTATCTGCACATGGAACAAACACGTCAGTAAAACATGGTGTTTCTTTTGTTTCTATTTTTGGAGCCTCTATGCACATGCCCTAAGCACAGTCCTTCCTAGAGGTGTGTGGCTGAGTGTACATATGCATTTTGTAAATACTGTGATATGAGTCATTGCTTAGATCCATGGATCTAACCCATATCTTCTCTTCTCTTCTTGCAAGTTCTGGACCACAAGAACTCTCTGGACATGACCAGATCTAGACACCATTACAGGCAATGTCTGGCACCCCTATATTTTAATTGATTACTATATGTATATTTGCATTCATTTATGCAATTTTGATAATGGCTATGCTCACGACTTGTGTGAGCTTAGATAGATGTTCTTTTCAGTTCTTTCCCTTTTGTACAACATACATATGCATGTGTAATTCTTAGATGTAGTTCATTTCCTTTCTCTTTCATGCATTTTTATAATGAAATGAACACAAATTTTAAGAAAGACCACTAATAATTTCAAACTAGGGTGCAACAGTCTAACTTAGTAACTAGGCCTCTTCAAATGAGTAAAATACTGATAACATTTACCCTGGGAAGCCTTTCTAGATTTTGGCCTTGACCCTTGCATTTGATCCAACATGTCCTGATGTAATTTCCTTTCCACTACTTTCTCTATATCAATTTTTTATTTTTTACTACTTTTTCCTCCTTTTTTCTATTTTTACCCGTAGAACTGGTAGGGCTTTCCATTTGCATAGTTTAATTATATGACAGAAGGATTTCTTACAGATATTGGAAAAAAGAAGACCTACTTGGGATTGATCTAAGCATGTCACTCCTCCTTTTCCCATGAATCCTTGTGTTTCCTTATCTCCACGATGCCTCCTCTCAAGGAATTTCTTATGACAATTCTTTACTTCGATCAACAAATTATTTTACATCCGCTTGTGTGATTAATTAATCTTACATAGTTAGTAATCAATGCACTAGTTTTTGAATTTAAAAAAATGTTGAAATGACATATGTTTTTATCGCTAAAATCCTCTTTAGGTTAAGTTGATATTGTTGTCAATCGGGATTGCACCTATAGCTTTGATATTTATATAGCTATCCTGTTCAAACATAGAAACTCTCTTGGGTGGTGGGTTGTCCTAAAATGAGAGATGAATCTCTGGAAGATAGGTTGGTTCCTGATGCATGAGCATCTCAGGTCTTTGGCAATCATGTATCACCAAAAAGATGTTTGAATCTTTCATTGTTGTTCAATTGCTTCTTTGACCGAGTTGGTTTGATGTTGCTCAGTTTCCTTTATTCACCGGTGTTGGTTAGTTATCTTTCTAGTGCTTGGTTATTTACCTGGCGCTTGGTGATGCTTGTTTGGCACTTGGTTTCCTTACTTACCGAGTTGTTTGTTTTGGAGTTCTTTTGAGTGTGACTCTTGCAATTAATTTTGGTCATGAATTTAATGCTGGTATCCATCATTGGGAAGCATGTGGACCTAGATATGGTCATTCCTTTTGTTAATTGTGGATCAAAAGGCCGACTTGTTTTGGTAGCCTCTTGTATAAATGTAGTTGTTTGGTTGGAGTTTAGGGAGAGTTTTTTGATAGAAGATAGAGATAGAAAATTAGAGATTGTTAACAATTCCTTGCATGTGGGAGGACTTCTGTACTTGATTATAATATTTGGCCTAAAATAGGAAGGCCTTACAACCCGACATGTTTGAATTAATTTGAAGATAATATATGAAAGTGTTCTGCATTCTCTCTCTCATTGTTGTGTTTGTTGATTCTACATGTGTTGTTCTACAAGGTGGATCATGTTAGGGTGTACCTTTGGCCCCTCTCACCATCCTCCCTTGTGTCAGGTGGTATCAGAGCTAGGTTGAGATCTGGATCTAGGTTTGCAAATCTAGTTTTGAGGGTTCCTTCTTGTCAAACCCTAGTTGATTTTTTATGGGGTATCAGATTGTGATCTGACCTACAATTACAGAGGATTACAAGATGGTTCATGGGAGGCAAGATGCGGATCTAGGATTGGAAGACATGTTGAGACAACTCGGTGCTAGATTAGAAGCTGTTGAAACAACCTAGAGAAGAGGAAGACATGTTGAAGATGTTAGTGATGATGAAGTTTAGGTTGAAGAAGGTGATGTAGAACTTGCACCTATGATGGATCAAGGTGAGGAAAGATTCTTGAAGGTTTTGACAAGTTTGAAGTCTACACGACACTTTAATACTCCTGAGTATAGTGGAAAATTGGATTTTGATGAATTGGTGGACTAGATCACTGAGATGGAGAAGTACTTTGAGTATGAAAATATACCTAAAGACAAGAAAGTGAAAATTTCAAGCACTAAGTTGAAAAGTCATGCATCCTTGTGGTGGGAACATCTACAGTTGGACAAAAAGAAGAAAGGCAAAGACAAAATCAAGGTATGGAATAAAATGGTGAATAAATTGAAAGGAAAGTTCTTACCTAGTGATTATTAGATTAACCTAGTTAGGAAAATGCAAAGTTTGAAGCACAAAGATAGCCCGGTAAAGGAATATAATGAGGAATTCTATAGATTAGATATCAGATCTGGACATGATGAAGATGATGTGGAAAGAATTGCTAGATACCTGAATGGTTTGAGGGTTTCCATCCAAGAAGAAATCAATATGGTTAAATTGGAGAACATTGAAGAAGCTTATCAATTTGCATTGAAATCTGAGGAGAAATTGAACAAAATACATGAGCAAAGACAAAGAGGTAGAGGTGGTAGATTCCCTAGAGGAAGAGGTAGATCTTATATTGAAAATAGTAGATTTGAACTTGAAAAGATAAATCTAGATAAAGGCAAGACTGAGTGGAAAGGTGAAAGTTCATCTAGAGGAAAATGCAGTAACTACCGAGGTGGTTATAAAAGAGGTGGTTTCTGAGGAACTTGTTACAATTGTGGAGAAGAAGGACATAGATCATTTGAGTGTACACATGCAAGTAAGAAGGTTGGTAGCAGTAGAAATGCTTTGGTGCAAGAAGAGTTACCGAATGAACCTGAGAAGGAAAATAACTTGATGGTAAGAAGAGCACTTTGGAGTTAAAGTAATAAGGAAGATCCTGTAACGCAAAGTTTGTTCAAGACCAGATGTAGAGTTTCTGACAAATTTTGGAAGGTAATTATTGACAGTGGTAGCTCAGAGATTCTAGCATCTGAGGAAATGGTCACAAAGTTGTAGTTGAAAAGGTTGGAACTTCTGAAACCCTATCAGATTTCATGGATCAAAGATGAGCATACACTCTTGGTAAGTGAACAATGTTATGTGAATTTGAAAATTGGAAAGTACTATGATAAGGTGTTGTGTGATATCATGCCTATGGATTGTTGTCATATTTTGTTGGGTAGACCTTAGCAATATGATAGACATGCTATATATGATGGGAGATTGCATAAATATACTATTTGGGCTAATGGAAGAAGATATATATTGTTACCTTTGATAGAAGGACCTGTTAGTAATGTTTGCACATTTGTAAAAGTTTTCTTGATGGAAGGAAGAAAGTTTGTTAAGGATTTGAAAAAGAACGATGTATGTTTTGCTATGATTCCTAACAAACTGAGTAAGAAAATAGAGGATAATGTCCCTGAGGAGATTGATAGGTTACTCACTGATTATAGTGAAATCATTTCTGATAATGTACTTGATGGTTTTCCACCAAAGAGAAGCATTGATCATTGCATGGATCTAATCCCTAGAGCTAGTTTACCGAATAAGGCACCTCATCGGTTGACACCTACCGAGAATCAGGAATTGAACCGATAGATTCAAGAATTGTTGGAAAAAGGTTTGATCAGATAATTTTTGAGTCCTTGTGTAGTACCTATTGTATTGGAACCTAATAAGAATGGAGAATGGTGAATGGGTATTGATTCCAGAGCAATCAATAAGATAACAGTAAAGTATAGGTTTCCTATACCAAGAATGGATGACATAATGTATAGTTTGACTAGAGCAAAGTATTTTACCAAAATTGATTTGAAAAGTGGGTATCATCAGATTAGAATCAGAGAAGGTGATGAGTGGAAGACTTCTTTCAAGACAAAAAAGGGTTTGTATGAGTGGTTGGTTATGCCTTTTGGTTTAACTAATGCATCGAGTACATTTATGAGGTTGATGAATGAAGTTTTAAAGAAATTCTTGAGTTTATGATTGTATATTTGGATGATATTATGATATTCAGTAAGACTAGAGAAGAACATTTATTACATGTTAAATAAATATTGCAGAGGTTTAAAGAAGAAAAGTTGCTGATAAATTTGAAAAAGTGTTCATTCATGAAAGAGGAGATTGTGTATTTGGGATTTGTAATTTTAGCTGATGGTTTGAAGATGGATCTTGAAAAGGTTGAAGCTATTTTGAATTGGCCTACACCTAAAAATGCTAGTGAGGTAAGATCATTTCATGGTTTGGAAAGTTTTTACCAAAAATTCATTAGGAATTTTAGTTCAATTTATAATGCTATGACTGAGACTATGAGAGGAGACAAGAGAGAATTCAAGCGGACACATGGAGCTGATAAAATTTTTGAGACTCTGAAGTAGAAGGTTGCTGAATTCCCTATTTTGGCATTGCTTAATTTCAATAAGGTATTTCAAGTGGAATGTGATGCAAGTGGAAGTGCAATTGGAGTTGTGTTGAGTCAAGAAGGTAAACCTGTTGCTTTCTTTAGTGAAAAATTGAATGATGCAAAAAGGAAATATTCTGTATATGATCAAGAATTCTATGCTATTGTTCAAGCACTGAAGAAATGGAGACATTATTTGATACCGAGTGAATTTGTATTGTATATCGATCATAAGGAATTACAATATTTGGGTAGTCAAAATAAGTTGAATCAGAGACATATGAAATGGGTTGAGTATTTGTAGAGTTATACATTTGTGATAAAGCATAAGAGTGGAGCCACTAACTGAGTTGCTGATCCATTTAGTAGAAGGAGATCTTTGATGAGTGAGATGAAAATTAAAGTTCTTGGATTTGATGAGATGAGAGATTCTTATGAATTTGATCCTCATTTTTATGAGCCGTGGAGACAGTGTAGAGCACCTATTCAAGATCAACCAAGTACTAAAAGGGAAGAATATTTTATTCAACAAGGTATGTTGTTTAAGGGTATTCAGTTGTGTATACCAAGAGGAGAAATGAGAACTAATTTGATAAAAGAGAAACATAGTAGTGGTTTGGCTGGACATTTTGGTATTGACAAGACTTTGAATTTGCTTGAGGAGAAATATTTTTGGCCACAGTTGTATAAAGATGTTCATAAATTTGTGAAAAGTTGTGGAGTTTATCAAGTTGCAAAAGGAGTAAGTCAGAATACTAGATTGTATACACCGATTACTATTCCTGAGAAACTTTGGATTGACATCAGTATGGATTTTGTTGTTGGCTTACCAAAGGTAGTAAGAGGTTATGATTCTATATTTGTTGTTGTGGATAGATTTTCTAAAATAGCTCATTTTATACCTTGTAGAAAGACATCAGATGCAATACATATAGTAGATCTTTTCTTTAAGGAAATTTTTAGATTGCATAGATTACCGAGGAGTATTATCTTTGACCGAGACAATAAGTTTGTTGGATACTTTTGGAAGACCCTTTGGAGAAAATTTGGCACCGAGTTGAAATATAGTTCTACATTTCACCCACAAACTGATGGAAAAATAAAAGTTGTGAATAGAAGTTTGGGAAATATTTTGAGGTGTTTAGTTGGAGACACACCAAGTAATTGGGATTCTATGTTGGCACAAGTAGAGTTTTCATATAATAATTTAGTGAATAGGAGTACTGGAAAATAACCCTTTGAGATTGTAAATGGCATACAACTGAGAAGTATATCATATTTGAGGGATATTGTTGATGAAAGAAAGAGAAATGTTGAAGGAGTAAATTTTTCTGAGTACATGAAGACATTGCATGAAGATGTGAAATATAAGTTGGAGAAAAAGTAATCAGAAATACAAAGACATAGCTGATAGATCAAGAAGACACAAGACTTTTGATGTTGGTGATGAAGTGATGGTTCATTTGAAGAAAGGTAGATTTCCTGTTGGAACATATGGGAAACTGAAAATGAAGAAGTTTGGACCTTGCAAGATTCTGAGGAAATTTGACTATGGAAATGCATATGAGATTGAGTTACCCGATGACATGGACATATCACCTATTTTCAACATTGGTGATTTTTACGAGTATCATGAACCTGATGAATACATGACACTATAGATGGAATATCCTAAGAAGCAGACAGAAGAAGTTGAGCATATCTTGGAGCAAATAATTGGAAAAAGTACAAGAGGAAAAAAAAAATGGAATATATAGTAAAGTGGAACAATAGACCGTTTGAAGATAATTCATTGATTTCACAATCTGAGTTGGATGCAGCTTAGATCAACCTATCCAATGATTCAGAGAATCATTTAAAAAAACCCAGGTGTTTGATGCAGGAGCATCTCGGGTAAGTGGCAATCATGTATCACCAAAAAGATGTTTGAATCTTTCCTTGTTGTTCGGTTCCTTCTTTGACCGAGTTGGTTCGGTGTTGCTCAATTTCCTTTATTCATAGGTGTTGGTTGGTCATCTCTCTGGTGCTCGATTTCCTTGCTTACCAAGTTTTTTTTTTGTTCTTTTAAGGCTGACTCTTGCAATTAATTTTGGTCATGGATTTAATGCTAGTATCCATCAATGGGAAGCATGTGGACCAAGATCTGGTTGTTCCTTTTGTTAATTGTGGATCTGAAGGTTGACTTGTTTCAGTAGCCTATTTTATAATTGTAGTTATTTGGTTGGAGTTTAGGGAGAGTTTTTTGATAGAAGATAGAGATAGAAAATTAGAGATTGTTGACAAATCCTCGCATGTGGGAGGATTTTTGTACTTGATTTTTATATATGGCCTAAACTGGGAAGGCCTTATAGCCTGACATGTTTAAATCAATTTGAAGATAATATATGAAAGCGTTCTGCATTATATCTCATTGTTGTGTTTCTTTCTTCTACGTGTGTTGTTTTGCAAGGTAGATCTAGTTAGGGTGTGCCTTTGGCCCCTCTCCCCATCCTCCCTTGCATTAGTTCCTAAGCAGTGCTCACCTAAAACTAAAATATATGTGGGAAAAGGGATGAGAAAAGAGTAATGTAAATAAATCCTAAACCTAAACAAGGTGATACACCAATAATTGATATGAAACTTAAATTAATTTAGCATGAGTCATTGAAGATATTGATGGTTCTCAATACCCAGATAGACATGCAATTACAAAAGTGATTCTATGTAAGGACCTGAAATCTTTTGCTTTGAAGGGAAACTAGGTTTCACCAACTTTCTACAAAAGGTTAGGACACAAACAAAGACTTGCAAGAGCAAGTATCAAGATTTGAATATGCAATAAGGAATAAAGCTTAGATGAAGGATAACACAACATAAAATTAAGAAAATTCACAATATTGCACTCAAACCAATGAGAAGGAACCACTGTATCAATATATCAATGCTAGAAAAATATCTCCTACAAAATGCCTTACAATTTTCTCCCAAGTATGCAATGTGCAAAATAGGTGAGCCAAAAAGAAGGTCCTCAACAATGAGGTGAAAATAAAATAAATAAGCCCCAAAAAACCCTAACTTAGATGCATGAGAAAAACTCATGAAATAAGAAGTCAAACAACTAGAAATGCAGTCTAAGTGATCCCTGAACTCCTCCAAGCCATGCATAACTTAAGTGCTACTCAAAATCCCCTCAAAACTGCTCCAAATCTCCATAAGACATGCAAAATTTGTGGGGGTCGGATATGAAGACAAAACCCACCAAATCAGGGATGCAACTATTGAAAACTAAGGTATAAGTGCTCCAAAAGATCCCCAAAACTGATGCCAAGTGAATTGTAACTCCAAAACAACTCCAAATAGGCCCCAAATATTGTCAACAGTCCATAAACTGCCTCATAACTAGCTGTGAATAGAAACAACTCCATCTGAATGAGCATGGAACAAGCAGCGAACTAAAATGGTAACCCTAGAAAAAACTCCTCTAAATTGCACTTAGAATAACTAATAATTATTGCCTTATAATTGTGACAAATAATTATTGTTATCAAAAAGTTTGTGCATAAAAGAAAAATCACTTAAGACTACTCTTTTATTTATTTATTAATCATCACTTGAGTATATTTTAATATATTTAATCTTTTGGAACAAATAATTAACTAATTTGTTCGAAAAATTAAATACATTAAAGTATAGCGAAGAAATACTTAATAAATAAATGACTTTAATTTATTTACTTATTATTTAAGTACAAATCGTGGTATACTTTAATTAAAACATATAGTTTACACTATTTATTTTAAATTAGGTACGTTAAGACTCATATTTAAATACTAAGTAAATGAATTGGAAAAACTCTCAACAAAAGAAAAAACAAGATTATATTAATATTAAAAGATAATAGGTATAATTAAAAATAATAAAATACTTAATTTAACCAATATTGTTAAAAAATGATATTTTTAAAATGATATTTTATTATTTTAAATAACACTTATCATTCTTTAATAATAAAATAATCTTATTTTTCTTTTGTTAAATATTGCTACTCTTTACAAAAGAACACTTGTTAACATTAGAATTAAAGAATATAACTTAATGAATATTAAAAAATAATACTCATTAATTTATATTTCTTAAGTCTAATGTTAACAAGTATTCTTTTGTAAGACTTAAGCTAAATCTCTCAAGGCATCAAAAATAATCCTAACGAAGACTAGACCGAGACTAAACTTAAAAGAAAACCTTAAGTTAGACA
This sequence comes from Chamaecyparis obtusa, assembly GCA_027943335.1. Lineage (NCBI taxonomy): Eukaryota > Viridiplantae > Streptophyta > Pinopsida > Cupressales > Cupressaceae > Chamaecyparis > Chamaecyparis obtusa. The sequence goes on along the minus strand of BSBK01001611.1, from coordinate 297,190 downwards.
CATAAGATATAGGGCGAACAACCCTAAATTCATCTCATTATGCTCTCTTTACTTTTGCTACTATCATTTCCTTCCTTACTGGTGCCATGAGGGTTTGAGGGGAGTTTGACCTGCTGTTGTTTTAGTGCTGCCTTTTTCTGGGGATCTCACTGCATTTTTAATAATAGTCATGGCTACTAATAATGGTATGTCGTGATCTCCTTGTTGTGGCTGGGTCTTTGATTGCCGCTTTCTCAGCTTGAGGGTTTAAAATGTTTGAAATTTATAGCTGCTATGTGCTTCACCAGTGACTATGAGGGTTATTCTCTGTTGGTGTTACTTTTATCCGCCATAGTGAAGATTCGAAGCTTTGTGATACAAAGCTCTGCAGTTTCCTTTTTGCTGGTAAGTCATTCTTAGCAAATGTATAATAAAATTCTAATTAATATTGGTTTCCCGTTTGTTACTGCTTTGTCATTTTCCTCTTGGAAACATGACTTCAACTGGAACTTTCTTTATAGCTATGGTTGTGTCTTTCCTACAATTTTTTTATTTGAAAACTAAAATGCATGAATATAAGGCACTGTCATTTATGATATTTCTATGTTATGACATTCTGTAATGGGTTTTTCTATATTTTAAATGGTTTCAGCTCTTAAAAAGAAAACAATCAAAACATCCTTGAAACTGTGGAACATCCAAACATCTCTCTATTTAATCAACGCATTTGAATGTTTCTTCATTCCTTGGTATTTGCTTGCATCAGTAATTAGCTTCCTTCACTGCTAGGACATTGTAAAGTGCTGACTTCCATTTTCTGATCCTTGCGTCACCTGTGAAATATCTTTTGATATTTTTATGGCTATTAAAACAACATTGCTTATGCTAGTAGCATCATTCAGATCTTATACTATTCTATGAACATTGTGACTGTTGTTGTTCTCATTTGGTGATGTCCATTTTCCAGAATATTCCAATTTGATTTGGCATAACATTATGTATGATCACTTTATGAAGCTACCATTCACATTTTATGTGCTTTGTTTACTATTCGTGTTAAACTTCCTGGAGAATGCACCTTAATCTGTGATTGCTGATCTTATTTGAGAATGCACCAAAAACATGACTTTGAAAATCTTGGTATTATGACTATGATTTTTTGCATGTATTCCACTTCTATTGTTCACTTAATGGTCTTCAAAAATGATTATGAACATATGACTTATCCTTACTAGTTAACCTTTTGACTGCTGCTCCAAGAAATAACTAGCACCCCTATGTTGTTCTAATTTGTTGTTAGCTTGTATATTAATTGGCTACCTACCACACCCTTTATTTCCTCACAATGACAACTTGCTTCATTCTCCCATATGCTTAACTTTGACATGCCATACATCCTTGAATGCAAATATGCTCTGTCTATGACAACCAATGTTTTATAAAATAACTTTCTATAGAAGAGTAAGATAAATACCTCTTGTAGCAATCTTGTAAAATGCTAAAACACTTGTAGCAATTTTGAACCTTTAGAATGAAATGAAAATAATCCTGTAGCACATGTATGTCTAATTTATTGGCTGGAAGGTTTCATGAAAAAGGTCATGTCCCTTCAACAACCAGCTTTCTGCAACACCATGATTTGGCTAGAAGGTCCCATGCTTGAAACTTATGCACATCCCCTCAATATCCTCCTCTAGTCCTCTGGTCTTCACCTCTACATGACTTTAGTTAGAAAGTTTCACACTTGTAATGTATGTGTGTCCCTTCAACAACCTACTTGGTCTTCATACCTGAATCTGTACATGAAGAAAACAACATTCGTATAAAAAATGATTTTCTCTCTATTTTCATTCTTCCCCTTTGCATCTTTTAATGCTTTATCTGCATAAGAATATTGCTTCTCATGGAGTAATATAGAGGTATTTTAGGAGATTTTCCATTGCTCAGTTCTTCTAAATTGACTCCCTTTTCAATTCTATCTTACAGATTTGTCAAAGTTGGAGATTTGGCCCAGATCTTCAACACAAAGTCAAAGATCACTCCCCCATATAGGCAATGGAGGCTTTCCTTCTATCTCCCTCCTTTGATATTTAGAATGTGTTTATTAAGATATAGTATTAGGAGTTTCCATGGCTTGTGTGGATCTAAATGCATTGTATTTATTCTGTATAATTGAAATCTGAACATTTCATTGTACCTTTGTAAACCAGTATTTGAATAATATGTGATAAAAATGCATTGTCTTGTACTTGTATTTCATATTTGAATACTAGTGAACAAATTATAAATATTTTCTGCATTGTGTACTTTATTTTTTGAACTCAATCAATTCTGAATGTTGCAAAATTAAAATATGTCAAATGTACCTTTCACCAATGCTATCTAAGCTTTGCCAATTTGAGCATGATGCAAAAATTGGTAACATTTGTTTGCGACCTCTCAGGGGTGTTTTCCTGCTAAACAGAAATAGACCAGTAGCCTCTTGCATGTCCATTGGGCACAAAGTCTTCAAATTAGGAATAACTGAACCTTCTCAAACCTTAGAAAAACTTAGAAAACTGTGAAAATTGAAACACACCACTCAACTACAAAACTGAAACTGAAACCAAAAAGGCTTCTTGCAAGCTGTTTAGGAAATTTGTATTTTTCTATCTTCAACACCATCATATTATTTCTATACCAGTTCTGTGAGTGACTATTACCTCATTCTGAGGTATACATCTATATGATGATGCCGATGGGATACAACTATTAATTTATAAATAGTTTGCAAGAATTAGAAAGCAAATTTGAGTCCATTTTTTTTGAATTATCTCAAGTACTTTCTCTTGAAAAATTTGTCTTCTTTCTAAAATCTGCAAGCTGGGTTATGTCATGGATAACGTGTTTTGGAATGTGACCATTATGCATAAGTTGAAACATTGGAGTATCCAATGTTTTGCATTATGATTAATGTGTACATTTTTGAATAGTTTTTCCATGAAGTAATCTATCTAGTAGCCTTTAGAAAACTACCAAATGAAACGAAACTGAAACATGTGCCAAGAGCACTTAGAAAAAAATAAAACAACAAGAAACTAGATTGAAAAATACCATTTTTGCATTTCAAGAAGGCTATGTGAATCAATTGTCATGAGATAGGGCAGCAGAGAAATTCCATGCCCTGCTTGATGAACGCTTGTTCATATTATCTTCTTGCATTCCAGAAATGAGATTTTTTGATCTGATCAAACTAACACTAACCAAAACATCAAATAAACTTGCTGCTATAGCTTATAATGGTGAGATGTGTGATCTCCTATGATGTAGAGCAATGAGTTGCGACTCATGCTTTATATGATGGGTGCTCATCCATGTCATTATGATGCACTACAACAACATGCTTCTTTGATATTTCTAAACAACTAACTGTAACTAAATGAAGCAAACTAACTAACTAAAAGCTGAAACTGATGTGCCCAACACTTGGAGAAAGGAAACTAAAACTAAAAACCTCTAATCTACCCTAAGCTAATCAATCATCCAAGCCTTAGATACATCCATTAATAGATTGATTGAAATAGCTTCCTTTTTCTCACCAACAATGGATGAGATGCATGCATACGTGCAACTGAAAAGATATACAATATAACTTGAAGAATCTAAAACTCTTGAAGCATATCTTGAAAATGAATAGATATGTCACATACCTCTTGGATTTGATAAAAATCAATGCAAATTTGAGGAACATAAATATGCTGAATTTGCTAGTCTATAATTGGAATCTCATGCATAGGCCCCATTTTGAAAATATGCATGATTGGGAAGCCCATTGTAATAAAAAAATATGTCTTTATATTATTGATTTCTATTACTTGCTCTATCTTTTCAACCACCATATCATTATGATTAAAGAATTCAAGATCAAGAGAATTAGGAGGGAAAAAAATGGCTTATCTACCTGGTATTACTGATTGCAAACCTCTTGATCATTAATAATCTATTGATTTTCATGTACTGCTTGAACCAAATCAGACTCCTAAAGCCTCCTTTCAATTTTGTCTACACTTGTTTCCATTTGGACCAGCATCTTATCAAGATCATTCTCATGCTTTTGCTGAGATTCAACCACTATTATGTGTTCAACAACTTGCTGAACATGTTCCTCTTTGTGAGGAGGCAAGTGATAGTTATCTAATTCTATCATAAATACTTCAAGACCATCCCAAAAATCAGCCTCATCATCCTAATTATCATTATTTCATAAATTAGGATTTATATTTATCTTAGAGTCATTGTCATGCATGCTCAAAACATCAAAATCTTGAACTTCTTCTTGCTGTCCTGGGACTGGTGCTTCTACCCTTTGATTTTCAACATCTTGTTCATGCTCTTGCATGAGGATAGGCTTCAATTCTTCATTTACTTGGCCAACACTTGATAATGGTGTTTGTTCATGTATGTTGTCCTCTTCAACAAAATTAGGTAGCTCATCAAACACATCTGTCACCATTTCATTGTTTTGATCAACAAAGGTATGAAGCTCAGATACAACCCCTTGTTCAATATTTTCTTTATGCTTTTGGGCTTCTTCATAGTGTATCTTACTGGCCTCTCTATACTTAATTTTTATATTAATTAGGAGCCTTATTTTCTCTTTGTGCTCATGTAGCTCTTTGTCATGAAACTCATCATGAGCTGCTAATTTACTCTGGAAATCTTCCTCACATTTTACACCTGTAGAAAACATGAAAGCTATTAATTCTCTATGACCTGCCAACTCTTTCTCATGAACTTTCTTCTGTGCTTCCAGCTTATCAGAAAGGACTTGATCATATTGTCTTTGCTTAGCATCAAACTACTCTTTTGCTTGATTTTGCATATGCTGATTTATTTTTGTTGTATCCTTAGAATACTTCATCTTCCATATCAGCATGAACATTTGAAAAATTCAGTAGGCTGAATCCTCTATTTGCATATTAAATCCCTATTTCTCTTTATTTTCTTTCATCTGGCGAGCCCAACTCCCCAAAAGGAGTTGTAACTCACAATATCCAAACTCATATTTATGTGAGGGTAGAGATGGATCTCCTTTCAAACCCACATCAATGCCAACAAACCTCTGACCGAGAGCCATAACCTGATCCCTAATTCCATTAAAATCCATTTTATACAAGATGTGCAAAGGAATTAGAGGCTCACAGAAAGGTAAAACATGTTGATAATCTATTGTTACAAAATCATTCTGAACAAAATTGGTAGAACCCTCAAAATGATACGACTGATTAGAAACTTCCAGGACATTTCTTTCATAATATGGTGGTGAGTATTCTTGCTGCCCACAATAATTTGACATCTCTACTCATGTAATAAGCTATAAATATGAATATAAAAAACTGATTTGAAAAATACCAGCACTTGATCTCTTGAAACCACTAGATTTTTTCCTTGTAGAGCCACCAGGTGCTTTAAAATAATCCTTCTAAAAGGTTGAAATACTATTGTTCACAACAAAACAAAAATAAAAATTTCTAATTAAGGAAATTGAGAAGCAGTTTGTGTCCCATCGGGTGTGCCAAAAATTGTTGTCAATTAGGATTGAGCCTATAGCTTTGATACGAATCTAGCTATCCTGTTGAAACATGGAAACTCTCTCAAGTGGTGGGTTATCCTAAAATGAGAGATGAATATTCAGAAGATAGGTCAGTTCCTAAGTAGTGCTCACCTAAAACTAAAATATATATGGGAAAAGGGATGAGAAAAGAGTAATGTAAATGAATCCTAAACCTAAACAAGGTGATATGCCAATAATTGATATACAACTTAAATTAATTCAACATGAATAGTGAAGATACTGATGGCTCTCAATGCCCAGACATACATGCAATTACAAAAGTGATTCTATGTAAGGACCTAAAATCTTTTGCTTTGAAGAGAAACTAGGTTTCACCAATTTTTTGCAAAAGGTTAGGACACAAACAAAGACCTGTAAGAGAAAGTATCAAGATTTAAATATGTAATAAGGAATAAAACTTAGATGAAGGATAACACAACATGAAAGCAAGAAAATTCACAATATTGCACTCAAACCAATGAGAAGGAACTGCTGTATCAATATATCAATGTTGGAAAAATGTCTGCTACAAAACACCTGACAATTTTCTCCCAAGTATGCAATGTGCAAAATAGGTGAGCCAAAAAGAAGGTCCTCAACAATGAGGTGAAAATATAATAAATAAGCCCCAAAAAACCCTAACTTGGATGCATGCGAAAAACTCATGAAATAAGGAGTCAAACAACCAAAAAATGCAGTCTAAGTGATCCCTGAACTCCTCCAAGCCATGCATAACTTAAGTGCCACTCAAAATCCCCTCAAAACTGCTCCAAATCTCCATAAAATATGCATAATTTATGGGGGTCGGATATGAAGTCAAAACCCACCAAATCAGGGATGCAACTACTGCAAACTGAGGTATAACTTCTCCAAAAGATCCCCAAAACTGATGCCAAGTGAACTGTAACTCCAAAACAACTCCAAATAGGCCCCAAGTGTTGTTAATAGTCCATAAATTGCCCCATACGTGGCTGTGAATAGAAACAACTCCATCTGAATGAGCATGGAACAAGCAGCCAACTGAAATGGTAACCCTAGACAAAACTCCTCTAAATTGCACTTAGAATAACTAATAATTATTGCCTTATAATTGTGACAAATAATTATTATTATCAACAAGTTTGTGCATAAAAGAAAAATCCCTTAAGACTACTCTTTTATTTATTTATTAACTATCACTTGAGTATATTTTAATATATTTAATCTTTTGGAACAAATAATTAACTCATTTGTTCAAAAAATTAAATACATTAAAGTGTAGTGAAGAAATACTTAATAAATAAATGACTTTAATTTATTTACTTATTATTTAAGTACAAATAGTGGTATACTTTAATTAAAACATATAGTTTACACTATTTATTTTGAATTAGGTACGATAAGATTCATATTTAATTGCTAAGTAAATGAATTGGAAAAACTCTTAACAAAAGAAAAAACAAGATTATATTAATATTAAAAGATAATAGGTATAATCAAAAATAAAAAAATACTTAATTTAACCAATATCGTTAAAAAATGATATTGTTTAAATTATATTTTATTATTTTAAATAACACTTATCATTCTTTAATAATAAAAGAATCTTATTTTTCTTTTGTTAAATATTTCTACTCTTTACAAAAGAACACTTGTTAATATTAGAATTAAAGAATATAACTTAAAGAATATTACAAAAGAATATTTATTAATTTATATTTCTTAAGTCTAATGTTAACAAGTATTCTTTTATAAGACTTAAGCTAAATCTCCTAAGGCATCGAAAATAATCCTAAGGAAGACTAGACCAATACTAAACTTAAAAGAAAACCTTAAGTTAGAAACAAAAGATATAGGGTGAATAACCCTAAATTCATCTCATTATGCTCTCTTTACTTTTTCTACTATCGTTTGCTTCCTTGCCGGTGCCATGAGGGTTTGAGGGGACTTTGACCTGCTGTTGTTTCATTTCTGCCTTTTTCTGGGGATCTCACTACATTTTTAATAACAACCATGGCTGCTAATAATGGTATGTCATGATCTCCTTGTTGTGGCTGGGTCTTTGACTACAACTTTCTTAGTTTGAGGGTTTACAATGTTTGAAATTTACAGCTGCTCTGTGCTTCACCAGTCACTATGAGGGTTATTCTCTGCTGGTGTTACTTTTATCCACCATAGTGAACATTCAAAGCTTTGTGATACAAAGCTCCGCAGTTTCCTTTTTTTTGGTAATTCATTCTTAGCAAATGTATAATGAAATTCAAATTAATATTGGTTTCCTGTTTGCTGATGCTTAGTCATTTTCCTCTTGGAAACACAGCTTCAACTAGAACTTTCTTTATAGCTATGGTTGTGTCTTTCCTACAATTTTTTTATTTGAAAACTAAAATGCATGAATACAAGCCATTGTCATTTCTGATATTTCTGTGTTATGACATTCTTCAATGGGTTTTTTTGTATTTTAAATGGTTTTAGCTCTTAACAAAAAAAGTCAAAACATCCTTTAAATTGTGGAACATCCAAACATCTCTCTATTTAATCAATGCATTTGAACGTTTCTTCATTCCTTGGTATTTGCTTGCATCAGTAATTAGCTTCCTTCACTACTAGGACATTGTAAAGCACTGACTTCCATTTTCTAATCCCTGTGTCACTTGTGCAATATCTATTGATATTTCTATGGCTGTTAAAACAACATTGCTTGTGCTAGTAGCATCATTCGGATCTTATACTATTCTATGAACACTATGACTATTGTTGTTCTCATTTGGTGATGTCTATTTTCAAGGATATTCCAATTTGATTTGGTAGAACATTATGTATGATCACTTTATGAGGCTGCCATTCACATTTTATGTGCTTTGTTTACTATTCATGTTAAACTTCCTAGAGAATGCACCTTAATATGTGATTGCTGATCTTATTTGAGAATGCACCAAAAACATGACTTTGAAAATCTTGGTATTATGTCTGTGATTTTTTGCATGTATTCTATTACTATTGTTCACTCAATGGTCTTCAAAAATGATTATGAACAAATGACTTATCCTTACCAGTTAACCTTTTAACTGCTGCTCCAAGAAATAACCAGCACCCCTATGTTGCTCTAATTTGTTGGCAGCTTGTATATTAATTGGCTACCTACCACATCCTTTATTTCCTCACAATGAGTGCTTGCTTCATTCTCCCATATGCTTAAATTTGACATGCCATGCATCCTTGAATGCAAATATACTCTATCTATGATAGCCAATGTTTTGTAAAATAACTTTCTATAGCGGTGTAAGATAAATACCTCCTGTAGCAATCTTGTAAAATGCTGAAACACTTGTAGCAATTCTGAAACTTTAGGATGAAATGAAAATATTCCTGTAGCACATGTATGCCTGATTTATTGGCTGGAAGGTTTCATTACAAAGGTCATGTCCCTTCAACATCCAGTCTTCTGCAATACCATGATTTGGCGAGAAGGTCCCATGCCTAAAACTTATGCATGCCCCCTCAATAGCCTCCTCTAGTCCTCCGGTCTTTGCCTCTACATGACTTTAGTCGGAAAGTTTCACACTTGTAATGTATGTGTGTCCCTTCAAAAACCTACTTGGTCTTCATACCTAAATCTGTACATGAAGTAAATAGCATTAGTATAAAAATGATTTTCTCTCTATTTTCATCCTTCTCCTTTGCATATTTTAATGCTTTATTTGCATAAGTACATTTCTGCTCATGGAGTAATATATAGGTATTTTCAGAGAGTTTCCATTGCTCAGTTCATCTGAACTGACTCCCTTTTCAATTCTATCTTGCAAATTTTTCAAAGTTGAAGATTTGGCCCAAATCTTGAACACAAAGTCAAAGATCGCTCCCCCATACATGCAATGGAGGCTTTCCTTCTATCTCCCTCCTTTTATATTTACAATGTGTTTATTTAGAGATAGTATTAGGAGTTGCCACAGTTTGTGTGGATCTAAATGCATTGTATTTATTCTGTATAATTGAAATTTAAACATTTCATTGTACCTTTGTAAAACAATATTTGAATAACATGTGATAAAAATGCACTGTCTTGTACTTGTATTTCAGATTTGAATAGTAGTGAACAAATTATCAATGTTTTTTGCATTGTGTACTTTATTTTCTAAACTCAATCAATTTTGAATGCTCTAAAATTAAAATATGTCAAATGTACCTTTCACCAATACCATCTAAGCTTTGCCAATTTGAGCATGATGCAAAAATTGGTAGCAGATATAATCTCCTTCATTAGTTGCACATTTATAAGTTATCTTATAAGATTGGTTAACCCCTTGAAATGTCTCTTCAATACGTTAATGTCTTTTGAATTCCCTTCACTCTATTAGAGTTACTCTGATCAATATGATATGCTTCCTTAGACATTCTTTCCCTTTTCTCATTCTTAGTCACTTTATCGAAGAAACATACATAATGTTCTCTTAATAAACATCTTGATCAAAATGTTATTTCCCTAGGAATACATTTTGGAGTAACCTTTGATGATCATTCTTTAGAAATTACCCCATGTTCATCATTAGAGTAGCTTGGTCTTTGGGGAAGACTTTGAAACTATATTATGATCCATTGTGTTTCCCCGATATGTTTCATTGGAAAGACATAAGAAGTCATCTCCCAATTTTAGTGCTCAATGATTGTATCGACATAACATATACTATTAGATAGGTCATTAAGAACTCTCTAGATAATGAAAATTTTCTCTGATATATGTGTAATCTCTTCATAGTTTATTTTTCAGAGGAACCTACCTTACTAGAAGTGTAATATTATCATCAAAGTAACCTCTATAATTGGCATAACATTATTCATCATTTGGATGGTTAATGTTTCCTTGATGACATTTCATCGGAGAAAATCCCATATATATGCTTTCATTTATAACCAATTATGGTAATATATTGCTAAGAATTTTGATAATAATGAATATCCTCAATCTATTTAATTTCTTTATTGGTGGAACGAATGTAATATCTCTCCAATATGACTTTTATAAACACCATTAGGGTAACTTGTGAAATCTAATCGAACATTATCTCTCTCTTTGATAGTTAGTGCTTCTCTAATGACCTATATGATCAATGGAACTTTTTTCGATGCATGACTTGAATTCACTTTTCTTTATTCATCCTCATTGGGGTAACCTCCCAGAACTCTTGTCGATTAAAGTTTCCTCTCAAGAAGTGTTTTCATTCCTTCATTGGTGAAATAGGTTGGATGTTCCTTTGATCTAAATGAAAAGAATACCTTCAGAGTAACTTATGATATTGGTTCTATCTTAATTTATTCTTTCAATAGTTGTTGTCCTCTAATGTAAATCATCAAAAAAACCTATGTTGATGACATATCATAAAGGACCATCAGAGTAACTTGTTCATTTGGACCACCATGAACTTTCTTCTCTGATAGACAATGTTTTTGATTAAGGTAAAAATAGGTTTTGAATGGAACCCGAAACCATATATAATATAACATAAAGATTTTACATTTCATATTTTACAAAAAGAGACACTTGCTACGAAGACAAATGCAGGACCCAAAACAACCCAAGACAAGACAACAAAAACAAAAAGAAACAATTACTAGCACAACTACCAGCAAGCTACCAGCTGACAACCAGACATACTACATATTATTAATAGTCTTCTTCACCTTCTTCTCTAGGTCCTCCATCTTCTAAATGGCTTCTTTTAAATCTTTCATCTCCTTTGGAATTTCAGGGACCTTCCTCTGGATGTGGCCCCTAGTTCTTGTTCCTGGTCTAGTATTCCCAACATCATCATCAATCGTTATGGTTGTCTTTTCTAGTATACTTTTTTTGAGATAGTTGTACAACATTTTTAGGTTCATAATAGAGGCACTAAGGCCTTCAATGCTATGCTTAAGGACCTCATTTATTATGTACCCATTTTAACTAATTTTTTTTGTCAGTTCTTTAAACTTGTTGTCAACCATCATTTTAATTTCATTAGTAATATCCTCATTCAGGTTATTGTTTTTTACCTTATCCAAAAACTTCTTTTCCAGATTTTCTAGCTTAGTTGTCAAGGTATTTGTTGTCTTCCATGGCCTGAAGGTACAACATTTTGTTTCTTCAATTAGGGTAATACTGAGTCATTTTCTCTCGATCTTCCATCACTTTAAAGCTTCCATTGGGGTAACATATAAGTTGATCAATTGGATTTCTCTAATGACTTATTCCATTCAAGTTATTCATTTATGTAGTTTTTTTATCAGTGTAAAATTATATACCTTCTTTGATATGTTGAAATGTTTCAAGTGAAAGGAAATGTGATCAGAGGGGAGAAAATGTTGTTTCTCTAATGAGTTTCATTTCCCATGAATAAGCTATATGACCTATGAATTTAGGATAGTGATGGTTCTGGGATGCATCAATGGTAGCCACAAGATTACTAATGGATATTACTCATGGTATTAATGGAGAATTAGACTAATACCCTTATATGGATAGTGATTTCTTTAAGAAAAATTTAGTAGCTTCAACCTTTGTAAAGGTCTCTCCCTACTTGATCAAATTCAAAAGATTGGTGATGACTTGTTGAATGTGGTTATTAAAGGTGGATATTGAAATATTATTAGTGTTATTTTATTCTTAGGAAGCATTAATTTTTTTGAAAATTTAAGGTTCCAAAATTGGCTCTTTCTAGGGATGAGAAATTAAGTGAATATAAGAAAGAATCCAAAAAGACTTTGGGAGAATTTGACGAAAGATGAGATGGAAGATGTATAATGGTGGGGTGGAAAATATACAATGGGACAATGAAAGTGAATCCTACTCTATTGTGCATGGAATATATCTTATTTTTAAGAAAATAAGTACTTCACGAATTGTCCACGCACTGGCAATTCTTGAGTTTCTCCTAATGTGCTTTGAAAATTATTTGAGTCCTCTCCTCCTTTGTCTATAATCACATTTGGTCCAACCCAAAGTGATTCAAACTTACCATGTTTCGCTTTGTCCTAGTTTCTATAATTCCACATGAGAACCCTGTTGGTTATCTTTTTCCCCAAAGGTCAGCTTGGCATCAGGATTGATAGGGCTAGTGTCACATTCACTCAACACTCCAAATCTGATAGGAAAAAGGGCCAACTGACAAGGATCAAAGAGAGATCCTTCTACACTTTGAGCTGCACATCCCTCAGGTGGGTATACCTCATCTGCACACACATATTACCTTGTGTCACACTACAGGCCTGCAGGTAACTGACTGTGGAATGATTTTCAAACTCTTCTAGGTATCCTGTACCTCAATGAAGTGAATATCTCATGCAATAGCCCAACTTGCATGGAATGAGTATGAAAACCAGAGACCTACACTAACAACTTGAAAGGGAAAGGGTGGGACTAAAATGAAATGATTTGAAAAGGATTGACCTCTGAGATGCCCTAAGTCTCTAATAGACTAGTGCCTTATCCAATGGGCCACCGAGTCAAATACCTTATTGCAAGGGACAACTATGAAACAAGAAAATAATATATCTAATGTGTTGATGCCTAACATCAATCACACACCATGACCAAACATTAACTTAACACCCACCTGTGCATTCAAGCATGCTATTATCCATCAAAGGATTTTAACCCTCCCCTTAGAAGAGACCTATAAATAGACAATACATTGACCAGCATCCACTGGAAGACAAGCATGACCTATTCTTGATATTTTAGCTCATACATACAAGAATGCTAACCCTGAACTAGTTATCTCTACAAAGACAACTCCACTTGCAAACACTTAGGCAATGCAAATAGAAAAATGAAACACCCTTGATGTATGATTAATGGACTCAGAATTCAAATAGAGATAGCTCAGTAACAGTAAAAATATATTAAATCCTCACACATAAGACAATCCTGTTACAAAATGTATTGTATTCTTTGAGTCAACATGAGAAAGAGGAACACTCTATATGCAAAGAGAAGGGGAAATCTACAGAGTAGAACCTTTCATGGAACTGACAAAATTCAGAACCAATTCTTAGTCAAAAATTTGACACTTTATACCACTAGCTGCCATGGGAACCCAAAACGGGTTGCAACAAGCTAAAGACAACTAGGGCATAGCTTTTACCAACCAAGCCAATTGGAAATGGTCAAAAATTTATTATAGGGGCAGGAAAGAGGAAACCAGAACTGATCCCTAATCATGAAAATCCTCTCTGCAAGTATAAGGGATCATAAAACCAAGCTCAAAAGGACACCCTACAACATGCCTTGAGCACACAACCACTATGATATGAGCTCTGCAGAAAGCACACAACACCCTAGACCACACCGCAAATAGAAAACCAGTCATTTCTCACCAAACAGGATCTTTTCTGCATTCAATTCCATAAATCTCAGTACTTTCTGGTCGTTGGAAGTTACCTGAGAATTTAAATTTGAATTCAAATGGCCACCATAGGAAAGCGGGCCTCAAATTATGCTTGGTCACATGATCGCAAGGCACCAAACTAACCTTTGCGATCATGCGACCGCGGTCTCCTTAACGGCGCAATGCCATCGCAAACCTTCCATAAAAGTCTTCGGCTGCACTACTTTCAGAACTCCACAACTCCGTAACAATAACATCCAGTAGTTAGTTGCATGATTGCATAGCCTAGAGATGGGTTATGTGAACACGTGACAACTAGCAAACCATAATTGCTAACCAGCCTTGTCACCACCGCGTCACCGCTCCCCACCAAAAAGGATGCACACCACTGGCAACACAAGACAACGGGCCCACATCTCCAACTCTACAACAATGCAACCAGACCATTGTCACATGATCACATGCCGTGGAAATGGCCCCTTGCGATCATGTGACATAGCCCTTAGACCACCACAAGAAAACTCACCGGCTGATAAAATACTGCCATCTCAGCACCGTAGATGCCACATGTCACCTTATCATTCATTGATCCATGCCCAGTCACTGGCACAGGACCCACCTTTCATAAGCCTTTGAAAATGGATGGCTAGCGTAAGATCTCATGGCTTTGAAAAATTGCATGAGAACTTACGCTGACCATTAGATCTATCCTCATCACAGACCCCCTCCGATAATGGCCCCACATCTGAGCACATCCACATCGACCAATAGGAACACAGAAACTAAGCACCACCTGGCAAAATGGAATAAAATCTGATGGATGGTGCATGATCAAAAAGGCTTGGAATATTCCTTGTGATCATACACCGATCATTAGATTAAAGCTTTCAATGCGGGCCCCCCTGACATAAACCAAGTCATAACCACACAGACGAATGAAAACCCACCAACTCAAATCACCGTGGCACATAAGAACTACTTGGCAAGCCCATCACCACCTGTGCAGACATGTCACACTGGGACCACACCCCTTTCTACCAATGGGCCTCAAGGACACATGGAAAGCGGTCGCACGATCACATAGCCAAAAACTAGGCTATGCGACCATGCGACAGCCAATCACAAGCTACCACATGTCCACCTCTTGCAAACGGGTCCACCGAGCAGTCTCCTCATAAACCAGAATCGATGGCTGTCACTATACCATGATGTTAAAAAGTGAGCACCTTTGCTCAGCGGTATAACAGAAACCACCAGATCTGTCCACGCTTTAACCTCCTCAAAAGATTCCGGACCCACCAACAAACTGCCAAGAATCAAGCGACTACACAACTAACCGTTCACCAAGTCATGAGATGTTAGTAGATAACCACCAACCCTTTAGAGATCACACGACTAACAGTCGCTGAGTCACTAGATGCTAGCCGCTTAACCACTAGAATTGGGAGATCAATAGATAACTACTAGTTGCAAGGTCGCCAGAAGGAAAACCAACCGCTAGGTAGCCGAAAACCATGAAGAACCGGGACCACGCGGACAGGTGGCAGGCGGTCACATGATCGCATGTCAAAAAAGTTTGACATGTGGCCATGTGATAGCCAATTAGGAAGAGCCTTAGAAAATTGGGCCCACCACCCATCACACCTGCGTAATTAGGGAACAACCAACAAACAAGAAACTGCGAGGTCGAAAACACACAGGGTTTTTGACACTGCGGAAGATCGAAAACATAGAGTTTTTGACACCAAAAGATAATTGCACAAAAGCAGGAAGCACAGGGTTGAAAAAAATGAAGGCCAAAAATACACAGACTGAAAACATCATGGACTTTTGAAAATAGTGTGGGTTTTCGACACTTTGGCAAATTTTGAAAATACTTCCCGCGGACCTTTAACTTTGAATATCTTTTTGGGTTTTGCAATTCAGCTCGTGAAATTCGGACTAGAGCCAGGTGACAACATGGAGAACACAGGGTAGGACATTTGAAACACACTTTGCATAGAACATGCTAATTTCACAAGATTTTGCAATGATAGAAAATTGGCCTAACAGTGGCTCTGTCTGGGGACGATGGGTAATTTGTGCCCATGCGAGAATTCAAGTTTTCTGGGAGAGCAGACCACCAACAAGACAAAAATAGGGAACTCAAAAAACACACGGGACAAGCCAGGAAAGAAACACATAGCAGGAAAGGGAAAGAATATTTACAGAATGTACATTTTATACAGAAATTTGCAGCAACAAATAAGAGTTAGTTCTTGCCTCTATCAAAAACTTGATTTTCATTCCTTCCTTCATGTTGCACATCAGACATTCTATTTTCATTTGTCTCCATAGGCCTATTAACATGTTCAACCAGCATATCAGGAAGAACAAAGTAGCTTTCTTCATAGTGCATGTAAAATTTTTTGGCACTTTCTCCATCCTGCTCACTATGAAAGTATGATTCACCATGCCAATGGTCAACACCTCTATACTAAAATTGATCTTCACCTGATGACTCATGCGTGCTATCAACTGGAAACACAAAAGCCACATACTCTGCCTATAGAAAGGCCTCATCTAAATCCTATCTTTGCATTTCCACAGGTGTAACCGGCTGGACCTCAAAAGAATAGTCAGATTGATACCCATAGATGGAGAATGAACACCTTGAATCAACTGGATCAAAAACCTCCACATGCTCCTCAAACAAAGGATTGAGAACTTCATGCAATACACCTTGTTGAACGTTATGACAAAAAATGGGCTGAGAATCAAATTCTTCATCATATAAAGGATTGGAAAACACCCTAAAATCAACACCCATCTCAAGCTCATGGAGACTCAAAGCACATGAAGAAAAATCAGAGCCCTATGAAGACTCACTGATATCACATTGAACTATTTTTTCTTTATCTTCGTACCCTGAGGATGAATCATCCTCAACATCTTCACTATCCAAATAATGTTCACTTCCATCATCACTTTCCTCTTCCCATGTTGCATCTGACTCATAAGAAGAAACCACACCCTCACTGTCTTCATCACTCTCAACATCAGCACTTAAGGACATGACCCTAAGTGCATCCTCAAGCTCAAGACTATCATCACTAAGTATCCAATCCCTGACACATATGTAATGCTCTTCCCACAAAGCATCTAACCAACTGGTTGACTCATGAAAAGAGAGCTCCAAGAATAAACCAATGAACTTAGATTCAGGGAACTCAACATCCTCAGGAAGCTCATCATACACCTCATAAAATCTATCATAAAATAGAGATATGGATAGATCCTATCTATATCCTACCTTCAGCCTTACCAATTTCATATAATCTCTAAGGATGCCTTGTTCTAATAATGCAATCTCATTATTCATCCTATCCATTACAACCAATGCAATACTTTCATGAAAATCTGCCAAACTGTAGCTGAGAACTTGGAGTATGCTAACCTCTAATCACACCTTACTCCTTTCTTTGTGCCTGACCACTTAATAAGGAGACATTTAAAACTTGAAAAAATACCTGGGAAAATCTTGCAGCAGAAGACCTTGCTTGTTGATTGGAAGGCAAGGCAGATCTAGAGCTCACCATTCAGCTCCATCAAATTGTTTCTTATCCAGAGCCACCACCTCCTTGAGAGGGAAATGTTTCACTGTTTCTACTTCCAACCAGCACAAAGCTACACTAGGTGACACTGTTTATCAGGAAATACACTGATCAAACAAAGAACTCAAAGTTTCCACTCAGCACGCAGTGAGAAGATTTAGTCAATGCCTTTTGTTTATCTGACTCTATTCTAGACTCTCCTCAACAGAGTCACCATCTGCTTGGTTATCTTTTTCCCCAAAGTTCAGTTTGGCATTAGGATTGATAGGGCTAGTGTCACATTCACTCAAAACTCCAAATCTGATAGGAAAAAGGGCCAACTGACAAGGATCAAAGAGAGATCCTTCTACACTTTGAGCTCCACATCACTCAGGTGGGTATACCTCATTTGCACACACATGTTACCTTGTGTCACACTACAAGCCTGCAGGTAACTGACTGTGGAATGATTTTCAAACTCTTCTAGGTATCCTGTACCTCAATGAAGCCAATATCTCATGCAATAGCCCAACTTGCATGGAATGAGTATGAAAACCAAAGACCTACACTAACAACTTGAAAGGGAAAGGGTGGGACTAAAATGAAATGATTTAAAAAGGATTGAAAGGACCTCTGAGATGCCCTAAGTCTCTGATAGACCAGTGCCTTACCCAATGGGCCACTGAGTCAAATACCTTATTGCAAGGGACAACTATGAAATAATAAAATAATATATCTAATGTGTTGATGCTTGACATCAATCACACACCATGACTAAACCTTAACTTAACACCCACCTGTGCATTCAAGCATGCTATTATCCATCAAAGGATTTTAACCCTCCCCTTAGAAGAGACCTATAAATAGACAATACATTGACCAACATCCACTGGAAGACAAGCATGACCTATTCTTGATATTTTAGCTCATACATACAAGAATGCTAACCCTGAACCAGTTATCTCTACAAAGATAACTCCACTTGCAAACACTTAGGCAATGCAAATAGAAAAATGAAACACCCTTGATGTATGATTAATGGACTCAGAATTCAAATAGAGATAGCTCAGTAATAGTAAAAATATATTAAATCCTCACACATAAGACAATCCTGTTACAAAATGTGTTGTATTCTTTGAGTCAACATGAGAAAGAGGAACACTCTATATGCAAAGAGAAGGGGAAATCTATAGAGTAGAACCTTTCATGGAATTGACAAAATTCAGAACCAATTCTAAGTCAAAAATTTGACACTTTATACCACTAGCTACCATGGGAACCCAAAACGGGTTGCAACAAGCTAAAGACAACTAGGGCATAGCTTTTACCAACCAAGCCAATTGGAAATGGTCAAAAATTTATTATAGGGGCAAGAAAGAGGAAACTAGAACTGATCCCTAATCATGAAAATCCTCTCTGCAAGTATAAGGGATCACAAAATTAGGCTCAAAAGGACACCCTGCAACATGCCTTGAGCACACAACCACTATGATATGAGCTCTGTAAACAAGCACACAACACCCTAGACCACACCGCAAATAGAAAACTAGTCATTTTTCACTGAACAGGGTCTTTTCTGCATTCAATTCCATAAATCTCAATACTTTCTGGTCGCTGGAAGCTCCCTAAGAATTCAAATTTGAATTCAAATGGCCATCACAGGAAATCAGGCCTCAAATTATGCTTGGTCACATGATCGCAAGGTACCAAACTAACCTTTGTGATCATGGGACCGTGGTATCCTTAACCGTGCAAAGCCATTGCAAACTTTCTAAAAAAGTCTTCGGCCACACTACTTTCACAACTCCGCAACTCCGCAACAATAACATCCGGCGGTTAGTCGCATGATCGCATAGCCCAAAAGATAGGCTATGTGAACATGCGACAACTAGAAAACTATAACCATTAACCATCCTTGTCACCACCGCGTCACCGCTCCCCACCAAAAAGGATGCGCACCACCGGCAACACAAGACAATGGGCCCACATCTCCAACTCCGCAACAGGGCAACCAGATCATTGTCGCATGATCGCATGCCATGGCAATAGCCCCTTGCGATCATGTGACAAGGCCCTTAAACCGTCATAGGAAAACTCATCGGCTGATAGAACACTACCATCTCAGCATCGTGGATGCCACATGTCACCTCGTCATTCACTTATCCACGCCTAGTCATTGGCACATGACCCACTTTTCATAAGCCTTTGAAAATGGATGGTTGGCGTAAGATCTCATGGCTCTGACAAATCGCATGAGAACTTATGCTGACCGTTAGATCTATCCTCATCGCAGACCCCCTCTGACAACAGCCCCACACTTGAGCACATCCACATCGACCAATAGGAACACAACAACTAAGCACCTCCTGGCAAAATGGAATAAAATCTGATGGATGGTTCATGATCACAAAGGCTTGGAATATTCCTTGTGATCAAATGTCAAACATTAGATTAAAGCTTTCAACGTGGGCCCCCTGACATAAACCAAGTCATCACCACGTGGACAAATGAAAACCTGCTAACTCAGATCGCCGTGGCACATAAGAACTACCTGGCAAGCCCATCACCACCTGCGCAGACATGTCACACCGGGATCACACCCCTTTCTACCAACGGGACTCAAGGACACATGGCAAGTGGTCACATGATCACATAGCCAAAAATTGGGCTATTCGACCATGCAATAGCCAATCACAAGCTGCCACATGTCTGCCTCTTGCAAATGGGTCCACCGAGTAGTCTCCTCATAAACCAGAATCCATGGCTGTTGCTATATCGTGATGTTAAAAAATGAGCACCTCTACTCAGTGGTATAACGACAACCACCAAATCTGTCCATGCTTTAACCTCCTCAGAAGATTGTGGACCCACCAACAAACTGCCAAAGAATCAAGCGACTACGCGACTAACCATTCGCCAAGTCATGAGATGTTAGTAGATAACTGCCAACCCTTTAGAGATCATGCGACTAATAATCTCTAAGTCACTGGATGCTAGCCGCTTAACCACCAAAATTGGGAGATCAATAAATAACTGCTAGTTGCCAGGTCGCCAGAAGGAAAACCAACTGTGAGGCAGCCGAAAACCATGAAGAACCAGGACCATGCAGATAGGTGGCAGGTAGTCGCATGATCGCATGTCAAAATTTTTTGACATGTGGCCATGCGACAGCCTGTCAGGAAGATCCTAAAAAAACTAGGCCACCACCCATCGCACCTGCGCGGTTAGGGAACAACCAACAAATAAGAAATTGCGAGGTAAAAAACACACAAGGTTTTTGACACTGCGGAAGATCGAAAACATAGAGAGTTTTCGACGCCAAAAGATAAGCGCACAAAAGAGGAAGCGCAGGGTTGAAAACAACAAAGGTCGAAAACACACAAACTGAAAACATCATGGACTTTTGAAAACACTGTGGGTTTTCGACACTGTGGCAAATTTTGAAATGCATTCCCGCGGACCTTAAACTTTGAATATCTTTCTGGGTTTTGCAATTTAACTCGTGAAATTCGGACCAGAGCTAGGTGACAACATAGAGAACACAGGGCAGGACATGTGACACAAACTTTGCATAGAACATGCCAATTTCAAAATTTTTTGCAATGACAGAAAATTGGCCTAACAGTGGCTCTGTCTGGGGATGATGGGTAATTTATGATGCAAGAATTCAGGTTTTCTGGGAGAGCAGACCACCAAGAGGACAAAAATAGGGAACTCAAAAAATACAGGGAACAAGCCAGGAAAGAAACACATAGGACGAAAGGGAAATAATATTTACAGAATGTACATTTTATACAAAAATCTACAGCAACAAATAAGAGTTAGTTCTTGCCTCTGTCAAAAACTTGATTTTCATTCCTTCCTTCATGTTGCACTTCAGACATTCTGTTATCATTTATCTCCATAGGCTTGTCAACATGTTCAACCAGCATATTAGGAAGAACAAAGTAGCTTTCTTCATAGTGCATGTAAATTGTTTTGGCACTTTCTCCATCTTGCTCACTATGAAAGTATGATTCAACATGCCAATGGTCAACACCTCTATACTGAAATTGATCTTCACCTGATGACTCATGCGTGCTATCAACTGGAAACACAAAAGCCACATACTCTGCCTGTAGAAAGGCCTCATCTAAATCCTATCTTTGCATTTCCACAGGTGTAACCGGTTGGACCTCAAAAGAATAGTCAGATTGATACCCATAGATGGAGAATGAACACCCTGAATCAACTGGATCAGAAACCTCCACATGCTCCTCAAACAAAGGATTGACAACTTCATGTAATACACCTTGTTGAACATCATGACAAAAAATGGGCTGAGAATCAAATTCTTCATCATATAAAGGATTGGAAAACACCCTAAAATCAACACCCATCTCAAGCTCATGGAGACTCACAGCACATGAAGAAAAATCAGAGCCATATGAAGACTCACTGATATCACATTGAACTATTTTTTCTTTATCTTCATACCTTGAGGATTAATTATCCTCAACATCTTCACTATCCAAAGAATGTTCACTTTCATCACCACTTTCCTCTTCCCATGTTGCATCTGACTCATAAGAAGACACCACACCCTCACTATCTTCATCACTCTCAACATCAACACTTAAGGACATGACCCTAAGTGCATCCTCAAGCTCAAGAATATCATCACTAAGTATCCAATCCCTGACACATATGTAATGCTCTTCCCACAAAGCATCTGACCAACTGGTTGACTCATGAAAATAAAGCTCCAAAAATAAACCAATCAACTCAGATTCAGGGAACTCAACATCCTCAGGAAGCTGATCATACATCTCATAAAATCTATCATAAAATAGAGATATGGATAGATCCTGTCTGTATCCTACCTTCAGCCTTACCAATTTCATATAATCTCTAAGGATGCCTTGTTCTACTAATGCAATCTCATTATTCATCCTATCCATTACAACCAATGCAATACTTTGATGAAAATCTGCCAAACTGTAGCTGAGAACTTGAAGTATGCTAACCTCTAATCACACCTTACTCATTTCTTTGTGCCTGACCACTTAATAAGGAGACATTTAAAACTTGAAAAAATACCTGGAAAAATCTTGCAGTAGAAGACCTTGCTTGTTGATTGGAAGGCAAGGTAGATCTAGAGCTCACGATTCAGCTCCATCAAATTCTTTTTTATGCAGAGCTGCCACCTCCTTGAGAGGAAAATGTTTCACTGTTTCTTTTTCCAACCAGCACAAAGCTACACCAGGTAACACTGTTTATCAAGAAATACACTGATCAAATAGAGAACTCAGAGTCGCCACTCAGCATGCAGTGAGAAGATTTAGTCAATGCCTTTTGTTTATCTGACTCTGTTCCAGATTCTCCCTAGCAGAGTCACCATCTTGTTGGTTATCTTTTTTCCCAAAGGTTAGTTTGGCATCAAGATTGACAGGGCTAGTGTCACATTCACTCAAAACTCCAAATCTGATAGGAAAAAGGGCCAACTGACAAGGATCAAAGAGAGCTCCTTCTACACTTTGAGCTCCACATAATTCAGGCAGGTATACCTCATCTGCACACACATTTTACCTTGTGTGACACTACAGACC
The DNA here is from genome assembly GCA_027943335.1 of Chamaecyparis obtusa. Lineage (NCBI taxonomy): Eukaryota > Viridiplantae > Streptophyta > Pinopsida > Cupressales > Cupressaceae > Chamaecyparis > Chamaecyparis obtusa. Next base: position 274,116 of record BSBK01001611.1, on the reverse strand, counting down.
TGTAGGTAACTGACTATGGAATGATTTTCAAACTCTTCTAGGTATCCTGTACCTTAATGAAGCCAATATCTCATGCAATAGCCTAACTTGCATGGAATGAGTGTGAAAACCAGAGACCTACACTAACAACTTGAAAGGGAAAGGGTGGGATTGAAATGAAATGATTTGAAAAGGATTGAAAGGACCTCTGAGATGCCCTAAGTCTCTGATAGACCAGTGCCTTATCCAATGGGCCACAGAGTCAAATACCTTATTGCAAGGGGCAGCTATGAAACAAGAAAATAATATATCTAATGTGTTGATGCTTGACATCAATCACACACCATGACCAAACCTGAACTTAACACCCTCCTGTGCATTCAAGCATGCTATTATCCATCAAAGGATTTTAACCCTCCCCTTAGAAGAGACCTATAAATAGACAATACATTGACCAGCATCCACTGGAAGACAAGTATGAACTATTCTTGATATTTCAGCTCATACATACAAGAATGCTAACCCTGAACCAGTTGTCTCTGTGAAGATAACTCCACTTGCAAACACTTAGGCAATGCAAATAGAAAAATCAAACACCCTTGATGTATGATTAATGGACTTAGAATTCAAATGGAGACAACTCAGTAACAGTAAAAATATATTAAATCCTCACACATAAGACAATCCTGTTACAAAATGTATTGTATTCTTTGAGTCAACATGAGAAAGAGGAACACTCTATATGCAAAGAGAAGGGAAAATCTGCAAAGCAGAACCTTTCATGGAACTAACAAAATTTAGAACCCATTCTAAGTAAAAAATTTGACACTTTATACCACTAGCTGCCATGGGAACCCAAAACGGGTTGCAACAAGCTATAGATAGCTAGAGCATAGCTTTTACCAACCAAGCCAATTGGAAATGGTCAAAAATTTATTACAGGGGCAGGAAAGAGGAAACCAGAACTGATCCCTAATCATGAAAATCATCTCTGCAAGTACAAGGGATCACAAAATTGAGCTCAAAAGGACACCCTACAACATGCCTTGAGCACACAACCACCACGATATGAGCTCTACAAACAAGCACACAGCACCTTGGACCACACCGCAAACAACAAACCAGTCATTTCTCACCGAATAGGGTCTTTTCTGCATTCAATTCCATAAATCTCAGTACTTTCTAGTCGCTGGAAGTTCCCTGAGAATTCAAATTTGAATTCAAATGGCCACCACAGGAAATCAGGCCTCAAATTATGCTTGGTCGCATGATCGCAAGGCACCAAACTAACCTTTGCGATCATGCAACCGTCGTCTCCTTATCTACGCAATGCCATTGCAAACCTTCCAGAAAAGTCTTTAGTCGCACTACTTTCACAACTCCGCAAATCCACAACGATAACATCCGGTGGTTAGTCGCATGATTGCATAGCCTGAAGATGGGCTATGCGTACATGCAACAACTAGCAAACTGTAACAAGACAATGAGCCCACATCTCCAACTCCGCAACAGCGCAACCAGACCATTGTCACATGATCGCATGCCGTGGAAATGGCCCCTTGTGATCATGCGACAAGGCCCTTAGACCGCCATAGGAAAACTCATCGATTGATAGAACACTACCATCTCAACACTGCGGATGTCACATGTCACCTCATCATTCGCTGATCCATGCCCAGTCACTGGCACAAGACCCACCTTTCATAAGCTTTTGAAAATGGACGGTTGGCATAAGATCTCATGGCTCTGACAAATTGCATGAGAACTTATGCCGACCGTTAGATCTATCCTCATCATAGACCCCCTCCGATAATGGCCCCACACCTAAGCACATCCACGTCGACCAATAGGAACACAACAACTAAGCACCACCTGGCAAAATGGAATAAAATCTGACGGATGGCACATGATCGCAAAGGCTTGGAATATTCCTTGTGATCATACGCCGACCGTTAGATTAAAGCTTTCAACGTGGGCCCTCTTAACATAAACCAAGTCATCACCACGTGGATGAATGAAAACCTGCCAACTCAGATCATCGTGGCACATAAGAACTACCTGGCAAGCCCATCACCACATGCGCATACATGTCACACCAGGACCACACCCATTTCCACCAATGGGCCTCAAGGACATGTGGCAAGCGGTCACATGATCACATAGCCAAAAACTAGGCTATGTGACCATGCGACAGCCAATCACAAGCTGCCACATGTTCCCCTCTTGCAAACGGGTACACTGAGTAGTCTCCTCATAAACCAGAATTGACGGCTATCGCTATACTATGATGTTAAAAAGTGAGCACCTCCACTCAGCGGTATAACAACAACCACTAGATCTAGCCACGCTTTAACCTCCTCAGAAGATTACGGACCCACCAACAAACTACCAAGAATCAAGCGACTACGCGACTAACCATTCGCCAGGTCGTGAGATGTTAGTAGATAACCACCAACCCTTTAGAGATCAGGTGACTAACAGTTGCTGAGTCACTGGATGCTAGCCGCTTAACTGCTAGAATTGGGGGATCAATAGATAACTGCTAATCGCCAGGTCGCCAGAAGGAAAACCAACCGTGAGGTAGCCAAAAACCATGAAGAACTGGGACCATGCAGACAGGTGGCAGGCAGTCGCATGATCGCATGTTAGAAAAGTTTAACATGTAGCCATGTGACAGCCAATCAGGAAGAGCCTTTGAAAACCGGGCCCACCACCCATCGCACCTGCGCAGTTAGGGAACAACCAACAAACAAGAAACTATGAGGTCGAAAACACACAAGGTTTTTGACACTGCGAAAGATCGAAAACACACAGAGTTTTTGATGCCAAAAGATAAGCGCACAAAAGCAGGAAGCACAGGGTCGAAAACAATGAAGGCTGAAAACAGACAGACTGAAATCATCATGGACTTTTGAAAACACCGTGAGTTTTTGACACTGTGGAAAATTTTGAAAATGCTTCCCGCAAACCTTAAACTTTGAATATCTTTCTGGGTTTTGCAATTTAGCTCATGAAATTCAGACCAAAGCCAGGTGACAACATGGAGAACACAGGACAGGACATTTGACACACACTTTGCATAGAATAGGCCAATTTCACAAGATTTTTTAATGATAGAAAATTGGCCTAACAAACCCAATCTTCCTCTTTGAACTTCTTGTCATTCGACTTCTTATCATGCATAGATTTTATTTGTTTCTAAACCTTGAGATTATGTTTCTATGCTTCTCTTCCTACCTCATCTAGTTCTTCTAATTGTAAAAATATATCTTCCATAGGATCTAGAATTTTTATTTCCTAATCAAACACAAACTTATAGATAGGAAAAAAATTTCTAATGGTAATTTTGCTTGTTTCCCATACACCAACTCAAATGGGGACTTACCAGTAGATTTCTTAGGAGTGATCCGATCTATGGATAATGCCAAATTTAGCTTAGAATCCCAAACCTTCTTGTTGTTATCAAGAATTATGCTTATGATCTTCAAGGTTTTTTTTTTACTTGATTATGCTTTCCCATTCCCTTGAGGATGGTATGATGAAGCATAAGAAATTGTGATACCATAGTCTTCACAAAAAGTCTTGAGTTCATCTAATCTAAAACACGTCATTGTCAGTTATAACTCTATAGGGCACTCCAAAAATGGTCAAGATATTTTCCAACAAGAACCTTATCACTACTTTGTTATTTTCTTATTTAGTGGGGATTGATTCCACCCACTTAGTGAAGTAATTAATAGAAACCAATATTCAGTGGTGACCTCCACTTGATTTTTTTACAATTTCTCCCATGAAATCCAAACCCCATTATTGAAAATATTCATCCACTTTTATTGGTCTCAATGGAAATGCTCCCGAGCATTTCAATTTTCCCAAATTTTTTTGGCAAGCTTCACATTTTTTGACATACTTGTATGCATCATTGAAAATACAAGGCTAATAGTAACCTGCTTTACATATCTTGGGGGTTGTAGTTGTATGGAATTTTTTTAACCACAAATCTCAATGAGACATTAATATGAGCATTTTAATCAAATCAAGATGTAAAACTAGTTAAAACATGAAATAAATGACTCGTGAGCATAAATTAGATTCATAGGTGACAACTTCGAAAATGAGAATGAATGATATAAGGAAGATCTAGCATTATGATGAACACAAATTAAGATAAATGATCAAGAACAATTCTATTAATTGAACTAAGGTAAATTTACATGATGCCATGAAAATTCTCCATTATGATGTTACTCAAATTATCTTTCTATGCTAAAATAACTATAATGTAATTGCTTTAATGAGAGTGGATGATTATGCACTAAGAGTGCACCCTATTTATAGGATTTCTCAAGGGCTTTGGGGTGAGTTATGAATAACCATTATCAAGATGTGGTTTGAGTTAAGGGGATGATGTGTCCACGATGAATGATCAAGATTGCAAATTGAGATTGAATGGTCAAGATAACAAAGCCTATTTATGATCCATGTGAGCATGTCCCTTATCTTTCATTGGTTAATGATTTTTTGTCCTTTTATGGTAGGTGAAAGATTTTAGGATTTAATTTAAAATAATTAATTAATTTAACCATCTATAATGTGTTGAATGGGTTGGATTTTGGCTTTTATTAGAAAAGATTAATTAATTGAAGATGAACTATATAATTAAATATTAAATTCAATTACACAGTAGAGAAAAATTGATTTAATTATTCCAATTTCTTAAATATAATTAATATTTTCCTTTTGACCATTTTCATGCGTATACATTTTTCCCCTCTTTGAATCATCATGCGAGTAACATGTTGGTTCAAAGAATAATTTGATTTTTTTAATCTTGATTTGATGTTTTGATATCAACCTAATTGATTAATGTTGCCCCACTAATATGATGATGTTGATTAAATGTCCTTGATTTTAAATTTTGATCCCCTTGATGTCCTGATTTGAAAATTTTGAATTTTTGGTGTTCAATGCCCCAATTTTAAAATTTTTGTATTTTGGTGATTCTATGCCCCCTCGGGAAGTAAATCGAAATGCTTTTTTTATTTTTAGGATTTTTTGAAATTCTTTTAATTTTTATGATTTTATAGAAATTTTTCCAATTTTTACATTTTTGGTCATTTCGATTTAATGCCTGACAAAAATGATTTGAAATAATGTCTTGATTAAAACTTTTGATTAATAGGCCTCCAAAAAATTAACCCTCCTATTAGGTCAAAAGTGAATAAATAGGGTTAAAAATCCTTTTCTACTATTTATTTTCACTCATTCCTTTCACTTTTTACCCTTGAGAGAAGAAAATTCCTCCTAACTATCATGGTAATTCCCTACCAAGAGAATTGGTTTGAGAAGATCGACCACTACCAGAGAACAACTAGCTATGGACCATCAATATATAATTGATCTCCCTTATTTTTTTTCATTTTTGTTGTTTTAATTAGAAAACTAGTGTAATTTTCCATTTCATCACATTTGATTTTTATTGTATCACATCCGATATGTATTCCATTGCATATGATTCTTAGAATGTTGCATTTAGATTAGGGTTTTATTTTGTCTTTCATCACCTTTCAAATCTATTGCATTGCACGTAAATTGAATGTGCATTTGGGCGTTAAAATGTCACATATGATGTTTGTATTGTTGCATTCAAATGTTGTATCACATACAAAGAGTATATCATCGCATATGAGAAATATGTCTTGGCATTTGATTTTTGTGTCACATTTGATCTGTAGAGTGTTGCATTTAATGATTAGGGTTGAATTTTTATGTTGTTTAAGTCACTTGGATGTTGTTGTCAGTTATTTTTGATGTTGTATTGATGTCAATTTGATAGGTTAGATTTTGATATTTTTCCAACCTCAAGATCTAGAGGATCAAAAAATAAATGCACTCACCAAGATTGTGTGAAATCTCACCTGAGAAGATAGGATAAATGATGTTTGATGTGTCAATTGACTCTAGATGATCGATTCATGATTTATTTATTTGTGTTTGACTTTAAAAATATCCCTTTTCAGAAGCTTAATATGAGGGGTCAATACCCCAAACCCTTCAAAATGATTGAGCAACTCTCTCGTGCAAAGTGACACATGATTGGTCAGTGTAGCCTTAGTTATTTGCTTGGTATGCCTTAGTTTTGATTGACCAATATTTATTGATAATATTGGTTGAGCAATGGCACAATGACCATAATACCTTCCACTTGCCTACTCGAGAGATGACAATGACTCTAGAGGATATTTTCAAGATACTATCGATTATCGTGGTTGCACAGCTGGTATTACGATCAGGATGATGATGGTAAGGATGTGCAACATGTGTTTGAGGATGATGAGATTGGGGATGACACAATTCTATGGGGGACTATGGATCAAAAATATGCTCCACTTGCTTTTGCCTTGGCTACATTCATTGGAGGTTTCATGATGGTAGACAAGAGAGCACATGGTTTTTTTATTGGTTGGGTTAGGATCTTAGAGGATATGATTATGTGTCCTAGATGGTGTTCTTGGGGTTCATGCATTTTGGTCCATCTCTATCATGAGTTTCATTAGGTGGTATATAATTGGGGGGCAACATTATCTGTATGAGTTGTATTGCTACAAATTTGGGCCTGGGAGCACATCCCAATAACATGGCCAATTGCTAATAGAGAGCATCTAAAGGGTCACCATTACATTTATGGTTATCATGGTACCATTGTCTAGCCTAAGCTGGACAACCTATAGTATTGTAGGTGGTAGATTGATGATATGGATATAGTCTATTGGAGACCCTATATTGGTTGTGGGATATGGGCAGAGGATCTGGTTGAGATATCTTATGTGTTTATGGCACTATGGTTGATTAGAAGGACTCCATGCATTATTGAGAGGTTTCTAGTTACTCAGTTTCTCAGACAATATGGAAGGATATAGGGTATGCCACAGGGTTCCACAATGTACGAACATGTACACAAAGATAGATCTACACAAGGACCCAACATTTCTTATGATACAATATTGGGTGAGTTGCAAAGTTAGGTTATATTGACTTGGGATTATTTCCCAATTGTTTTAGATGCTAGGATGACAACTAAGTATAACTAATGGTTTACAACACATCCCTTTCCTTGATTTACTGCTCCATATGAGCCAATTCTTGTTTTGGATAGTAATGATGATGATGAAAGACCTTGACAATAGAGGTGTGGTGCGAGGGTTTGAGGTGGAAGAGTTGAAGGTGGTGGAGGTGGTGCTGCTAGAGTGAGGGGGAGAGGAGGTATTGCCATAGGTGCACTGAGAGATAGCTATGGAGATGGTGGTCGAGGTAGAGGAGGTCCTTCCAAGATATGAGGTGTTATTGTTAGAATGTTAAATTTATTCTATTCATGTTGTTGTCATAAATGATTTTCAATCATATGCATATTCATAACCTAGTTATATTGATTATTCTGTACCAATAATATTGGTGGTATCGATTGTTGTACCGATAGGGTGTGTGTCTTGGTAGAAGTGTTCACCAACAAATTTCTCTTTTGATTGTGGTTCTACATTGTGTGCAACATTTGGTGGATTGATTATTTAGGTGGATCCTTCTTGGATCATGTTCATTTGTGTTTTAGTCCTAGCTATTGTTACGTAAAATGTTCATCATGACCATTGGAACTAATGGATTTGGAGATGGTGTTACATGTTCGCATATGTGAAACAAGTTGTATTGGTTGAGCTGGTCCACATCTCATTACTTATGACCACGATAATGTCTTGGTGTGACCTATTTAAAATTATCTTTGGCTGACATGGTTGATGGCATAAAATAATATAAGAAGGGAGAGGAATCTTGTTATTTCATGATTGAAGTGGCTTATTTTTTTCTTGTATGTGAAGTGATTGTAAATCTATTTTTGGAGATCTATGTGATGTTGAATGTGCACATGGTAAATTGTCATGATATTGATCTCAGTGGTGGATTCAATTTTATTTCAAATACTTTGGCAATGAGCCTCTTTGTATTGGCAATGAGCATCACTCTATGTATAAGTAGTGAGCCTTAAGGTGTATTTAAAGTGAGCCTTGTTATAGTGATAGTGAGCCTTCTTAAAATGTGTAGTACATGGTAGTGAGCCTTTGTAAAAATTACCATACCGGTGTCACCTTAATAGGTATTTTTACATTTCATGAGAATCAGCTTCTCTGTGGTTTTCACTATTTTGGGGTTTCCACATAAATCTTGGTGTTCTCTATGTCAGTGATTATGTGTTCTTAATGCTTACATTTTATGTGGATGTCTAATGTGCATAACTGACAAATCTAAATTTGTTCTTGCTATTATTTGTGAGTTAACTGACAAAAGAAAACTTTTATAAGTTGCGTGGGAGTAACTGATTCACCCCCACCCCTAAGTTATTTGACCTGTACAACATTTGGTATTAGAGATAACTAAGGAATATGAGTCACCAAAATTATATTCAAGTAAATACATATCAATTATTAGTGGATTTTTGTACATGATTGCTACTAGACTAGATATTATGTATGTAGTATGCCTAGCAACCATATTTCAACAAGAACTGAAAGAATCACATGTTATGGCAGTGAAAAGGATATCTGAATATTTGAAAGGAATGGAAGAGTTTTGTTTTTGGTATCCAAAAGGTCTAGATTTCACACTAACAACTTATAAAGATGTAGATTGGGTAGGATGTTTGGATAAATGAAGGAGTACTAATGGTGGAGCTTACTTTCTTGACTTTTGGTTAGTTTCTTGGTCAAGCAAGAAGTAAGATTTTGTAACTTTATCAACTATTGAATCAGAATACATTGCAACATCTTCATGTTGTAGTAAGGTATTATGGATGAAATAGACTTTGAAGGATATAGGAGTTACATTTGAAGAACCAATTTCAATTATGTGTGATAATACTAGTACAATAAGTATGTCAAAGAATCTAGTACGACATTGTAAAAAAAAGAATATATCTATCATGTATCATTTTATTAGAGAGAAGGTGTTGGATAGTGAAGTAAAGCTTGAGTATGTGCCTACAAAGGAGTAGATCGAAAACATATTCACAAAATTTTTGTGCAAGGATACTTTTGAGTATCTAAGGGGGGAGCTAGGGATTCTGCCCCTTCCTAGCATTCACTAGAAATAAAGAATATTACACCATTGTGTGCATTGGTCCAACATGGTTGCATGATTATTCCTTTCTAGATTAGTGTAGAGCGGTTTCCTCTGAGGGGGAGACAACTGTGTTTTTCAAGGGGAGTTTGACCCTTTGTCATTGTTATCAAAGGGGGAGAAAGTCAGAGGAAGATAGAAAGTTGAGAACCTTGTTGTTGATATATTTTGGCATTTTTTGCTTTTTTATTGATGAATGTTGCCATTAATGACAAAGGGGGATGTTGTTTTCATTAATGGTTATCATTGATGTCAACATATCCTATGCATATTCATGTTATGGTTGTATCAATTTTTGTGTATTGATAGTCTTAGTGGTATCAATTATTATACTAATAGGATGTGTGTCTCGGTAGAAGTATTCACCAATAGATTTCTCTTTCGGTGGTGGCTCTACATTGTGTGAAACATTTGGTGGATCAATTGTTTGGGTTGATCCCTCTTGGAGCATGTTCATCTATGTTTTGGTCCCAACTTTTTTAATGTAACATGTTCATCATGACTATTGGAACCAATGACTTTGGAGATGGTATTATGTATTGGTGTGTGTGGGGTAATTTTTATTGGTTGAGGTGGTCCACATCTCATTCTTTACCACTACAGGAATGTCTTCGTGTGACCTATTTCAAGTTGTGTTTGGCCAACATGGTTGATGGCATCAAGCAGTATAAGAAGGCTAAGGAATCTTGTTATTTCATGATTGAAGTGGCTTATGTTTTTCTTGTATGCAAAGTGATTGCGAATTTGTTTTTGGAGATCTACGTGTTTTTGATCATGTGTGTAGCAATTGTTGTGATAGTGATGTCACTGGTGGATTCAATTTTATTTCAAATACTTTGGTAGTGAGCCTATTTGTATTGACAATGAGCCTCTATGTATTGGCAGTGAGCCTTAATGTACTATCAATGAGCCTTACTATAATATACAATACCTGGTAGTGAGCCTTTGTAAAAATCACCATATTGGTGTCACCTTGACAGGCATTTTACATTTCATGAGAATTAGATTATGCATGGTTTCCCTCATTTTGGGTTTCCACATAAATCCAGGTGTTCTTTATGTCAATGAGTCTATGTTCTTAATGCTTACATTTTATGTGGATGTCCAATGTACATAATCAATAAATCTAAAATTGTTAATATTGTTGTTTGTGAGTTAATTGACAAAAGAGATGTTTTATAAGTTGTGTGGGATTAAATTATTTAACCCCTCTCATTTATTCAGTATGTTCAACAATTTTTTTGGCTTAGGATGGGTCACGCATGGGGCATGTTCAAGTGTTTCACAAGGTCCACCATAGATTGCACAGGAGGTCCCCTAGTTACCCCATGCTAGGATATACAGTGATTGTGTAGGGACTTAGCTACTACTAAGTTAAAAAATTGATTGGGATATGCATAGGGTAGGATCTAGGCCCTTGAGGTAGAGGTAACCACTTTGAGGATGGAGAAAGATCAGGCTAGATCTAAGAGAGATCATGAGATAGAGTGATGGGGTGTAACTGAGGAGATAGCCTGTACTATTGAGGAGACAGTAGCACAAGGTGAGCTACTTATTTCTGTGGTACTTATTACACTGTAGTGCTCATAGATAAACAATTTCCCTTTTATTCTTATATTTATAGACATGGATAGAGTAGTCATAAAGGATAGTCTAGCCAAGGGATTATAGGACTAAATCTTAGGCCTTTAGGGGGACTAGGTGTAGGTGTCAGTACAAGGGGTGGTTCAAGACCATCTACCAGTGTAGGTGGTACATTGATGCTATCATATTTTTGATGATGTACTCATGTATTGACCTTGGTGAGGATATTGATGTATTTTGATGATGTATCTTGATCTACTCCCCCCATACATTATGATTATTCTCCTTTTTTGATTTCATTATACTTTGGACATTATGGTTTTGTTGATATATAATGATGTAATAGATTTATGTTGGATGCATGTTTATGTGATTTTATTTGGGATGTATGGATTTAGATGCATCTATAGATGGTTATTCATAGTATCTATGCTTTACCTACATGGATGTGTATGTGAGATGATTTATTTATATGGATAGTGTATAGATGCATATGAGTATGAGATGTTTATTTTTCCTATATGTTATGTGATGCTATATTTTATTTTTTATGGATACAATAATGATGTAATGATATGATATATATGTAATGATAGAATGCAATAATGATGCTATACTAATGAGTAATGCTTAATAATAGATAAATGATAATGATCTATAATGAATGATGTTTAATGGATAATGGATAGTGAATAATGAATGATGATTAGTGATAAATGCATGTGGTCCTAATGGTAGTGATAATAAATGCAACCTAGATATTAATGAAATATCCTTAAATGGTTAATGAAACCAATTAATGCAATGATAATGATGATCATGAGTAACTAATATTGATGGTGATAATGATTGGTGAATAATGCAATTTAATGATTAATGACAATGCAATATAACCTAAATGAAAATGCTAACGTAAATGAATAATGATTAATACAATGCAATGATAATAATGATATTGATGAAAATGAATTCTAGATGAAGATGATTAAAAAATGATTTTTTTTTGTTAATGTCCAATATACTTAGTCTTAAAGGAGAAAATTTGATTTGGTTTTGAAGCATTGAGAAATCCCATAACATTAACAATACAAGATCTACTGGGAGCTCTATAGATAATCATAAGGCATTGATATCCATGAATGATCTCAGTAGCTTAGGTTAAAATTTTAGTAGTAATTTCTTGAAATGGTAACTGGCTAGCCCAGAAAAACATCCCCAACATGATTACACAGGAATGAATGGATCAATTAATTGATCAGCAGAGGTAGTAGTAGAGTTAATGGAAAGCCTTGTTTAAGGCAGGGCCATCAGCAAAGAGATCCTTGAGCTTATAAATATGGAATGCATTGTTTAATAGATAATGCTAATGGGCTAGTAATGCTAATACTCTCAATATAGGAGAGGCCTGCATTTACGATCAGGATGTGTGCCCATTACTTTTTTAGCTAGTTAACTTAGAAGTATAGACCTGGACATGAAGTTACTCTTCCTAATACATTTGATGGATACCTATTTCCAGAGATTTATAAAAGTATATGTAAATATATATATATATATATATATATATATATATATATATATATATATATATATATATATATATATATATATATATATATATATATATATATATATATATATATATATATATATATATATATATATATATATATATATATATATATACTGGTATACGTATATATATATATATTTATATATATATCTATGCAGCCATGCTATTTGATTTCAAAGGACATGTTCATGAAACTTAGAACAATTCCTCATTTCAAATTAACATACTCAAATATGATATAGGTATATACATATGCTTACATATATATATATATATATATATATATATATATATATATAAACATATGTATATATAAACAAGTATATGTTTACTTAAATTTTTAGAGATTTACAATACCACATGTTTCTATTCTGTAAAATTAAAATTCAAAGGTTAGCAATGTATTTAGCATATCTTTTCAATCTGATCTGCACCCAGGTTTGCTTTTTAGCAGATAGAGTATTAGGCATAGTTAAAAAGGGACCGCTATGTCCCTTCTCAACTATACCCAAATTGTTATGATTAACATCTATTAACATCTGGCAGGAAGTGAGAATTTAAACCGGTAAGGGATATTAAACATATAGATGTGATCTATTTTTCTCATTATTTTGTTAGAAAGTTATGTATGTTCGAACAAAGGTAAAGAGATGATAGAATAATATGAGTAGCTCTAGTGTAGATATGGGTTGAACCCTATATAGAATTTTAGTTTATGTTTTTCTATTATCAATATATAAATAGTTATTGATTCTCTTGAATAATTAGAATTATACTGGGCTTTATAAGGTCGTATGGCCACATGGTCATGAAGCTGAATTCAGAGAATAAATTTAGCATATTCTTATGTTATAGGTAACTCCTTTCATTTTGAAGATAATCTGAATGGTTATTTTTTCCTTTATGCATTAACTTAGCCTTCCAAATTACCTAATATTCGAAGTTAGGTATCAAGGCCAAGCTGTAGGACATATTTTTAAATATCTTGTTGCTGGTTAACCATTGGATGTGGAAGATTTCTGTCTTGCATTTCAGGAGGAAATAATCATTTGGGATCCAAGTACAACCTCTTGCCGAAGAATAAGGATCAGATATTGTATATTAATTGTATGAATGACTAAATCAAAAAATGTATAATCACTCAATCATTGTATATCAATTGTATCATGATTTTAAACAAATCTCAAGAGATATCGAGGCATGGGTATGCCCATGGAAACTATGTATTTTAAACAAATCTTGATAGATATCGAGTCGTGGGTATGCCCACGTATATTTTGTATAAGGACAAGACCTATGGTCCTGAGCAAGGCTGGAGGTTTTCTCAACCCCAATCTTTCCTACTAACACCCGCATTGAGCGGGGTTTTTTTTGTAAAATTAATTATTTATATATTAATAAAATTTAGGGCTTCAACCTTTTACCGATAAAAAAAAACAAAAAACAATGCAAGATCTACATATAATCATAAAAACTTACATGAAAATGCAAAGGAATCATTGCCACCCTTCGTTGAGTCTTTTTATTTTGAATTTTATCATCATTGAACTTTTTGAAGTGTTGAAAGTAGGTACAACCACCAATGGTATAATTGAGCCATGATGATATGAATACCACTTTCATTGGTTTTAATGTTACAAGTTGATACAAGCATCATGTATAGAGAACCAAGATGACCTAACTATCATTTACATAAACATACAAGAATTAATCCTTTTCATATACAAATTTAGAATGTCCTCAATGATACTTTGATGATCATGTCCTGAGATGGATTTGCACACTATTATGAATTAACTCACAAGTAGAAGACATAAAATATCATGCTTCATCATTACTTCTCTAGTCCATAGATATCATGGAGTTGCTAAAAAGACATGATCACAAAAATCAAGAAACAACCATTTGAACATATGTGTCATTGTAATCTGATCCATTTTTTCAAAAGATTTCTATGTGTGTGAAGTTGTGAACCTGCAAACCTGTACACAAAACTTCAATGAGACATTAATTTCAAGGTTAGTATTCAAAATCAATCAAGTAAAGAAAATAAGCTATGAAGAGCATCTCATTGATTTCTAATTATGAAGATTTAATTGATTAGTAAATTTCTCTCAGAATTCATATTTAATCTAATCACAAAATGGAAGGTTTAAACTAGAATGCATCTACACAAATGCAATTAGATGAATTGGTATAAATGAACTAGATTAATGAAAATGAAGCTAAGAATTATGAAATTTCTATGATAATAAGACTAAATTCAATTGAACAACCTGTATTTGCATAAAAGCTAGATCTCCCTAAATGCCTTGATCAAGTGCTTATTTATAGATTTTCAATTGTGAGAATTGGAGGGAAATTGATTTGAATTTGAATTTGATGGTTGAGATTGATCCAAGATGAAGGGTTTTTTTTACTCTCACTTGATCCATGTGAGTGATCCTTGTGATTGAAGCTCATTGGATAGATTCAACTGATTTGTCCTTTTGAGAGTTGAGTGGATAATAGGATAATTAATTAATTCACTTTAAATAATATCACTAAGCATGTGTATTTTAGAGTTTGATTTGATTAAATGACTAGGATAATTAATTAAGAAGTTCTTGATTATTGATCATTGATAAATTATGTAATTAAATTGATCTAATCCAATTACAAAATTATGCTTAAGATTATCTTGATTTGATCACATGATTGAGATTTAGGGCAATTGTTTTAGCTAGAACATTTTTAGGCGATTATATTTTCCCCTCTTTGAATCGATGTGCGATCATTGAGTTGATTCAAAGAATACATTTTTATAAAATTAGAGAGGATCAAAGAATAGCCCAATGTGAAGCGATGAAACTATTCCTAAAAATTGATTGAAACATTGATGTTATTAGTTCCAAACTTGATTGAATGAAGACTGATAGAGATACCTAAATGTATACCAATTCTGAACTTGATTGAATGAAGACTGATAGCAGAATGTTTAGTTTGATGAGAAGCGATGAAACTGAACCTAGTCAAAAAGTTTTGAAACCCTAAGGTTGATCAAAATATATTGATAATTAATTTGTGTAGATGGGGGAAATGAGGATGGTTAGGCAAGGTTTTTAAAAATGCACCTAATAGAAGTCCTAAACCAATATTTACCACACTACATATAAATTGAAATGATAAGTAATGTGAATGCTTGAAATTAGATAAGAAAAAGTACATACCTCATAATAAAGTTGATATGGAAATACCTATTTCCTAGTGTATGTACTCAGTTTCAAGAAATTCTGTAATCAGATATGGGCTGGAAACATAGAGATAGAGAAAACCCAAAAATATTCTACTTTTTTGAGACAAGTCAACCTTGACCTAAATATGGGGGCACGATCTTACCCCGGGGCACAATCTTACCCCTTTATGTCGACCTTGACCTGAACTGTTCTGACAGAAAATCTGTTCACGAATCCAAAAAGTTTGCCAAAAAAGGTACTTAAATCTGCTCTGCAACTCTTGAAATAATGATAGTAGATATCTAAAAATGGTGTTTTGGGGTGGTTATATAGGGTTTTTCCTTAGTCAAACCCACATTTTGGTGATCTCCACCTCCATGAATAGCTAAATGTAATAGAATATGTGTGTGTATTGAATGTGTAATGCCAAGATCAAATCCTCTAGATTGAAACCCTAGCATGAATTGATATGAGAAAGTAATGCATAGATTTGAATATGATAAAGAAATCATACCAAGCCCCCAAGGCTAAATTACTCCTACCAAAATCACAATCCGTAATTACTACCCCATGATTGTATCTTTGAATGATTGAATGTTAAAAATGGTGGATCAAGGAAGAAGGAATATTTCTTGCTCCAAATGAATGTCCACAATAGCTTGTCCACAAAAATGCATGATATCAACAATGTATTGATCTTCTATATCATCCTCTTGCAATCTTGCATCATCACCTCACCATCACTTGCTTGAAGTTGCTTGATGAATACTTGGTTTCACTTGATACTTGATGGAGAAATAAAGGAAAAAGAGAGTGCTTATATAGAGATTTCAAGGCAAGGCTCCTTGGGTAATGTAAGGGCCCATAATTCAAATTTCACCTTGAATTATGGTCCAATCACAATAACCAACTAAGGAGGGAAAATAATTAAATGAATTTTAAATTAAAACTCTTCCACTTTCAGAATCAGAGGCCCGACATCGATTTCAGGGCCTGTTGTGACCCTAATTTGAAAAGGGGGACCAAAAATTGACAAGGGTCAAGGTCGACCTCGACCCTGACCCAAAGGTTCAAGTCTAGTCAACTTTGAAAATAGGAAGTCTTGGGGTCAGCCAGAGACTTGGAATGGTGAGAGAATGGGGCAAAGTGCTAGAAAAGGGCATAGAGACCTAGAATGAATGAGATGAGGACTAGTAGGACCAATACCTAGATCTTACCTAGAAAATAGAGCCATAGAGAAGGGAAATCAAGGAGAATCCTCAGGATCCTAACCCTAATTTCACCTAGAAATGAAGAATCAAGTGCAATTGGATCCTAAATGAAAATATATCATGAATAATGCACTAAATGAGGGTGCTAAACCTATCAAGATGGAAGTTCTTCCATTTTAAGATGATACATTTAGCCCCCACTTTAGCTTAGATATGACACTATGTGAATATGTAAGCTAAAGTAAGAAAACATCATAGTAAATAAAAAGAATATAACCAAGTCCTCAATGTAGAGATCCTGTAGAAAATTGTTAGTTGTAGCACACAAGGTTAATGAAAATCCATAAATCACCTAAGGCTTACTAAATGAAATTGAGAAGTGCATAGGGCCCCTTATGCCCCCCATGTTTCATCTTTCTACTTCTAAAGGGTGAAACAGGGTGATAAGGATAACCTTATACACTGGATATGTAGTTTGTTGAAAAAGTCCTTTCCTAAACCAATTACAAGGATTACTATCCTTCATTAACTAATTCAAGGGCTTAGGTATCTGAATCATGATTCTAACACCATTGACAACATTGAAGACAGAGATACCAAACTCAAGTTATGATGAAAAGAGTGAATGTCTATCTAAATGCATAAGAAGAGAAATTCAAATTTAATATAGGTAAACCCTATGAAAAACCCTAATTTTGACTATAAATAAGGAAAAAGAAATCATACTTACTCATTCTTACCATTTGTAGATTCAAAGAGAGAAAGTAGAATGCTGAGTAGAGAATAAATTTGAGTGACACACATGGAGCTTCTGAGACAGAGCCTAGCTACCGAATGACCACTTCCCAAGGTGAGTTTGTTGTTTATTGATTTATGTACTTTGCAAAATTATTTCTTTTTGTAGGCAAGGTTGACCATGACCCAATTATGTTGACCTTAACCCTTAAAGGTCAACATGAAATGGAAGGTCTTTACCTTTTCTGGAATGAGGTCGACCTTGACCCAAAAAGGTCGACCTTGACCCAAGAAGGTTGATCTTGACCTAACTGAGGTCGACCTTGACCTAGTCAAGTTGGATTTATAGATTTGTTGTTCTATAATACTGATATGATGTTTTTTTGTGCTTACAAGACTTGGTTCATCTCTAAGAGCATCCCTTTGGAGGGTTACTACTAGTTATCAGAGAGAAGTTTTTTGATCTGAGCGAGGATGAGATATAGTTATTGAGAGATGTAGGACTGTACTAGGTAATAGTCCTACCATAGATCAAACTTCACCGAGCCATGTTATCGAATCTCATAGAGAGGTGGGATGAGGATACATGCTCCTTTCACCTTCCGTCAGGTGAGATTACTATGACATTGGAGGATGTCTACAGAAACTTGTGACTTCCAATTCGAGGTGAGCCTATTAGACTGAGAGCACAACAAGGTCCCGAGGAGATCCATGAAGATGCAAAGTATTGCTTGGGATGGGTTCCATAGATGCGAACCTGAGCAGATCATATCACTCTATTATCCATACTTGAAGGCCCTACACCCTTGGTACAAAGAGTGATGCTATGTATACTATCCTTGGTTGTAGTACCCAGCACAAAGGGTACAATCATTTCAACACTTTTCACCCATCTTGTACGTAGGATGGAGAGTGATAGGATTATCTTCACATGGGGTTTCAGCATGCTAGCCCACTTATACCATGAGCTATGTCAATTGGTGAGATATTAGCAAGAGATTCTCATGGTATGAACACTTTTGTAGATTTGGTTTTTTGAGCACTTCACATGTACACAACCATAGGGTGTTCCAATAATGGTAGATGCTAGCACACCGAGAGGATTTTCTTATCCACTGAGAGATGTCTAGAAACACAAGGATATCCTCTATTGGAGGGTATGTCTAGACCATATTCCAGGCACAAATGTGATATGGAGACCCTACTATCACATGATAGAGTGGCCAGATACGCAACACCAGATGAGGCACCCACAACAATGCAAGCTACTAGAGGGTCATTAGAGTCACATAGTGATGCCATACTACTATGGTCAAGTGATGAGATAGTTTGGTCTTATATAGGGTGTCCTCATAGTAGTACCTCAGTACGCACATCTAATGAGGTATTACCAGAGACTCGGTGCCATATGCTAACTATTAGTAGAAGACATAGAAAATAGTGATGCAAATGAGACAAAGGATATAGAGGTATCACTAGATGTGGCCTATTATGGCATTAGCTGAGACTACATTAAATACTAGAGTATGAAGGGAATCCACCCCATCTTCCCTGATGACTATCCCATAGGTGATCTAGGCTTTTTAGAGAGGACACACTAGGATGGTGGCATAGTATAGGAGGATGAGGATCACATAGATGAGGAGGAGCCCATCTCTGATGGAGACTCCATGGAGGAGGAAAGAGTAGATAAGAGAGGAGGGGAGATGCCCCTAGCTTGTGGTACTAGTGTGAATGTGAAATTTTTTCATGCATCACCACTGAGATCATGATGACCTCCACACGCCAATACAAAGACAACACCTTTGAGACCTAGACATAGTGAGCATGGAGAGAGTAGTCACTCCATGCTCCCACCATCTAGATCCTTCAGTGACACCCAGGAGGGAGATCTAGGTATGGATCATGAAATTGATTTGAAAATTTAACTTAATTTGTGAAGAAAAAGATACTAAAAGTTAAATGTATTTCCATTCTATAGCTAGCGTGGTGGAGTGGAGGAGTTTTGTATCTGAGGTTATGAAGGATACATGTATATCCTACAGACTACTAGTGAGTGAGTGAGAGTCTTCCATTAGGCACATAGACCTTGATAGGCATGCTAATATCTTTGCATGTGTCTAGTGAGAGCCGAGGTTGTGTAGAGAGAGAGAAGAGAAACTGATGGCTAACTTACAAAGAGCCCATGAGTGCAAGTGTGATATGAGTATATCAAGGAGCCACTCATAGACTACTAGACACAGATCTACATCTTCTTATCATATACCAAAGAGATCTGGGAGCCATCGACCATCAGAGTATAAAGATAGACATAGTGATAGATAGGGCCTTGTGCCACATATGTATCGAAACTCAAAAGATTTTATAAATGAAAAAATTTCTCTACTAGTTAGTTCTGTGTTTGATTACTATATTTTCATCAATAACATAAAACTTAACAAAAAGAAATAAGGTGTATAAATGTACTCAAATGTAATTTTCTAAAACCACATAACCTATAAAATAAACATAATTATTTTACAAGGAATACATAAATACACAAGGAAAGAAAGATAAAATTAGGGATAATAATGTTTGAGATGCATAATATTGATAGGTTCCTTAAAATAAACACCATCCATATCAGCAATTTTGTAAGCACCTGAACCAAAGTCCTTAATTACAACAAAAGGTACAAGCCAATTAGGAATAAACTTTCCTTTTTCACCAAGTAAAGCATTCACATTTTGTTGTTTCTCATATAATACTAAGTCACTTATTGAAAATGATCATTCAATTAGTTTATGATTATACTACTTCTGAAGTAATTAATGATAAACCTTTATATGTTCCAAAGCATGTATTCATTGTTCATATAACATTTCCAATTCTTGTAATCATTGTTCATGAAATGTACCCTCATCAATTATCTAATGAAATGAAACATGTAAAGAAGTTATTTCTAATTCCAAAGGCATAATAGCATCAGTACCATAGACAAGATTGTAAGGAGAAGTACCTATGGCAGTACGAACACTAGTCTTATAAGCCTACAAAGCATAGGTAAGTTGGGTATGCTAATCTTTCGCATGCTTATTAACTATTTTTCTCAAAATTTGTTCAATGATTTTATTCAATGCTTGAGCTTGAAAATTAGATTAAGGATAGTAAGGAGTCAAAAATCTATGTTGAATTTGATATTTCTCCAAGAATTTCGTGACTTCTTTGTTCTTAAAAGAGGTACCATTATCCAAAACTATCGTCAAAGGAATACCAAATCGTGTTATAATATTGTTAAGGATGAAATCAAAAATAACATCCATAGTTGTTGAACAAAGAGGGACAACTTCCACCCACTTCGTAAAGTAATCTGTAGCAGTGAGGATATACGTATGTCCTTGAGAAGAAGCTAGTGATATTTTTCCAATAAGGTCAAAACCCCAAATACTAAAAGGCCATGGAGAAACTTGATTACAAAGCTCACGATCAGGAGCATGAATCAAATTACTATGTTGTTGACATTGAGGAAATTTCTTAACAAACACAAAAGAATCTTGTTCCACTATTTTCCAATAATATCCCATTCGAAGAAGTTTTATTGACTAGATATTTTCCACCAAAATGTCCCCCACAAGAATTAGAATGAGCTTCTACCAAAGCTAATGGGATTTTGGTTCTACCAAGACATCTTAATAGTAAGAACTCAAAAGAGCATTTGTAAAACATGTCTCCTAAAATGATATAATGCACTGCAAGCTTCCTAATATGATTATGCATGTTCCTTGTTGCCAATTCAAGAAAAGTACCATGTTTCAAGAAATGAAAGATATGAGAATACCATTCATCTAGATGCAAATTGAAACAATCAGAAGTAACCTTATTAGAAATTGTAGGGTTTTTAAGAGTTTGTATAGTAAATTGAAAGTTTTTAGCATTTATCTCAAGACAAACCAAAGAAGTTGCACTTGCCATGGCGTCTGCATCTTGATTATCTTTCCTAGGTAAAGTTTGAATCATTCTTAGTCTGATAACCTCCTTTAATTTTTTCTACAATCAATTGAAAATCTCCACAAATTTTCAAGTGTTTAATGTTAAGGGATGAAGTTGCTTGTAGGCTAGCTATAAGAGCTTCATACTTTGCAATATTGTTAGTACAAGGAAAAGTTAATTTATATGATAAAGGGATTGTCTTCTTCATCAGAGGGATCAAGATAATGCCAACACCAGAACCTGTCTTACATCTAGATCCATCAAAATATAACTCCCAAACATCATCCTATTTAATAGCTAGAATGTTTTCATTGGGAAATTCTATTGAAGTAAATCATGCATCAAAATGAGGACAAGGAGCTTCAACCAAATAATATGTTAAATCTTGTCCTTTAATCAACTTTTGAGAAATGAAGTTAAGATCAAATTATGTAAGTAACATCACCCACTTTCCCAAATGACCAGAGAGATTAGTTTTTGAGAAAAGATGTTTCAAAGGATCAAATTTAACAATCACATTGACTTCAACATTTAAGAGATAATGCTTGAGTTTCTGACAAGCATAAACTACAGCTAAGCATTTACTTTCCAAATATGTGTATCTTATTTTGTAATCAAGTAAAGTTTGACTAATGTAATACATAGGTCTTTCCTTACCTTCACTATCATACTGAACTAACAATGCACTCATCGCTTTCAGAGTGGTTGAAGTATACAGATAAAAGGGTTTATCAAATTGAGCAGGTTGCAAAATAGGAGGATTGGCGAGATACTCCATAAATTGCTCAAAGGATTGTTTACATTCATCATTCCAAGAGAAAGTGGTATCCTTTCTAAGAAAGGAAGTAAAAGGAATAGTTCTATTAGCTAAGTTGGAAACAAAGTGATGAATAGCTTGAATTTTTCCTTGTAAACTTCATAACTGAGAAATATTCTTAGGAGGAGGCATGCTAACAATAGCTTCAATCTTTTCAGTATCTACCTATATGCCTTTCTTAGAGATTATAAATCCTAATAATTTACCTGAATCCACTCCAAAGACACATTTCTTAGGATTCAATCTCATATTGTAACTTCTAATCCTTTTAAATATCTATAGTAAAATAGTAACATGATCTTCTCTTTCTATAGATTTTGCCAAGATATCATCCACATAATCCTCAAGAATCTTATGAATGTAATCATGAAAATATTGGCAAGTTGACTATACTATTGTATATGAATAGATATAGTGTTGTCATTATGGAAACAAAGTCATATAGTGTTTTGGAGCCAGCGCACATCATCAAAAGATCAAAATTTGGTTAGGTATAGAAGGTTTGATAGTTAACATAGCACCAGTAGATCAGAGCATCAACGCACGTGTGTATGACTGATTTATGGTATGCACCCTTGAAGATAAGATGGTAAGAGTATATTCATGCTAAGTCTAAGAGTCCATGGTCAGAAGATATAGTATGACAAAGATACAGATAGTTAAAGTTACACAGACAATGAATGCCAGAACAAAACAAAGTATGCAGCCGACTGGTAGTGTTTTGCTTAGTGGTTATAATATTGTTTTGTAAAGGCTATGTGCCTATTGGAATTAAGTTTTAGACATGTAATTATGTTTGTTTGTAAACAAGCTTGAGCCAATTCACTTGGAATCGTTATATGTAATCGGTTATAGGCTGACCTAGTTAATTATTTTGATGAGCGCATATAAATATGAGATGCACCCTTTGTAATAAGTATGGAAGTTGTTATAGAGACAAGATAAGAAGAGAAGAGGTATGCAAAGAAAAAATAGAATGTATTAGAGATTTTTAAGAGGTCAAAGCATCAGCGCATCAAAGGAACTGATTAGACAAGTAGTGTCACAACACCAGTTCATCCAGTAGATATAGTGTGTATATGACATCAGAAGGTTGTAGCCTTCACCACTTGAGAAGTGAGCTCTAGGACAATGTGTCCCCACCCCTAATAGGGTTATTATAAAAGAATCCTAACAGGGTCCAACCCTTGAAAAGGTCACTGTACTGAAAGCATTATAAAGAACAACTCCTAACAAGGTTGAAGATCTTCTAACAAGGATCACAAGACACTAGTGCAGTTCTTAGTGGGTGTCAATTCCCACCAGGGTTTTTACCTATTTGGATTTCCCCGTAATCATATTGGTGTTATGTGTTTTGTTTATGTTTCTTGTTTATGTTAAGATTCATTTCAATACTTAAGCATTCAAGTTAAGTTTCAAGAATAAAGAAAAAGATTAAATATAGTGAACACTAATTCACCCCCCGCTTAGTGTTCTGATTTCCAACAATCAGTATCAGAGCTCTGGTCCTCAGCAAATAAGTTTAACCACTTGAGGAGATCATGGATAAGGGAGAAATGAAACATCTGAAAAAGAATCTTGAAGCTGCATATCTGAAAAAGAAATTGAAGAACTTAAAGAAAAAGTCAGTGATTCTCAAGTAGTCATCAAAAGACTAAAAAAGGACTTGAAAGATTGCTCAAATAGTGATTTAGGGAAAATGGTCCAAAAGCTAAATGAAGAGAACACATATATGAAAGATCAAATTAAAGAGATGGATGATAGGATAACTAATAATCAAGAAGTTTATGATGAACATATCAAAGAGAACCTTCAACTGAATGAAGAATTGAGGCAAGAAAATAAGGAAATATTGGAGCTAAGAAATAACAAAGAAAATATAGAATCTGAATTGATTGAAGAAAAAAATCACATTGACAAATTACACACAAGAAAGGATTTTATAGAATTTCAGTTATATGCTTAGAAGCTTAAAGGAGATACCAGTGACATTGGATTCAATGTAGCACAAAATCAGATTGATGACATGTGAGCAAGAATGAAAGCTCCAAAAGTCAATAAAGATGCTAAGGAGACTAGAAACTAGACTAAAGACAATATTGAACCATCTAAGGATGAGCGCAAACCAGTAGACCAAACTTGTTATGCATGTAACAAGCATGGACATATAGCAAGGAATTGTAAAGAGGTAAGACCTTTCAGTGGTTACTGTTATTCATGCAATAAATTTGGTCATAGACCTGTGAATTGTAGAAAAAGTCAGAAGAACAAGACTCAACATAATCAGAGAAATCAGAATAAAAAAATGCAAGAAGTTCTCAGAGCATTACATGTCAGCTATGTAATTATAATTGTCACTCAACTAGACAGTGTAAAATAGTAATCCATATCAATGCACTGAGGAATTTAAGGCCTCCAATTATTTGTCACTTCTGTAACAAGGCTGGACACATCTCAAAGTTTTGTAGATCAAGAACGCAAAGCCAAGAAAGCCCTAAAAAGATAGAAGAATCAATATTGGATACCAAAGGAGAAGTCAAGTTTGTGAAAGCTTCAAAAGATGTGAGCTTGATTTGGTTAGAGACAAAGAAGGATAAGATTGATGAACATGTATTGGATGCATCCATAATGGATGCACCCTCTACATTTGGTTAAATGACCATCAGGGTCATAGGGGGAGCTAATTTAGTTCTAGACCCCTGTGTGGTTGGTATAATCACCCTCAGAGTATGAACCTTTGGATTTAATCTTTTGGAGACTAGTAGAATCTATGTGCAAGAGCACACTACCTGATTGATTGTAGAATGAAAGTTGGAGATTTTCAGTGAAAGTTTGGTTTACACGACAAGCATTAATGGAAATTTTTTTCACTTTAAAGTACTCGGAGACTTGTAGATCACTCATTGCATTTGAGTTTGAGAAATTGGAGAGCACATAAGCCCTAGTAGTTGATTGTGAAGGATTGAAGCTTGATTCACCAGTGAAGAAGTGTGTTTGATTGGTTGCGGAAGCTCTAATCTATTACGAAGATTCAAAAGTTCTCAGAAATTGATTGTGAAGCGATATACAAGTAAGTTATGGATACTCCTATTATGTTTGATGTTGTAGAGAGGAAGAGCTACATGTTCAAAAGGCACCCTTTCAAATCTACTTTGGATGACCTAGAAGGAGCATTCTCCCGAACCCCTATGGGTGTTATGCATGTTGAAGACATCTGTAAATAAATTTACTGTAAGAAGGAACCAGTAGATCTTGATAGAATTAGAGTGCACATTGAGACTATGATGAAACTAGATAAAACCTTCCTTGATGAGTTTACGCAGTTGGAAAACTATCCCATAGTTGAATATGCTGTGGCATATGAGTTTTATGAGTTTGAATGGATAAAGATTTTGCTTAGCAAAATTCATGATGACCTATTCTAGATAGGTGAAGTACCAGTGAGAATCATAGGAGACCTAATTCATGAAATGATAGGCCTTTCAAGGACAAGTGTCATTCTTCCAATAGGTAAGGATGTAAGAAAACTAGTTAAACAAGCATGTAAGTCAAGAAGTGATAGGTGCAGAATGACAATTGAGCCTATAGAGGAGAAAGACATCAAATTGATGTCTATATAGGTTTCAACACACCTGCAGGTCAAATAGTGTGTCAGTGGCCACTATTCTTATAGTAATAAGACTTGTGAGAGAAAATGGTGAGTTCAATCTGTGCAAGATCTTGTGTGCACAACTGATAGACAATATTAGAGCCATTGATCATGATAAGACCAAAATATTCAAGTTTGGGTCTTTGATCACATACATGTACTTCCACATACTTGGAAAGGTGTCAGATTTGTATTTAGACAAGAGTATTCCTACAATGCCACATATATCCTTTAAGGCATCTACTAAGAGTACACTAAAGGATTACATGGAGTTGGAATTAAAGACATTCAGGATTAGAATTCAGATGAGGTACATGATTCCAGAAAGCATTATTAAGAAATACAAAGACAACATTTGCTTCATGGTAGAAATTGACACAACTTGCATGGAAATAGCGAAGCCTAGAACAAAGTGGATTCATTTACTTGGATATGAGGTTGAGGAACCAATCCTAGAAGAATATGCACAAGTATTTCTATTAGCACCTAAGGACCCTAATGAACCAAGATAGGGGACTTATGAAGAAAAGATAAGAGAAGTTGATGCAGTTTTGAACATCACAACAACTAAGAGGAAAGTAGCTAAGGTTACTTCTGAGATACTCAGAATTCATGGAGTAACATAGGAAGACCTTGAGAAAGAAAGACAAGTTAATATTTCTTTGGGAATTGAGAGTGCATCTGTAGTAGAAGAAGAATCTAATGATCCTAAGATGAAAAAGGTTAAGATTGAGAAAACTGATGAACCAAAGGATAAACATGACAAAATAGATGTTACCCCTCCTATGCCCACATAAAAAATTGATCTTATAGCTCCTCTTGAGTATAAGACAATGGCTAAGAGGAAGAAAGAGGTAGGTGCAAGATACCCATCCTTGCGCACTACAAGAAGTCAGAGAAAAAGAACACAAGCACCTCCACAAGTAAGTCTCAGACCTAGTCTTCAAGTTTTGAGAACAAGGATTGTTGATGAAGGTAGATTAGATCAGATAGGGAAGTTTTATGAGAAGTACATCAAAATAGACAAATCAAAAATTCATGGAATGATTATCAAACATATGCTAAAGTTCAAAACGATAGTCCTAGAACTGAAGACAGTCATTTCAGACAGTGTTTGGAATATCTTAGAACCCTTGAAGAAATAGGCTATTGAAGAAGATATCTAAATAAGGGAAACTATTCTAGATGAAAGCCTACCAGTGTGTTCCTTAGAAGAGAAAAATCTATTGTTAGATCTAGTGAATCCACATCTAAGAAAAAAGCTAAGAACACTTCACATAATGGACAAGAACTTTGAGCTGACAACAAAAGAGACAAATAAAGCTTTTGAAAAAGTTTTCTTGAACAAAAACATGTATCCACCCACTACTCATACAACTCAAGTGCCCAAAAAGGTAGCCAAGGAGTCAAAGACCACAAATGTACTATTTACAGGTCCTTAGGATTTAGCACCTGTAGTTGAAACACCTACAAAGGCATAAAAGTTTGTACCCATGATAGAGACTCAAAAAGATGATACGATTTTTATTGATAATATAGAAATTGCTATGGCAGCCACATACATTGATTTGGATAAGTTTGAAGAAGCATTTGTAAGCACATAAGAGGTTGAGACTCTATGTGGTGAAACTTTTAATACCTTCTCCTATGGTGATACTTGGACTTTCTGATTTGGACATTCTATTATGATGGTTAGGAATATACATTTACATTTATGTTTTGTGGATGATGATATGTTTATTAGATGATTAATATGCTCATTTATGGTTATCATTTATATGTTTATGAAATTAGAAAACCATCTATCTTTATATTTTTTATGGAGCTAACCCAAGGATTTTAATCTAACCATTATCATGATGTTTTATGTTTTATGGGTAAGTGCTTGATGTGTCTTCATGACTTAGGATGAAGTTGTAGTTACTCACTTAGTTGAGGTCCACACGATGTATCGATCCTAGTCATTTGTTTGCATATATTTGATTTATATGTATATCCATATGTATATATATGTATCTCTTCTTGGTGATGCAGGATTGTAGGTACCGGGTATCATCTCCACCTGGCTTCATAGGTCTGAGCGATCTCTCAAAATCCTCGATCGTTGTTGTTGTTATGGAGATTTCACCAGGTTCCACAGGAAGGAACTCTACCTCTGATCCTTTTATCCTTAGGTGGGGAGTTCCTGAGTCAGTTTCTTGTATGGATGATGTATTTCTGTGTACTTTCAGTTTGTTGGTTTTGTGGACCCTGAAGATGCTTTCTTGTCTTTTTTGCATTTGTTGAGAATGAGGTTTTGAGTATGGTGGCTCTAATTGTCTTTATAGTATGTTCAATTTTATTAGTAGATTATTGATGTGGTTTTAATATCTATAATAATAAAGAATTTTATTTTATAATATTCATAATAACAAAATGTTTTAATAATAATAATAATAATAATAATAATAATAAAGGTTTTAATAATAGTTGTATGTTTCACCTTATATATATCACTATTGTATGTTGTAAAGAATATGGATAAGTGTATGAATAAATAATATGTTTTATAATAATGATATTTATAATATTTAAATATTAATAATAGTGTGTTTTACTTATGGTATATGTACCATAAGCATATGGGTGCACACATATGCCTATGACTACACACACACACACACACACACACACACACACACACACACACACACACACACACACACACACACACACACACACACACACACACACACACACACACACACACACACACACATATATATATATATATATATATATATATATATATATATATATATATATATATGATAAATTAATTAAATTATGTGAAGAAAATTATTAATAATGGATAATAATAAATCTATGTAACTTTCATTTAATGGAAATGTGTTTGGTAAATTCTTTTACCATGGTTATTAGTAAATTATTCCTAAAAATAATATTATCTATTTTGCTACCCTTAAATTTAGGAGACAAAGACTATAATCTTATTAAATAATATTTGTTTATTCCTTCATAGGAATGGTTTTACAAACCATATTAATTAATTAATAACTATTATAGTTGGGATGGTTGCATCGGTTGGAATACCCGTGCAACCACCTCCTCCAATCTATATATAGGAAAGATTTCCTGTGTGAAGGGGGTTGGATAGGAGTGGATTCAGAAAGAAAAGATAATAAGATTAGTATTATGCTTATAGGAATATAGCATTTGTGAGGAGAGAAATTCATTATTCTCTGAGAGTGGCATTTGGTTGTTTCTGGAAGAGGCTGGAGATTGCACCCAGGAGGATTTGAAGCAGTGCTGAAAGGGTTGAGAGGATTGGACTGGTCTTCATCAATCGAATCTCCATAGGACTCCAGGTTGGGATTCATCCTAAGAGTTATCTCTCCTTTGTGATCTATGAAATGATGAAAGTCTAGTTAAATATTTCTCTGTATATTCCTTGTTGATATAAATTACAGAATGTTGTGTATATATCATTGTGCCTGTATTAGTGTTTTGAAGAGTAGGAAAATGTTGAATGGATTTATTTCCTGTATTGGGTGTATACGAATATTTATGCATTTGTAAGAGCCTTTAGACCCCTTAGTATTCTCATTTTTATCTCCTTTCTTTTCAGAATATCCATGAGTACTTCTAGATTTAGAACTAGTAATTCAGCCCTATAGTTTCCTATCTGTTTCTATACCACCTTCCTTCATCCAGATCTAGAACAAATTTTTTGGATAGATGGGATGGATTGATGGTCATTTTTGAAGGGAAACTAGGAAATCTGAAATGGGTCATGCTCAGATTAGGCAACCATAGTCACCACAATGCCCAGTTTTACATGCAAGTCAGAGTTGACAGTCATTTTTGTAGTTTCTGGTAGTCAGTTTAGTGGTGACTGAGCAAGTTAGTATTGACCCAGCAAGTTAGTATTGGCTAAGAAAGTTAGTATTGACCGAGCAAGTTAGTATTGGCTGAGCAAGTTAGTGGTGACCGAGCAAGTTAGTGTAGGCCGAGCAAGTTAGTATTGACCGAGCAAGTTAGTGGTGACCAAGGAAGGCAGTGTTAACCGAGCAGTCTGTGTCAACCAAGGAAAGTAGTATCAATTGAGTTGACTATGGGAGCTGAGCAAAGTAGTGTCAACTGAGTAGAGTAGTGTGAACCGAGGAAAACAAGATTTATACAAGTATTATACAAGTATAACATTTAAGTATAAGTTACTTTAATTTCTTATACTTTAAGTTATACTTGTATAAAGGAATCAGGTACCTTTCAGGATGATTGAGATAGGTTTTAGCTTCATAAGAGTTAAGATGCAACTTCTAATTTTGAGATTTCTTGAAAATTCAGACTTAGTGAAATTTCAGGCATATGGAATTTTGTATAAACTATATGAAAATTTGTGTAAACTTTATATATGATCATTTCTTGTTTGATGAAAGTTATATGGTGCATTTAGATGCATTAATAGGGTTAGGATGTGTGTAGGAAGTAGGGTTAGGGTTTAGGATTGTCTGGAAGATCAGGACTATCCTAGGTCTCCCTAAACCACTCCTAATTTTCCTAAACATCCCTAAACTATCCTATTCTTTGATGTAAGTTCTTAAAAGTGTTTATGATGTGTTTTATTTCATGTATGATGTGTTGGTGATGTGTGGGTTAAGGGTAGAAAACCTAAGAACACTAAGTGAGTGGCTCTCAGTGCGGGGCCGGGGCCCTAAGTGGCTAGTACCAGGATAACCGACTGAAGAGTTATTTTAACAAGTGATAATTTAATTTAAACTTATGGGAATGGGTTCAAACATGTAAAAATATTAAATGTGTCTCACCCATGCCATTAGTGCTAGTAAAGGCTATGGATGGGAGTGGGAGAAGGTGCCTATGCATAGGTATGATCGAATGGCGCTTGTTTGTATGAAAGGCATTCGGTTTCACATGTGCCTACTTGGGGGCCGAGGCCTGGAGTGGCTATTACCAGGACAACCCAAGGGGTGAGGGCTATGTGATGACACTCACTTAGCTTGTTGCTTAGAGTTTCTACCAAGCCTTAGAACCTTTGAGAAAAATATTTGTACTTTGATCTTCCTTTTCATTTGCTATTTGGGAAAGGTTACCCAACCCTAGGTATGGCCTAGCTATTCCTTCTTTGTGGACCTTGGTGTTTATCTCCTAGCATAGGGGAGTGGGCATTTTGGTATCCATGTGGTTGGGTGGTAAATCTTTTTATCGAGGTATCTTTTGCGGATGTAGTGCCTAAGGATTCATGCTTGCTTATGTTCTAGTTTTCAAGGATGAAGACTTGTATTTATCCTTCATGATGTAAATTTATTGTTACCTCCCAAGAGGAGATGAATGTAATGTAATCATTAAAATATTTCAAAATTATGTATTTGGAATGGGTAGTCTTAGGAAAAAGGGAAAAGGGAAAGCACAAACTTTATGTATAAGATGTATGTTGGAAAGGAAAATGATTTTGTAACATTTCAAGAAAAATAGTACGTTTCTCATTATTGATTAAGTGAAAAGCTATTGAAAAACAAATGTATTATTTGCAATGTATCAAATGCTTAGATGATTCTATTTTATGGTATTAATGCTTTAAATGCTATATTGTTAATAAAAGATACTTAGGAATATAGATGGATTTAAATGGAAAAATTGAAATGAAACTACTTTATATTTCTTTATAAAGAATCTATGAATGTTGTGATGTATTCGCTTAAGGAATAAATCAATTTGTTAGTACACTATATGGACTTAAACTTTTGTACATTAAATGAAAAGGGAACCTTGGAGGAATCTAAGTTAATCTATGTTTTGTTTATTTGATTCTTTAAAAGTTCAAAAATTTTCATAAATCATTACTTAGGTTTTCTTTTACAAAAAGAATCTTTGTTCTCTTCCCCAGTTCCCTTGCAGGACATGAAAACACTCCTAATCAGTAAGAAGAAGTATTGATTGAGGATATAACAGATGAAAAAGAAGAAAAGGAAATAGAAAAGGAGAAAGGAGAAGAAGAAATGAAAGAAAGTGAGCATACAAATAAGCCATTTGTTGAGATGCCAATTAGAGTAAAGAAAGAAGTATTGGATAGTACTCCTATTAGTCTATTACCCTCAACAATATTGTTGTCAAGTTTGACACTAGACACCACTAGCCTGGACTCTTGGTGAGAAGAAGACTTTATAAAGATTAGTGTCTTAGCCATGGAAAAATAAAAAAGAGAAACAGGTAACGAGGAACCCTTTATTTATTGAATCAGTCAAAATTTTGAACAACTTGTTACCTTCAGACAAGAAAGTGTATAAGGTCCATTCAATTGCTAATGTAAGCACAATTCTTTCAAACTTCAAGACTAATTTTTCTAGCTTGGAAGAATCTGCATCCCTAGTTGCAGAAGAGAAATATATGAAGAAGAGACTACGTGAATTGGTTAGCAACTTTGCACTTGACCTAAGTTCACTAAAGATTGGTCACACATCTTTGAAGGAGTTTGCAACAAAGGGAAAGAAGATTAATGTTGACTGTATGAACCATGATAAGTTAACTCACTACTACATTTGGGGCTAAATTTTGACATACACTTCTAATGGGTAATTTTTTTATAATGAATTTGTTATTTTTTTTAAAAATAGGCCCCAATGTGTTAGAAAGAAAAGTCCACCAAGATAACTAAGAGGGGGGGGGGGGGGGGTGTGAATCAGTTATCAAATAATTATAACTTTTATCATCTTCAACAACATTAAACCATATAAGCAATATAATTACCAACCATAGAAAGATATTCATACACAATAACACAATGACACAAGATATGTTGACTAGGGAACCTCTTGATCAAAGAGTAAACCTTGGTGGGAATGATGCCCATAAAAGATGCACTAATATGAATATTCCTTATGAGAGGATGGACTCTATTAGGAGTCTTATGAAATACATTTAGTACATATGAATCCTTGTTAGGAGATGTTGAATCCCTGTTAAAAGATTCTAACCCTGGTTAAGAGTTATGAAGACAAAAGGACCCACTGCCCAAACATCTTCAGGGTAAGATCACTGAACACACTATCCAAATAATCTTTTCATTACTCAATAGAATAATATGTTACCTCTTCTCTAACTATGCCAAACCATACTCACTGTTACATCAAATCTCAATTTCAGATCTCTGTACTTCGCATGTCATCCTTCATAAATTTGCTTTCATACTTAGCTCTTTTCTTCACTTCATGCATACAACATCACAACTGCTACTACCATTACACACTTTCACATTACAACTTCATGCTACTACTTAACAATTACATTAAAACAAGGAAATACATTGCTTCCTTTATACCAAACTCAAATAATTACAAATGAGTCGGCATACAATTACAAAATAAAAGTTTCCACACGCTACACCAAAATTACATAAAACTGTCAGCTTCCAAATACAATAAATCTTCACTCATGTGACCTTGAAGTCTACAATGTCATCCATGTCACTATCAATGTGTCTCTAGCTTTCCTTTAACTACACAAAACTAGATTCCATCCCGATTAGGAGATATCATCCGATTTCCACAAACCACTACTCATGAACACTACTTGAACACTGCTTCCACCAAAATGATCATAACTTCCATGAATCAATGAATTACTATCTGCACTCTTAACCATAGACATATGACATATCAAAGAGTATATCCTCAACATCACATAGCTCCAACTACAATAACCCACATGCGCTAATCCAAACTCTGTCTACTTCTCTACAAGTCTTCGATAAATCACTGTGTTGACATCAATGACAATCATAGTCATGAATGCAACAAAAAATGCTATAGAATGGCTACCAAACACTTTAGCATTCATTCCTAACAATCTCCCCCATTGTCATTGATGGTAACATAGATGAAAAACATCCAATGTTCCAAAAATCCAATACTGCAACATTGTTTCTTCAGATCCTCTTCATCAATCAAATCTTGCTTCGTTATCCTGTTCAGTTCTCTCATATTGTTTTTCACGCATACTTCTCCCCCACTGACATCAATGACAAAAATTCCATCACTAAGTCAACAACAAATCAATGTCAAAAGACACTTTTTAGAAAATACATTTACTAGAGTCCTCATGACTCAGCTCAGATACACATACTCCCCCATAGAGGAAGTACCAACATCCAGTCCAAAAGAAAGATAAGGCTCATATACCACTGGATGGATATAACCAACTGCATCACTTCTTAAAAGTAGGTTGGGGCATAACCCCAAGCATACCTCTCCGATACTCAAATGTATCCTTAGGCAAAGGCTTTGTGAATATATCTGCTATTTGCTCCTTTGTACTTATGTACTCAAGTCTAAATTCTTTTTCAACAACTTTCTCTCTTACAACATGATACTTAATCTCTATATGCTTTGTCTTAGAATGTAATATAGGATTCTTAGACATACTAACTGTACTGGTGTTATCACAATGTAAAACAATAGGTTCAACAAATTTTATACCAATATCCTTCAGCATCTGCTTCATCCAAATTATCTGGTTACAATTGTTTGCTACTGCTACATATTCTACTTCTACTGTGCTTTGTGAGATACAATTCTACTTCTTGCTTAGCAAAAAAACTAATCTTCCTCCAAGGAAAAATGCTCCTCCACTGGTGCTTTTCTTATCATCAATATTGCCTCCCCAATCAGCATCTATATATGCACATAGAGTAAAATCATTGGATTTTTCATACCATAATCCACAGTCCATTGTGCCTCTTAAATATCTCAGTATCCTCTTTATTGCTGCATAATGTGATTCTCTAGGTTTAGCTTGAAATCTTGCTACAATTCCAACTGAATGTGCTATATCAGGTCTTGTATGAGTCAAATACTGCAATCCTCCAATCCTAGATCTGTATTTTTTTTGTTCTACTTTAGGAGTCTCATCTATGCTAGATAACTTATGTCTGGTCACCATAGGTGTTCCAACTAGTTTACAATCCTCCATTCCAAATATTTTCAACAAGTCATTCAGGTACTTTGTCTGACTTACAAAGATACCATCATTATTTTATGTTATCTGTAATCCCAAAAAGTATTTCATTTCACCAATCATACTCATTTCAAATTCAGTCTTCATTTCATCAACAAATTTGTCACTAGCTTCATCTTCTCCTCCAAAGATAATGTCATCAACAAAAATAACTATAACTAACAAACCATTTTCAATTTCTTTTGTGTATAGATTGCTATCAACTGTACCTTTTATAAATCCCAATTTTAACAAATACTTATCCAGTCTTGCATACCAAGTTCTAAGTGCTTGTTTAAGTCCATATAAAGCTTTCTTCAATTTACATACCATATCTCCTCCTTGAGTTAAAGGAAAACCTTCAGGCTATTCAATGTAGACTTCTTCTTCCAATTCTCCATTCATAAATGATGACTTCACATCCATTTGATACACTTTGAATTTCTTGTAAGCTGCATATGCCAAAAACATTCTTACTACTTCAATTCTTGCAACAGGTGCAAAAGTTTCTTCATAGTCAATCCCTTCTCATTGTGAGTAACCCTTACATACCAATCTTGCTTCGTTTCTTACTTTTTAGGCTTAGAATTGTCACCCTAAATTAGGCATTAGGGTAAAACAACAATTCTACCTTGACAATGGAATATCACTTTCCTGATCTGCAATTTGTTGGGAAAAAGGTAAAGAATACTTATAACTAAAAGATTAGGGTGATACACCAAGAAATATTTTAGACCTTGCAAAAAGATGAAAACATCAATCCTAACTCATAAATGAAGATCTTAACACTTTGAATCTCTGCTCAACATATAGGTTAACAAAGTCATGCTATCAGCGTTTTACCATGAATAGCTTGGATAATTAACAAACATACATTTCTCATACAAGGTCTTGGAACAATTGATTATCTTGAGAAGGAATAGAAATCTATTCACTTCCTTTAGATAATAAACAATTTAACACTTGTTAGAAAAGATGAAAACAGGATCCAACATCAAAACAACTTCACAAATGTGAGTCAAAACCTCTAGTTCATTCCCTCCAAAATCTAACAAAAATGGATTACAAAATGGCCTTCAAAGCACTTAAGAACAATGCATTCACTATATGCCCTCTCTCCAAAATTTGCAACCCCAAATTGATCATCCAAAATCAATTTTATATCCAGCCCTAACTTCAAATCCAAAAATCTAAATTCCACAAAAAATGCCCTAAAAATGGCCAAAAACATGCCAATAACTAAGCTTATGAAAACTAAACTCTAAGTGCCCCTTAAATATTGGCTTATATTAAGGAATTTCTCCTTTAAAATTTTCTTGCCAATATTTAAAAATATACTTAATATTAGATAAAACCTAATATCAAATAATCTAACTTTCAACTCCTAACGTAGATAAAAATCTGTAAGTGTGAAACATGCAAAGTGGAGAAAGTCGACATGACTGTTCAATCCACTTGCAATGCAATGCAAAAATCAAGGAGATGAATATGTGAGGTGGCACTACGAACAATTTTCAAGGCTCTGCAAGAATAAGACATATGCATTGATGGCACTGAATACCACTCATCTTGCAGACTCCAAACTTAGTTATGCTCATTTTGATCTCGGCACTTGTGCTTATCTCATTCTTCACAAGAAGTTTTAGGGAAAATGAAAACCTAACTTGCAGGAAAGTCTTTGAAAACTTTTGATGAAGCTTAGTTTGACTGTGAAAGAGCCCTACTATTGAACTCGAGCCTAGTGTTATAATGGAGATCACTGCCATTCTTTAGTGATGAGCATTCCAAATAGAGAACTCGGCATTGAATACAAACTCGGGTTCACTGAACTGTAAGTTTATTTTCAAAATCTTTGTTTATTTAGTAGGAATTTGCTTTTCATTCAAAGTTTCTTTCAAAACACGGGTTATGCATGCAAGTCATAGTTGTAACTGGTATATATCTCATCTTTTGTTTCTATCAGTAAGCCGTGAACTTAACTTTGTTGAGAGTTTCTCTTTTTTGTGTCTTCAAGCCACAAGCTTCTAATCTATTCTGTATAATTGTCTAATGACTAGTGATCTCTTTTAATTTGCTTCTATCTATAAGCCGTAAGCTTCATACTATGAACCACGGCCTATGTTGTTTTATTCTGCTCCTTTTATGAGTTCAAACTATGAGCTCAAACTATGATTGATTGTAGTCATGGCTTTATGACCAGTGTAACCTTTTCTACTTGAAAATAAAGCTGCAACTGCATTCTATGGTCCCATTCCAAAGCTTAAATTTGATTGAGATTCTGCTCACATATATGGTTGAACTCGTAATAATGATTCTTTTGTAAGAACTCGAGCTTCCTAATCTGGAACTCACAGGTTGAATAACTGTTCTCATTTTTAACTCACAGCTGTGAGTAGATGATTAACATTTGATTTAGAACTTGTTCAAAATTGTCATATAACTGAGAATGACTCAGCTTTGACCGAGAGCTCATTGATATTGTATACAATGAAAACTAGCAGCTTTGAACACTTGTACTTAATTAAATTGCTTGAGCCTTTGACTAGTGAACATTTCATTCTTTCTGCTGTTGTAACATGAAGCTCACTTTGCACACCAAAACAAAACTTCTCATCACACTGCATAAACTTTGAATTACTATCTATAGTGACCTCATTAAATTTGGTCTTTTGCTCAACATATAATTGTGACAATAATGAAAACCAGAAACCTTGATAGGGAATTCTGAACATAATAGATGAATACTCTTTTTCTGACTAGCTTTATGAAAAAACTCTGTATAAAATAGAGAGTAACTAGAAATTGACTTAAAAGCTTTCTACAGTTTGTACATAAACTATGATTATAGGATTTAAATTGTTTCATTCTATTGATCTAAAAGGAACCTATGTAATCAACATCAGTAAATTTGATGAACTAGTGGACTCATTCCTTCGCAAACTGTATATTATGAGCTTAGCAATGACAAACAATTGCTCTAGGAAACCATGAAACACCTCTAATGACTTACTAAAGTTGCAAGGTTATGACTGAAATATGTTAAAAGATATAATTAGTTATGAATAAAACTATAACTTCTTTCACTCATAACCTTCACAAACCTTAGAAGGTGATTATGACTGAGAGATGCTCAAGAATAATCATAATTCATTCGATAGTAGATAAGTAGCTTTCCCCTTTATGATATTCCTCTATTAGCTATACATACTCTATTCTAGTTTATACATATTTTATACTTTCTGTTCAGCTTACATCCTGTAGCTTTGTCCACTGTATACAATTCTCATTGATGCTGAATCTACACTTAATATGATAAGTACAACAAGATGAAAATGTTTGTTTACTATTAATGAAGTTTGAGGATGGGCTCGTGACATTCAAAGACACTAGAATGTTAACTAATGAGGTTCAAACACGGGTTCATGACACTCAATAAAAACAAACTGTAAACATTTTATCATTTTATGGCTCAATGTTGAAGCACTCTTTTTGTATTCAGTAACAAATATGTTTATGGTTTGAAAATGTACTTTTGAAATAGTGAGGACATATTATACCAGTATTTATGCAGCACCATTTGTATCTTGAACTTGAAAGTTGGCAATCATTGGCACTTCCTATAGCACTCTTATCATGGGAATCTAGCTTGATCTGCATTTGCGATAGTGACTGAATGTGAAAAGCAATCAGTTGTTATCTACAAGATAATCTGTTAAGCTCTCAAATAACATCATTATGAAATGCATTATCTAAAAAAGGTTTCTCAGTTTGAAACATACTAAGTCCCTTTAATTCAAACACCTAGTTAATAAAAAGGACAACATACACCACAATGATCATTAGTAGTAAAAGGTTTCATGTCAGAAACAAGTCCCTTTAACACTACCTTGTAGTGAGTGTCAGTGTACATTCCCTTATCACATTTAGTTTTCTAGATTGATATGCAGTATTGAAAACTTGATTGCTACAGTATGTTATTTGTTTCTCATGTATTTCTTAGATCCATCAGGATCTAACCATATTTTCCTTTCTTATGCAGATATGAAACCCTAAAGACCTAGATGTAGATGAAGACTCAAACTATGAAGACCTAAATGCAGAGACCTAGCAGACAACCAGCTGATACAAACCAATACAAAAGGCAATGCATGGGACCCCTATTCCATACTTCAATCTTTCTTTGAATTTTGCAATGTACTCTACTTATTGATGAAACATGAAACAAGAAAGGACATTTGTATATCACATTCAGTTTGAAAGCACAATGTAATGATTATTTATGAATTTATGAATTTTTGGAATAATAATCAATACTTAGAGTACAATAATGACATCTAGAATGAATGCAATAAGGACATGTAAACTAACAAAACCTGCAAGGTAGCGTTAATTAGACAAACAAATGCAACCTTTTCCTACTTATGCTTATTGTATTGTATGCTGTATTTTTTAGTAACAATTTTGGTGACTTCTGCTGGATGTCTTCCTACTAGACATGACCTATAGGCTTACCATAGGGCAACATAATTTAGGAAAACTAAACCATGAATGTAACCTTTATTGAAAAGAAAATGCACCTAAACTAGACTCAAAGCAACCTAAGTACCTAGTGCTTGGACAAAAATTATTAAACTTGAAAAACTGAAACTAACCTAACCCTCAAAGAAACGCTTTTGGTGTATTCCATTAACTGGAATCTGCAATTCTTCTCCTCAGTTGTGGACAATTGAAAAGCATTGTTGTCCTTACAGGCTATTATAACAAAAGGGCTTGACCAAAAATTATCAAATTTATCATGCTATCTTGGCCTGCTCTTTAGCACATCCCACTTGAGTACTAAATCTCCTTCCTTAAATTCTTTGAACTTATCTTTCCTGTCAAAAGATCTTTTAGTTTGAGCTTGCTTAAGTTCCATTGTGTTCAATGCTTTTCTCATTTCTTCTTCAAGCTATAGTAAATCAGCATACCTTAGTTTCAGGGGATCTTTTTCTTTAAATAGTAGCATCTGATCAACTAGCTGCAAGGCAGGAAATTTAGTAGAAACTAGCAATTTGGCCTCTTTACCATAAACTAGGACATAAGGGGAATTCCCAATTACCTATTTAGGTGTAATCCTATCCAACCATAAAGCTGCCTTTATTTTAGAATGCCAATCTCTCTTATTTTCCTACAGACTATTTTTGATAATTCTAATTAGATTTTTATTTCTAGATTCTACAAGACCATTACCCTAAGGATAATATTTAGAAGAAGTGTTTAAATAAATCCCATTCTTCACAGCCCATTTTGTAATAGTTAAACCAATGAAAGCCA
This sequence comes from Chamaecyparis obtusa, assembly GCA_027943335.1. Classification (NCBI taxonomy): domain Eukaryota; kingdom Viridiplantae; phylum Streptophyta; class Pinopsida; order Cupressales; family Cupressaceae; genus Chamaecyparis; species Chamaecyparis obtusa. Next base: position 233,897 of record BSBK01001611.1, on the reverse strand, counting down.
TAACATTGTCAGAAATAATTGATTGAGGAACTCCAAACCTAGTTGTAATATCTTCATAAAACTTTAACACCGCAGGTCCAGTAGCCTCTTTTAGTGCAATAGCTTCAGTCCATCTCATAAAATAATCAGTAGCAGTCAAAATCCATTTATGACCTGTGCTAGAATTAGGATTGATAGGACCAATAAAGTCCATACCCCACTTAGCAAATGGCTGATCAACCACAATTGGTTTTAATGGCAATGCAACCAACCTTTGTTTACCTGCAAATATTGCACATTTTTGATATTTTCTAGCTGAAACATGAGCATCCTTAAATAAGTTAGGCCAATAATAGCCTGCCCTTAATATTTTCCAGGCTATAGTTTTAGGACTCAAATGTCCTCCATAAGATCCATCATGAAACTCAGATAAAATTCTGCCTTGATCTAGTGAATCAATACATTTAAGAAACATTCTAGAATAATCTTTTCTATATAGAACACCATCAATAAGAACATAGGGAATATATTGTAACCTATAGTATCTCCTTTTTTCCTTATCAAGATTATTTGGGCATTGCCCAGTTTGCAAGAACCTGGTCATATCTGACAACCAAGTCGTAGGATCATTGAATAATATAATATCACCTTGTAAATTTTTAGATTCTTTAGAAATTTCAAACTGTTCTTCCTCTTCTGCCATTTGAGCACAAAGGCCCTTGCCTCTAATCAGCTTAGTCACATGAATCTGTACATCATACTCCATAACCCTTGTTATCCAACCAGCCCTCTTTTCATTAACATCCTTGTTTAACAAAAACTCTTTAATGCTAGGATGAGCAACCATTAAGTGCACTTTATTTCTGGCAATTAAATGCTTAAACTTCTTCAAAGCTTTAATAACAACTAGTACATGCTTTTCAATAAAAGTGTACCTTTTCTCATAGTCATCCATACCTTTGCTAAAAAAAGAAACTGGCTGCTCTTATTTTTCATCATTCTTTTGAACCAGTATTGCTAAAATGGTGTTAGAACCACCATAGGCATACATAATAAAATCTTTAGTAAAATCAGGATTAACAAGAGTAGGGGCTGAAGACAAAGCCTATTTTATCAATTCAAAATTCATTTTTCCTTCATCAGTCTAGTTGAAAGGAATATCTTTTTTAAGCATGGTAGTCAATGGTTTTAATAGGTTTGCAATATCAGGGATAAACCTCCTTACAAAATTAATTCTCCCGATAAAACTCTGCAATCCTTTCTTGTGTTTAGGCAATGAAAGCTCAAGAATTGCATGAATTCTTTCAGGATCTATTGTGGTTCCTTCCTTAGACACCTGGTATTCTAAGAGTTTTCCCTCATGAACTGCAAACATAGATTTCTTAGGATTTAAAGAAATTTTGAATTCTCTACATCTTTGTAATATCTGTCTCAAATGATCAATGTGTTGATTTGTAACCTTGCTGTAAATTGTCACATCATCTAGGTATACTAGAACAAACTTATACATTAAATTCTTGAAAGCCATGTCCATTGCTTTTTGAGAAGTAGCTCCAACATTTGATAGCCCAAATGGCATTCTTTTGTAAGCCATGGTACCCCATTTAGTTGTAAAAGATGTTTTAAATTGATCAAATTCTTTGACTAAAATCTGGTTGTAACCAGAATATCCATCTAAGAGTGAGAATCTCTTAGAACTTTGAAACATATTGTAAAATCTGTTCCATGGAAGGAAGAGGGTGTCTATCTTTTAGAGATGCCCTATTAAGGTCTCTAAAGTCTACACAAAGTCTTATCTCTCCATTCTTCTTCCTTACTGGAACTAAGTTAGAAACCCAAGATGTGTGCTTAATAGGAAATATGATACCACCATCTAAAAGTTTTCTCAGCTCTTTTAACATTAATGGCTCTAACTTGGGGTTTATAGGCCTTTGCCTTTGTCTAATTAGCCTAGCATTAAGCTCCAATTCTATAGTATGATGGGTTAATTTGGGATCAAAACCCTTCAGATCAGAGTAATCCCATGCAAAAACATCATTATATTATCTAAAAAGATCAATAAATAGTTCTTTTTCTCTAGGAGAATTTATTTTACCATCCTTCAACCGCTTGTCTCTAAAAATTTCCACTTCTTCGTAATGATCTTCTTTAATCAACAAGCTAGTTTTACCCTTGCTAAAATGATCATCAGAATTAAAAGCTGATTCCAAGCTGACTAATCCCTTTGGAAGCTTATTGGTTTTCAACTGAATAATCTGGTCTTCTATTTGCTGAATGTTTTTGTTATCTCTTGAAGTTGAAAAACCATCTGTTTTTGTAAAAAAACTTAAGATATGTTCATTAGTATTGAAAACTTGCCAATAAGTGTCATTATCCAGAATGGATGGCCTAACAATTATCTTAATATGTGACTAGTTTGAAATCAGTCCTTTATTTTCCATTATTGCAATATGAGCAGCAATACCAGCCAGCCTATCAACATGCAGATTTTCCCTTCTAGGAATTGAAATTAGGTTGAAAGCATCAAATTCATCTAAAATATTAGAAACTCTAGATTTATACATCTTAAGCAGATCATTTTTAATAGTATTGATGCCTCTCACCTGCTTAATAATAAGCTCACTATCGCCAAATGCTCTTAGACACTTAATATCTCTTAATCTTGCCCAATCTAATCCCTGAATCAAACTCTCATATTCAGCCACATTGTTAGAACAAGGAAAGGACAACTTAAAAGTAGCATAAAATTTATCACCATCAGGTGATACCAGCATAACCCCTACACCAACTCCATCCTTATTCCTTGACCCATCAAAATACAAATCCCAAAGCTGGTTAGACACATCAGATTCAGATTCAGGATCTTTAATCAAATTAGGCACTACTGAATTAGATTCTAAAATCATGTAGTTTCCAAAACCAACATCAAACAAGTCATCATTCTATTCATTCCTAGTAACCTATTCATCTAGAACAATATCTGGATATGCTTTAGTTTGAGTATTATATGCTGAATAATTAAGTATTTCATCTTGATCCATGATCACACAACTTGCATTTATAGGACTTGGATTATAAGGCTCTATGTGATTTTTGGCTAGTGATTCTGATTTTATGGTTACCTTAGTACCATATCTAGTTCTAAAGTACAAATATGACCAATTTGATGAAAAATAGCCATTTATTTTGGCTGTGAAATCTCTAGACAAACACATAGAGAAATATGTTGGTAAATCAATAACATATATGTCTTGTGGAATTGAAAAATTTGGGCAGGAATGCATGGTCAAACTTTCTTTTTTAATAACTCCTAAAGTCTTAATAGAAGTTCCGTCAAGCTAGACCACACCCTTCTCAAGAGGCTCATATTTTAAGTTCAACAAATTTGCTACTTTCTAGGCATGATAGTACTGGTTGCACCACTATCAACCATACAATTATGAACTAATTTATTTCCAATAATCAAGGAGACATAAAAAGGAGGAGGCTTTTCATTTGCAGATTTCTTACCTTCCTTTTCTGATGTCTTTTGTACATTTGACAGTTTCTTATCAGTAGTTACTGCTATTTTTCAATATTTGCAGCCTTCCTGACTTCTGGTATGACTGGTTGCTGAACTTTAGCAAACTTTTTCTCTTCTTTTGATGGCTTTACTTGAACCTTAGGAGGCTCAGAGTTAGTCATGACCACACTTGGTGATTGCTATACTATGTTCTGTGAATTAATTGCTAGCTTGGACAACTCTTCTTTCAAAATCTCAATCTGTCCTGGAATAGACAGAGTTTCCCATGTAGACAAAGTAACATTTATTTTTTTCATTATATCGACAATATTGAATGGAATAGTAAATTGTACCTTATGTGATGATCTAGGAGAACTCTGATCAACATTCCTTTGAGTTTGATCTTTATTAGTGGAAACTAACGGATTCTTAAAAATAGAAATTGGTGGAGAAGAAACATTCCCAGTAGATTGATTTGGGCTCTCTTTTTTGCTCTTTTATTTTTTGCAATTGATAAATCTTCATTAAGTCCACAAAATTCTTCCTCTTGCCAGTTTAAGAATTTAGTATCTGTAGCACTTTGGTTTGGTTGATTTTGGACCTCTTCAACAGACACATTCTGCTGTGAATTCATTGAATTTTGTACCATGAGAGCTTGATTAAGAATTCCATTAGAACATGTAGACTGATCATGTGGCTCATTAGATGGAAAAAACTAGTCAGTAGCAATGTTATTCTAAGTAGGAACAATATCCCTAACAGTATTAAGAGGTGCTGGATTATACTATCTATTTGGTCTCATATTCCAATTTTTCCTGTTTGCATTAGTATTTCCTTGAAATTGCTTCCTATTAGCTTGAAAATTAGGTTGGCTAGGATATTGTGAAGAAGAACCAACAAACTGATTTTGAATAGCAGGGTTTGCCTGAGCTTGATTCCTCTTAAGGGCCACTAAATCATTACCAAAAGTTTGCAGCAAACTTTCAATTTTTTGCTGACTATCCTTAATAGTCTGTAATTCATTCAGAGGAGCTACAGGAGCTATTTTTGAAGGTTTATAAGATGGGACAATAGATAATGGTGGAACTAAAAATGGCATATTAGACTATATATTAGGAAAGAAAGGCATAGGAGGCCTAGGAGCTATCTTTCCTACCTGGATAAGACTATTCTTTGCCCTAATAGTAGTATCAAAAGCTTGAGGTAAAGTATTACCTCCCATAGATTGAATCATTATAGAGATATCACTATTCAAACTCTTTAAATAATATAAAAATGCATATTTAGCTGAAGGTATTACCGTAACAGGGACTTGATTCCAAGTCTTCTAAAAATGAAGATTAAAATCACTCATCTCCTCTTGTGGGGCTCTCTTGATTGTAGTTAATTGTTCCACAAGAGACAAGTTATCAGATTTGTCCTCAAAAAATTTAGATAGCCTTTCACCTAGGACATCCCAAGTAGCAATAGAATCCACCAGGAGGGTTTTGAACCAGTCAAGGGCTTTACCCTTGAGTGATGTAGCCAACAACTTCAAAGCCACATCTTCTTTTGTAACATGATGAACATTGCAAAGAGTTGCAACATCTCTGATGTGTTTAATGGTCATTACTGGTCCTTCTCCAGTAAATGATGGAAGGCCTTTAATAGCAGCTAATGGAACATTATTGTGATTTGCAATCCTTAAAGGACTGCCTTGATTGAATGTAACAAATGGCAAATTCCTAGCCATTGCTTGATGTGGAGGAGCTTGCTGCTGAATAGATGGTGTAACAAAAGGTTGAGCAGGATGAACTACCTTCCTTTGATAAGTCTTTAGATTTTGGGGAGTTGCTGCAGTACCACTTACAGAAGCTCCAAGAACATAATTATCTATAGATAAATTTTCAATACTTGGAAATTTTGATCCGGTATGATTAGGAATGTCTAGATCTTCAGGAAGATTGAGCTCCTTAATGATAACCTCAAGTTCTTTTGAATTTGCAGCTTCTTTTTCAAAAATAAGATTATCAAATGATGAGAAATTTGAATTCAAAGAAGTACCTCTTAGATCATGTGATGTTCTTCCACCTCTAGATGATCTTCCTCTCCTTCTGCTTGGTTGTAATTCTTGATACATGAAACCCTCCTTAATTGATCTCATTAGTGTTCTACTCATTAAAATCCACACTTAGAGCTATAATTGAAATTTGAAACAACCATAGATCTAACAGCTCAGAACTAAGAAGTAGTTCGTAGTCCCACCAGGCGTGCCAAAAAGTTGTTCAGGCTTAGAATTGTCACCCTAAATTAGGCATTAGGGTAAAACAACAATTCTATATTGACAATGGAAACCTCCTTAAGCTGTGGGTAGGCTCTGAATAAGGAGGAATCTCCAGATTCTAGGTTGGTTCCTATAAAATATGGAATATCACTTTCCTGATCTGCAATTTGTTGGGAAAAAGGTAAAGAATAATTATAACTAAAAGATTAGGGTGATACACTAAGAAATATTTTAGACCTTGCAAAAAGATGAAAACATCAATCCTAACTCATAAATGAAGATCTTAACACTCTGAATCTCTGCCCAACATATAGGTTAACAAAGGCATGCTATCAGGGTTTTACCACAAATAGCTTGGATAATTAACAAACATACATTTCTCATACAAGGTCTTGGAACAATTGATTATCTTAAGAAGGAATAGAAATCTATTCACTTCCTTTAGATAATACATAATTTAACACTTGTTAGAAAAGATGAAAATAGGATCCAACATCAAAACAACTTCACAAATATGAGTCAAAACCTTTGGTTCATTCCCTCCAAAATTTGACAAAAATGGATTACAAAATGGCCTTCAAAGCACTTAGGAACAATGTGTTCACTATATGCCCTCTCTCCAAAATCTACAACCCCAAATTGATCATCCAAAATCAATTTTATATCCAGCCCTAACTTTAAATTCAAAAATCTAAATTCCACAAAAAATGCCCTAAAAATGGCCAAAAACATGCCAATAACTAAGCCTATGAAAACTAAACTCTAAGTGCCCCTTAAATATTGGCTTATATTAAGGACTTTCTCCTTTTACATTTTCTTGCCAATATTTAAAAATATACTTAATATTAGATAAAACCTAATATCAAATAATCTAACTTTCAACTCCTAACGTAGATAAAAATCTGTAAGTGTGAAACATGCAAAGTGGAGAAAGTCAACATGACTATTCAATCCACTTGCAATGCAATGCAAAAATCAAGGAGATGAATATGTGAGGTGGCACTACGAACAATTTTCAAGGCTCTGCAAGAATAAGACATATGCATTGATGGCATTGAATACCGCTCATCTTGCGGACTTCAAACTTAGTTATGCTCATTTTGATCTCAGCACTTGTGCTTATCTCATTCTTCACAAAGAGGTTTTAGGGAAAATAAAACCCTAACTTGTAGGAAAGTCTTGAAAAACTTTTGATGAAGCTTAGTTTGATTATGAAAGAACCCCACTGTTGAACTCGAGCCTAGTGTTATAATGGAGATCACTGCCATTCTTCACTAATGTGCATTCCAAACAGAGAACTCGACATTGAATACAAACTCGGGTTCACTAAACTGTAAGTTTATTTTCAAACTCTTTGTTTATTTATTAGGAGTTTTCTTTTCATTCAAAGTTGCTTTCAAAACACGGGTTATGCATGCAAGTCGTAGTTGTAATTGGTATATATCTCATCTTTTATTTCTATCAATAAGCTGTGAACTTAACTTTGTTGAGAGTTTCCCTTTTTTGTGTCTTCAAGCTGCAAGCTTCAAATCTATTCTATATAATAGTCTAATGACTAGTGATCTCTTGTACTTCACTTCTATCTATAAGCCGTAAGCTTCATACTATGAACCACAACCTATGTTGTTTTATTCTGCTTCTTTTATGAGTTCAAACTATGAGCTCAAAATAGGATTGATTGTAGTCATGACTTTATGATTGGTGTAACCTTTTCTACTTGAAAATAAAGTCACGACTACATTCTATGGTCCCATTCCAAAGCTTAAATTTGATTGAGATTCTGCTCACATATATGGTTGAGCTCGTAATAATGATTCTTTTGTAAGAACTCGAGCTTCCTAATCTGGAACTCACGGGTTGAATAACTGTTCTCATTTTTAACTCATGGCTATGAGTAGATGCTTAACATTTGATTTAGAACTTGTTCAAATTTTTCATATAATCGAGAATGACTCAGCTTTGACCGAGAGCTCACTGATATTGTATACAATGAAAACTAGCAGCTTTGAACACTTGTACTTAATTAAATTGCTTGAGCCTTTAACTGGTGAACATTTCATACATTCTGCCATTGTAACATGAAGTTGACTTTGCACACCAAAAAAAAACTATTCATCACACTTGCATAAACTTTGAATTACTGTCTATAGTGACTTCATTAAATCTAGTCTTTTGCTCAACATATAATTGTGACAATAATGAAAACTAGAAACCTTGAAAGGGAATTCTGAACATAATAGATGAATACTCTTTTTCTGACTAGCTTTATGAAAACACTTTGTATAAAATAGAGAGTAACTAGAAATTGATTTAAAAGCTTTCTACAATTTGTACATAAACTATGATTATAGTATTCAAACTGTTTCATTCTGCTGATCTAAAATGAACCTGTGTAATCAACAGCAGTAAATTTGATGAACTCATGGACTCATTCCTTCACAAACCATATATTATGAGCTCAGAAATGATGAATAGTTTCTCTAGGAAACCATGAAACACCTCTAATGACTTACTAAAGTTGCAAGGTTATGACTAAAAAATGTTAAAAGATATAATCAGTTATGAATAAAACTATAACATCTTTCACTCATAACCTTTGCAAACCTTAGAAGGTGATTACGACTGAGAGATGCTCAAGAATAATCATCATTCATTCCATAGTAGATAAGTAGCTTTCCCCTTTATGATATTCCTCTATTAGCTGTACATATTCTATTCTAGTTTATACATATTTTATACTTTCTGTTCAGCTTACATCTTGTAGCTTTGTCCACTGTATACAATTCTCATTGATGCTGAATCTACACTTAATATGATAAGTACAACAAAATGAAAATGTTTGTTCACTATTCATGAAGTTCGAGCATGGGATTGTGACATTCAAAAACACCAAAATGTTAACTAATGAGGTTCGAACATAGGTTCGTGACACTCAATAAAAACAAACTGTAAACATTTTATCATTTTATGGCTCAATCTTGAAGCACTCTTTTTGTATTCAGCAACAAATATGTTTATGGCTTGAAAATGTACTTTTGAAATAGTAAGGACATATTATACTAGTATTTATGCAGCACCATTTGTATCTTGAACTTGAAAGTTGGAAATCATTGGCACTTCCTGTAGCACTCTTATCATGGGAATCGAGCTCTATCTGCATCTTTCAAAATGACTGAATGTGAATCCCAATCAACTGTTATCTGGAAGATAATCTGTTAAGCTCTCAAATAACATCATTATGAAATACATTATCTGAAAAAGGTTTCTCAGTTTGAAACATACTAAGTCCCTTTAATTCAGACACCTAGTTAATAAAAAGGACAACATACACCACAATGATCATTAGTAGTAAAAGGTTTCATGTCAAAAACAAGTCCCTTTAACACTACCTTGCAGTGAGTGTCAGTGTACATTTCCTTATCACATTTAGTTTTCCAGATTGATATGTAGTATTGAAAACATGATTGTTACAGTATGTTATTTGTTTCTCATGTATTTCTTAGATCCAACAGGATCTAACCATAGTTTCCTTTCTTATGTAGATATAAAACCCTAAAGACCTAGATGCAGATGAAGAATCAGACTATGAAGACCTAAATGCAAAGACCTAGCAAGACAACCAGCTAAGACAAACCAATACAAAAGGGAATGCATGGGACCCCTATTCCATACTTCAATCTTTCTTTCAATTTTGCAATGTACTTTACTTATTGATGAAACATGAAACAAGAAAGGACATTTGTATATCACATTTAGTTTGAAAGCACAATGTAATGATTATTTATGAATTTTGGAATTTTTGTAATAATAATCAATACTTAGAGTACAATAATGACATCTAGAATGAATGCAATAAGGACATGTAAACTAACAAAACCTGCAAGGTAGTGTTAATTAGACAAAGAAATGCAAGCTTTTCCTACTTATGCTTATTGTATTGTATGCTGTATTTTTTAGTAACACTTACTACTTCTCCTTGTTCATTCATCTTGTTTCTAAATACCGATTTAGTTCCAATTACATTCTTGTCTTTAGGTCTAGGGACCAATTCCCATGTCTTATTCTTTTCAATCTGATCTAGTTCTTCTTTCATAGCATTAGTCCAACTTTCATCTTCACAAGCTTCATTAGTAGTCTTAGGTTCAATTTGGGAAATCAAACATAACTGTTCTTGTGCCTTATTTCGAGTAAGAACTCTTTTGATGCTCCCAATAATCTATTCAAAAGGATGATTCTTTAACAAACTCTTGCTAGGTGTCACTGTCTCATATCTCTCTTTAGATGTAGGTTCTTTAATAACTTCATTGTGGCTTTCATTCAAAAAATCACTGTCAGTTTCATAAAACAACTCAATAGTTCCAGGATTAGGCTTAGGATGAGCTTCTTCATCAGATTCATAATCAAGCATTCTTTCCTGAATTTTGAACTTTTCATCAACTTTAACATTTGCGCTCTCAACAATAGTCTTAGTTCTTTTATTGAAACATCTATATGCTTTTCTTTTCAAAGAATATCCAAGAAATATACCTTCATCACTTCTAGGATCAAACTTTCTTATATCATCATCTTTCTTTATATAACATTTGCTTCCAAAAATTCTAAAATACTTAACTGAGGGTGCATGTCCAAATCATAATTCATAAGGTGTCTTGTCTGTGTCTATTTTGATTTGTACTCTGTTCATTGTATATACTACTGTTTTCACTGCTTCTCTCTAGAAGATCTTTGCCAAATTATTTTCAAACAACATAGCTCTCCCTGCTTCAGTCACTGATCCATTCCTTCTTTCTACAATGCCATTTTGTTCAGGTGTTCTAGGGGCTGAATACTGTCTTTTAATGCCATTTTCTTCACAAAAGTTTTTAAACTATCTAGAAGTAAATTCTCCACCTCTATCAAATCTCAAACATTTAATCTTCATTCCAGATTCATTCTCAGCTTTATTCTTAACAATCTTAAACTTATCAAATGCTTCAGATTTTTGTTTAAGAAATGCAATCCACATCATTCTTGTAAAATCATCAACAAGAATAATAAAATACCTTTCTCCATAGAATCCCCTAGTCCTGGGAGGACCACTCAAATCTGTATGAACAATCTCCAGCTTCTCTGTAGATCTAAACTTCTTACTAGGAAAAGAACTTCTCTTCTATTTAGCCATTACACATTGTTTGCAAATCATGTTAGTAGGCTTCATAATTCTAGGTAAATCTCTTACTGCAAATGTAGTACTTACTTTCACAATGTTATCAAAGTTTATATGACAAAACCTTCTATGCCATAACCAACTGTCATCAATCTTTGTAATCAAACATGTCATCTCAGTAGGATTCAACTGAAATACATTACCTCTGGTTCTAGATTCAATTCCAATCAGATTTCCATATTTATCCTTTATCACACAAGTTTTCTCAGTAAACCAAACTTGATATCCCTTATCAACTAACTGTCCAACACTCAAAAGATTATGTTTCAATCCATCCACAAAATAAACATCATCTGTATTAGTCTTTCCATCAAGAGTAATAGATCCTATACCTTTAATCAAACAAGGTGCATTGTTTCCAACTCTAACTACTCCACCATCATATTCATCCAACTTTATGAACTTTTTCATGTCTCCAGTCATATGATGTGAACAACCACTATCTATAATCCAATCAACTTTCTTTTCAACTTGAGAAACTAAGGCTTTTTCTTCCTTAACATCAATTTTAGAATTTTCTTCTTTAATTGCTACAAATCTTATGTCATCATTATTTTCAGTATCACTTTCACTTAAAGTTCTTTCTATACTACCTTCAAGATCTTCATCATTAGCATAATAACATTCCTTAGATCTTCTAGGTTTGAAATTGCTTCTGTACTTTTTAACTCTCTAAGGACATTTAGATGCAAAATGATCATATTCTTGACAAGTCCAACATTTAAATATTTTCTTACCATCTGGTTCTCTTTTCACAAGGAAGGCAATACCTTCTTCAATCTTTTTGTCTTCTTCATTTCTAGATCTACTACTGCTAGCATAATTTCCACTCACACTGATGCTTCTTGACAAAGTAGGGTGAACACTAAGAGCACTGAATGCTATCTCCATTCTAGGTAAGTCTCCTGATAATCTCAGGTTCATTTCTACTACTTCCAATCTTCCAAGAAGAGTCTCTCTTGTAAATTTTGTTGTACAAGGTATCACTTGTTCAATCATCTATGTTGTCTGCTTAAATATAGGAGTCAATGTCCTCAGAATTTTCCATATCACTTCATTCTCTGTCTTTGTTTCTTCACAAGATTTTATACCTTAAAAGATCTTCGACATTCTACCAATATAACTTCTAACAGATTCATCTTCCAACATTCTTATATCTTCAAATGCACATATCTAATTATGTAATCTAACTCTTTTTGCATGTTCATCACCTTCAAAAGTAGAGTGTAAAGTATTCCAAATTTCATGAGATTTTTTCAAATATTTTACCTGACTGTACTGATTCTTTGGAAGTGCTATCAAAAGTGCTTCTCTTGCAAGTATGTTACACATGAATAGATCTCTCTCTTCCATATTACATGTTTCAAGATTGTCCTCTTCAATGATAGTCTTATTATTCTTTGTAATCAACCAATAACCCGGTCCTAAACATAATAGGTGTGTCTTCATCTTTTCTTTCCAGCTGTCAAAATTTACTCCCTCAATCTTAGGGCTTTCTTTCCTAAAATTCACCATGGATCTCCTTAAGCTATTAAACTTCTTTTTCAAGGACTTGTTGCTCTGATACCAATTGTTAGAAAGTAAAGTCCACCAAGATAACTGAGAGGAGGGGGGGTGAATCAGTTATCAGATAATTATAAATTTTATCATCTTCAATAGCATTAAACCATATAAGCAATATAATTACCAACCATAGAAAGATATTCATCCATAATAACACAATGACACAAGATATGTTGACTAGGGAACCTCTTGATTAAAGAGTAAACCATGGTGGGAATGATGCCCACAAAAGATGCACTAATATGAATATTCCTTGTGAGAGGATGGAATCTATTAGGAGTCTTATGAAATACATTCAATACATATGAATCTCTATTAGGAGATTTTGAATCCCTGTTAAAAGATTCTAACCCTGGTTAAGAGTTATGGAAGATAGAAGGACCCACTGCCCAAACAACTTCAGGGTAAGATCACTGAACACACTGTGCAAATAATCTTTGTATTACTCAATAGAATAATATGTTACCTCTTCTCTAATTGTGCCAAACTACACTCACCATTACATCGGATCTCAATTTTAGATCTCTATACTTCGCATGTCTTCCTTCACAAATTCACTTTCATACTTATCTCTTTTCTTCACTTCATGCATACAACATCACAACTGCTGCTACCATTACACACTTTCGCATTAAAACTTCATGCTACTACTTAAAAATTACATTAAAACAAGGAAATACATTCCTTCCTTTATACCACACTCAAATAATTACAAATGAGTCGGCATACAATTAAAAAATAAAAGTTTCCACACACTACACCAAAATTACATAAAACTGTCAGCTTCCAAATAGAATAAATCTTCACTTGTGTGACCTCAAAGTCTACACTATCATCCACATCACTATCAGTGTGTCTCTAGCTTCCCTTTAACTACACAAAACTAGATTCCATCCCGATTAGGAGATATCATCCGATTTCCACAAACAGCTACTCAAGAACACTGCCTGAACACTGCTTCCACCAAAATGATCAGAACTTCCATGAATTAATGAATTACTATCTGCACTTTTAACCATAGACATATGACATATCAAAGAGTATATCCTCAACATCACATAGCTCCAACTACAATAACCCACGTGCGCTAGTCCAATCTTTGTCTGCTTCTTTGCAAGTCTTTGGTAAATCACTGTGTTGACATCAATGACAATCATAGTCATGAATGCAACAACAACTGGTACAAAATGGCTACCAAACACTTTAGCATTCATTCCCAACATGATGGTGTCATTATTTTGATGGGTTTTTAAATTGAACATCAGAACTCTGACAGTTTTGGGTATACATTAAAAAAAGTGAAGCACCAAATCATTTTTATTTCGATTGGCATAGAAAAGGAGTGGGAGAAAATGAGTGAAAGCTAGGTGTGAGAGAAGGTATGTGATTTCTTCATCTTTCGAGCCTCTGGCATCATATTCGACCACAAATTTCAAATACATTGCATTTTATTTGACCATGAATGCTCTCTAAAATGACCACATTCTATTGGTGTCATGCCCTAGCCAGTGCTTTATCTATTATTCGATGTTATTGGTGCTTGTGCTCAAGGATATAGATTCACTGTTATGAAATGTTTGGATTCATGTTTGTTGATATTACTAGCACGTTTAATGATGCCATTGTATATTTATGAGATGCTCATTGAAATGACCATATTGTACTAGTGTCGTGTCCTAGCCCGTGCTTTAACTCCATTATTTGATGTTATTGGTGCTTGTGCTCAAGGATATCCATTTTTTTTGAAATATTGACTGTGGTTATCAAATGGACAACCTGTGATCTTCTAGCTAGGCACCATTTGTATTGATAGCTTAGGGTATCAAATGTATTATATCATTGATAGTTGAGACTTTGTTAAAAGGAAATAGGACAAATAACAATTTTGATTTAGTGCTTTAACTCCATTATTTGATGTTATTGGTGCTTGTGCTCAAGGATATCCATTTTTTTGAAATGTTGATTATGGTTATCAAATGGACAGTCTATGAGCTTCTATCTAGGAACCATTTATATTGATAGCTTAGGGCATCAAATGTATTGTTATATCATTGATAGTTGAGACTTTTTTTAAAGGAAATATGACAAAGAATGATTTTGATTTAGTTTCTCTATTTTGATCCCTAAGTGGCTTACAACCCTAGAGAAGTATATGTAGATTTACAGATGTAGTTTCAGGATACATAACAGCTGATAATTCAAAAGAAATCCATGCATCCAATTTGAATAGAAATTAATACAAAGAAATAGGGTCCTCGAATGGCCCAGTCATCTGGACCTTGATGATCCCCTCAACCAGTGATGCTTCAAAATTAGGTTATCATGCAATCAGTGAGTGATCCTTCATTCTCCTGGTTTGCCTTGCATCCAAACATATTGGAAATACACAATACAATGATAAAAATTCTTTCACAATCCCCCTTCCCTCAAGCAACACTATCAACATCCGGACCTTGATTGTCCCCTCAACTAGTGACCCTTCAAAACTGGGTTATCATGCAATAAGTGAGTGATCCTTCATTCTTCACCTTACCCATACCATTCATGGATTTTGAAATGTTGTTCCATACTCCTAAAAACTTTTCTATTGCTTCTTGTTGCCCCTCCTTGATTAAGAGCCCCCTCATCCTCAACATGGTCTTCATCACCTATAGTCTTGATTTCATGGATAGGGGACATGTAAATATCTTTAAATACTTCTTCTACCATAATGTCCTCCTTCCCCATCTTCTTGATCTTCCTGGATAAAGCAGATGAATCCACACACAATAACCCAAATTGAAGGGTTTTGTATCCTTTAATGAATCTCAGTCACTAGTAACACATGGATAGTCAAACCAGTAGTCTCCAAAGCATTCAATAAGTGAATATGAATGTTTGAAAACTTTCCTCTCAATTTCCCCAACCACTCCTAATCGGTTAGAGGGATATTTATAGGATCTCCACTATTCCTATCCTTACCAACAATTCTTAAACATACTTTATTTGATATGATAATAACATACTAAATTGAACCAATGACATGTTCTTCATGTGGTAATAGGAAGATTTGGCTATCAAATCTTCCTTCGTGCAAGCAAAGCACGAGAGAAGGTATGTGATTTCTTCATCTTTGATTGGTATATTTGATGGACAACATCTTTTGAGCCTCTGGCATCATATTCGACTGTAAATTTCAAATGCATTGCATTTTATTTGATCATGAATGCTCACTGAAATTATCGCATTCTACTGGTGTCATGCCCTAGCTTGTGCCTTATCTCCATTATTTGATGGTATTGGTGCTTGTGCTCAAGGATATCAATTCACTATTTTGAAATGTTTGGATTCACATTTGTTGATATTACAATTCATCATATCAGATAAAGTAGGTTTAAGAAGTTTTAGTGTCTAAACACTCAACTAATCCCTCTATCCAATTAGGAGTGGTTGGGGAAGTTGAGAGGAAAGTTTTCAAACTTTCATATTCACTTATTGAATGCTTTGGAGACTATTGGTTTGACTGTCCATGCGTTAATGTTTATAAGAGATCAATAAAATATTTAAAGACATTCTTACATGTTTGGAGAGGTTTGAGAGGAACTTATCATGACTGTACCCTCACAAATAGTGGCATAGACTATTTTTACTAAGTTTCCTTTCTCTATTTTGAGGTATCCTTTCTCTTCCATAGGGGTACAATCAGAGGGTTCATTGACAAAATGATCCTTTAAATGGTTACTATAAATATGAATGATTTGATATAGCATATTTCTCATTTTACTTGAAGTTTGGAGTAGCTTGTGCAAGGGTTAAAGTACTTTTGATCATTTCAGTCATGACTGTTCCTCTACACAGTCAGGAAATGCAACTGTCTAATGATTATATGTAATGTTGAATGGATTAAATGCTTTATTCTTGGTAGAAGTGAATGGAAGGAATAGTGTTGGTGTTAGGTTTCATTTATTATTGATTTCAATGGTTTCCAAGATGTGTTGAGGAGTTTTCTCCTTGTTTAATGTTAACTGTTC
This sequence comes from Chamaecyparis obtusa, assembly GCA_027943335.1. NCBI lineage: Eukaryota > Viridiplantae > Streptophyta > Pinopsida > Cupressales > Cupressaceae > Chamaecyparis > Chamaecyparis obtusa. The sequence goes on along the minus strand of BSBK01001611.1, from coordinate 217,374 downwards.
TTGCACAATTCACTCATACAACAGTGAAATGCTATGTGATTGACAATTTCATACAACTGGTCCTTTGGCATGTATTAAACAGAGTAGAATTTTTAGCATATTATTATCATTCTATTTCTTTGTTGTAAACATGCCATTCGTTTAGTTTTGTAATTTTTTTTTCTATTTTTTCTATTTGATAACCAAAGTGAACATTTCAAAATAGTGAATAACATCAAATAATGGAGATAAAGCATTGCCTAGGGCACAACACCAGTAGATTAAAAGAAATAGAATGATAATAATATGCTGAAAATTCTATTCTGTGTAATACACGCCAAAGGACCAGTCCCAACAATTCTTAAACATACTTTATTTTGTTTAAGAAATGTTGGGAGTAGTTTTCAAACATTCATATTCACTTATTGAATGCTTTGGAGACTAGTGGTTTGACTTATTCACTTATTCACTTATTCACTTATTAAAATGTAGTTTTGATTTGGTTAATGTTTAGAAGAGATCAATAAAGTATTTAATGACAATCTTACATGTTTGGAGAGGTTTGAGAGGCACTTATCATGACTATTTAAACCATTAGTATAACAATATATGACTATCCAAATCATAAAAATGCCTCTCCCTTAGGGCCAAACTCTCACTACTGCTCCCTAGCTATCAATTCCCTTTAGGAACACATTGTTCTAGCTAGTGTTCTCTTTACTTTCTCAAATCTCTGCAAGTCAAGAATATTAGATTTGTACAATACACTACTATTATACTCTTTCCATGGGTCCTAGGCCTTTGGGTCCATGGAAAGGAAATAGATTACAAAATACTCTTCAAAACAAAGGAAAAACTTAGCAAATTCAGTCTAACTCGCTGTAGATGAAGGAACAGTCATGCTAATAGTTCCTCTAAGTCTTCCACAACATTTATTGAACTCCCCTAAAGTCCTATTGGATCCCCAAATTTCTTAATCCAATAAAATTACATCAGGATCATGAGAAACTTCAAAGGATTAAAAACATTACTTGCAATAGTCACTGGTTTTACCAGTCAAAACATAAGGAACATAATTTTAAAGTGCTCACAATACATTAAAAAATGAAATGAATTCTTGGAGATTGCTTACTATTCCATCCTTGAATTTAGAAACCAAAACAATAAGTAAAGAAGCCTTTCAACAATGCATAACACAATGGACTTGCAGATTTAAACTTCTATTTTTATTGAATCTGTGTTCCTGCCGTACACTCCAGGCTTAAGTCTTCCATATAATGACTTTTGAAGGTTACATATAACTCCATCACAACTTCCCCAACCATGAAGAACATAGGTGAAGAACTTGATGGTTTCATGTTTTAATCTTTAAGAACTTGATCAAGAACATAGGTTTTAATGAAATATCAATTTGATTTGCAAAGTTTGTGTTCTTTACAAATTTGAAAGGCTCTAATATTTACTAGGGCAGATGTGGATGTGCAACCTTATGATTTTACTACTAAGTCTCTATTTGTTAGGCATATTGATTATAAGTACTTGACATATATAAAAAATGTTGCTAATTAAGGTTGGCGGGATGATTATGCCTATCTTGAAAAAAGATTGTCAAACCATTATGCTTTCAAATCAATTACCTATCGACGTATCCCTTGTGAGGGAGAGAAGCCAAACACATAAAGAACATGCACATAAACATGACAGTTGAAAAACTTAAATGGAATACACCAAGAAGTACCAAATGATGAATGCTCAATTGTTGTAATGGCAAAGCATTAGAACAGTCCATTTCTAGAACTTGATTTTCTAGTCTAAATGATTTTTCTATAGTTGTAATGATTTTTCTAGAACTTGATTTTCTAGTCTTAATGATTTTTCTATAGTCCTAATGATTTTTCTAGTCTTAATGATTTTTCTTTCATCCTAATGTTTGTTGCTCTTGATAAATTAGACCTTGAATTTGAATTTTTGTTCACTGTTTTATTTCAGCTTGATATTTCATTCATTTTTCATATACACAGAGACTACACATGGTGATAAAAAATGAGCTATTTGACTAAGGTTAACTATTCATGATTGTAAATAGTCAATATTTCTGATGGTATTGCTTGGTGTATTCCATTTTAAAATAATCATGTTTCTATGGCTATGATAAATGTCCCTTTGTGTTGAGAAAATTAGAGTTGAAAAAATGGTTGCAAACAAATCATCATTCTTCCACCAACATTCTAGTCAATGTACAAGTAATGAGTCATTCCATTCAAGAAAGACCATGTCTAACAATATCAACCCATAAAAAAATGAGTATGCAGAATTTAGTGATTGTATCTTCCATTAGAGCCACTTCATATGCACAAGTGATGAACATGCATATTTTCCTGAGTGCTATTGGGAGCTTACCCAGCAACACATGTACTATTGTGAAAATCACCATAAATCTATTTGCTTATGGATCTAGCTCCTAGTATTTCTTGGTCAAATATGCATGTTTTTCACCTTTTCATATACCTTCTATGATCAACTCTTATATGCATAGGTAATGAACATTTAGATTTGCTTAAGCAGTACTTTGAGTATTCCTCCAACACATGTACTATTGTGAAAATCATCACAAGTCCATTTGTTGGAGGAAATATCATAGTACACATGTTTGGAGGTCTGAAGGAAACAAGAGAATTTAAAGAGTCATGAGTTTTAAGATTGTACTTCATATAGCCAAGCTTCATTCAATGGTACATTCAAACATGAAATGAACCATTCTTAAACCAGATTAAACTAGTAAACCAAAGGACATACTGATTATAAGTAAACTAGTAAACCAAAGGACATGCTTTTACTACTAAGTCTTTATTTCTTGGGCATACTGATTATAAGTACTTGACATATATCACAAATTTTTCTAATTAAGGTTGGTGGGATGATTATGCCTATCCTGAAAAAAGATTGTCAAATCATTATGCTTTCAAATCAATTACCTATCGACATATCCCTTGCGAGGTAGAGAAGCCAAACACATAAAGAACATGCACATAAACAAGACAGCTGAAAAAATTAAATGGAATACACCAAGAAGTACCAAATTATGAATGCTCAATTGTTGTAAAGGAAAAGCATCAGAACCCTTCATTTCTAGAACTTTATTTTCTAGTATAAATGATTTTTCTATAGTCGTAATGATTTTTCTAGAACTTGATTTTCTAGTCTTAATGATTTTTCTATAGTCTTAAAAATGATTTGTCTTTTGTCCTAATGTTTGTTTCTCTTGATAAATTAGGTCTTGAATTTGAATTTTTTTTCACTGTTTTATTTCAACTTGATATTTCATTCATTTTTCATATACACAGAGACTACACATGCTGAAAAAAATGAGCTATTTGATTATTCACTGTTCATGATTGTAAATGGTCAATATTTTTGATGGTACTCCTTGGTGTATTCCATTTAAAAATAATCATATTTTATGACTATGATAAATATCCCTCTATGGGCCTATGAACTATGGGCTTAGTTCCATGTTTCTTTCATTCTTGCATTTGAAATGTTAACTATGGGCTGCATATAGAGGTAATATGTGTATCGTTGTTGGTGATTATTTAATTGCAATATTTTCTTTTTTATTTATTTTTCTTTATTTTCTTGTTGTTTCTTTTCTATTTCTACAATATGGACATGTACTTTACTTTGAGCACTGTGCTTTATGTTGTGGGCTACAAGGCAAAGTCATTAGGCCTCTATGATAGTTTGAAGCTATTTATTATCGTTTGTAATAAGATTGATTTGCAACCACTAGAGAATAATCTAGAAGCTTGAAGAAGCAATATATTTTGGCAAATGAAGAGTGGAAAGAAGATGATATTCCTGAGATCATGGATGGACACAATGTTGTAGACTTTATTGATCTAGATATCTTGTAGAGGCTTGAAGAACTAGAGAGGGAAGAAGGGCTTAGGATGGAAGAAAAGGGTGATGAGGATGATGAGATACGAGAAGTGAAGTTGAATCCTAATGAAAAGGAAGCTTTGGCTACAATTAGGAAGAAGAAGAAGATTCTTATCATCGAACACAAATTGAAGAAGAGTACTGCTAGCATGGGAAGACATATTTCTAGCCTGGTCTTGGATCCTTCGACATATTTTTCTTGGGAAGCTAATTGCTCATCTATCATCTACTTCATTTTTATGAAGATAATTTCCGTAGGATCTAGGCTCAGGCTAGAAAGATGTCTTCTGAAACACATAAAAAACATACACAAACACGATAGCTGAGAAACATAAATGTAGATACCACAACAAATGAGAAACATAAATGTAGGCATAATGGTCACAATTTTTTGGAGACAACATAATTGAGTTGTATACCCAAACAATGCAAAGCAACTACTACTCCGCTTCCAGAGGAGTAGCGGTTGCTTTGCATCATTTGGGTATACCACTCAATTATGTTGTCTCCAAAAAATTGTGATGATGATGCCTACATTTATGTTTCTCAACTATTGTGTCCCAGGACCCCTTATGACCCTTTACGGCCCCTAAGAATACACATCTTAGAGGTCATAAAATTTCGTAAAGGGTCATAAGAGGCTATTAGGAGGGGCCAGATGAGCTTCCACCTTCACGTGGTTGGACTTGTTAAGTAGAGAATGTTAAACTATTCTCGAAACAAAGAGAAGCTTAATAATTTAAGGTCTCAGTCCATGGAGATGGTGAAAAATGATAGGAATCAATGATGGAGAGTTTTTAGATACTGAGAAAATGTATATGTAGTGGAGGCTAGAAGGGATTTTTATGGAGATTTGCTAGATGTGGAGATTTTATAGAGAGGGTTTCCAAATTGAGTACCAGTGCAGAGATGATGATTCAGTACTACATTTATAAAACCTTCACAAATATCCCTTTTTTTGCCTCCACTCATACCTCTTCTCAGAATCTAGAAAGTTTGGATACTGTTTCTCAACCATGCACAAAATGTGCTAGTGATTGTATAAAATTACTTTTGCGAGACTGGGATCAATTATGAGAAGGTAAACAACAAGATAATTTTATTGTATCTTTCAATATTTCTTTTATCCATTCATATTTTCTAACTTCTCTTATATTGGATACTATGCAGTGTACATAAAGGCAAGGCAATGATTATTCTCAATGATCGATAGGTATAAGTCTTCTAGCCTTTACCCAATAGCTAGGACTAAAGATAGCAGAGCTCAAGAGACCATCATAGTTGGTATCTATCTTTGGTCCATATACTGACAAAACATTTTACATTTCATTAGCTCATCAAATGTGGTGATTTTCAAAAGAATTTAATGGATGACATTTTCATGTATAACGTATATTATTTTAATTTGATGGTGAACACATTTATCTACTTTGCACACTTATATACATCGAGCACAACCCTAAAAAAGAATCCCCTCCCGTGGTTTGAGTAATGTAGGCCATGGGAGGAGATGCTTTTTTATGGCTATGCTCATAGTATAAAAGTGCATAGAGTCATTAAATTCATGCAATGTCAACTTAAATAATATACGTTATCATAAAAATATCATCCATTAAATTATTTCAAATCCCCTCATTTGATGAGCTAACAAAATGTAAAATATTTTGTCAGTATGTGGACCAAAGATGGAGACTAACGATGATGGTCTCTTGATCTTTGTTTTCTTTACTATGCTATTCCTTCTCTTTTTCAACACATAGTACAACATTTCTGATAGATGCACCATACATCTGATAGATTGTCCTATTGGTAGTATATTACATACCATCAGATATCTGACAGGCTCTAAAAGATATGCATGAAGGGACTGCTATACCTCTGACAGACTTTCCTGTTGGAATATATTGCATATCTGTCACCTTTCTGAATGACCAAATGTCATAAAAATCAATTTTTGATGCATCGGTCCCATAGTAAAATTGCTATTTATGTGCCCAATTCCGACGGGTAATGCTGTTGGAATACTGATAGTTATCACTTCTGTCACCATTTGCAATGCAAAAATGCCAACGGACACATGTGTCAACATTTAGACAAATAAGCATTGCAAATTTGACACATGGCCATTAGAAATTGGCCTCAAATGTACTAGTGACTACTGATCTATACAAGAAGATCCAAGAGGCAGAAGCTATGATTGATAGTGTAAGGAAATCAATGGAAGATACCTCCATTGATGTGAATATGTGCAACAATGTATACCAAGGGCAGATAGAAAAAATAGAAAAACTTGAGAATGAGATGTCCAAGATAAGGGCAAGGAAAACATAGCTCAAGAATGCTCTTGCGCTCCCTAGATGTGCTTAATCAGAACATCAAGGAGATCGATGCCACTATGGTGACATATGATCAAGGTTTGAGTACAAACTTGGAGAAGAAGGAGAAGCTACAATATGCCTTATGTGCCCATCTACAAATTGTTAATGCACTGATTGCATTTTGGAAACAAGAGATCCAGAACCTACAGATAGCATATATGGATGTCCTAACATTGTAAGTACTTGTAGATACATTTTTGGAGCACCTTTGTCATTAATGTCAAAGGGGGAGTATTATGTATAGAATATGGAGTCTTGGAGTCTTATATGTAAAGAAGATGTATAGTATAGAGTCTAAGGGAGATATAAGATAAAGTATGTTAAAAAGTTTTTTGTATAAGGGTACAGTTAGTAACTTTGCCATATTCCTTTGTTTCCATCAATGAAAAAGGGGGAGATTGTTGGCAAGTTGACTATACTATTGTATATGACTAGATATAGTGTTGTCATTATGGCAACAAAGTCATATAGTATTTTGGAGTCAGCGCACATCATCAGAAGATCAAAATTTGGTTAAGTATAGAAGTCTGGACAGTTAATAGAGCACCAGTAGATCAGAGCATCATCACACGTGTGTATGACCGATTTATGGTATGCACCCTTGAAGATAAGATGTTAAGAGTATATTCATGTTAAGTCTAAGAGTGCATGATTAGAAGATATAGTATGACAAAGATAAAGACAATTTAAGTTACACAAACATCGAATGCCAGAACAGAACAAAGTATGTAGCCGACTGGTAGTATTTTGTTTAGCGGTTATAATATTGTTTTGTAAAGGCTATGCACCTATTGGAATTAAATTGTAGACATGTAATTATGTTTTTTTCTAAACATGCTTGAGCCAATTCACTTAGAAACATTGTATGTAATCAGTTATAGGCCGACCTAGTTAATTATTTTGATGAGTGCATATAAATATGAGATGCACCCTTTGTAATAATTATGGAAGTTGTTAAGAGACAAGATAAGAAGAGAAGAGGTATGCAAAGAGAAAATAGAATGTATTAGAGCTTTTGAAGAGGTCAAAGCATCAACGCATCAAAGGAACTGATAAAAAAAATAGTGTCACAGCACCAGTTCATCTAGCAGATATAGTGTGTATCTAACATTAGAAGGTTGTAGCCTTCACTACTTGAGAAGTGAGCTCTAGGAAAGTGTGTCCCCACCCCTAATAGGGTTATTGTAAAAGAATCCTAATAGGTTTTGACCCTTGACAAGGTCACTATACTAAAAGCATTGTAAAGAACAACTCCTAACAGGGTTAAAGATCTTCTAACAATGATCACATGACACTAGTGCAGTTCTTAGTGGGTGTCAATTCCCACCGGGGTTTTACCTATTTGGGTTTCCCTGTAATCATATTGGTGTTATGTGTTGTGTTTATGTTTCTTGTTTATGTTTAGATTCATTTCAGTACTTAAGCATTCAAGTTAAGTTTCAAGAATAAAGAAAAAGATTAAATATAGTGAACACTGATTCACCCCCCCTTTCAGTATTCCCATTCCTAACATAAAAATCAAGGTCATAGCCCGTTGATAAGTTTCTCTTGCATTTTTTAATCCAAAAGGCATCATGACCCAACAAAATGTTACCCAAGGTGTTATAAATGCGGTCTTGAATTGATCTTCAGGAGGAATAGAAATTTGATTATAGCCAGAAAAGCCATCCATAAAAGATAATAAAGCACGACCCGTTGTTGAATCCATAATCATATCAATATTAGGTAATGAGAAATCATCTTTTAAGGATGCTTTATTTAAATCTCTAAAGTCAGTACACATTCTTATCTTATTTTCTCCTTTTGAAATAGACATAATATTTGAAATCCAGTGTGAGTAATCAATAGAATGGATGAATCCAACATCTAATAATCTTTTAATTTCAGCCTTAACAAATAAACTAGTTCACATATTCATCTTTTGAATTTTCTGCTTCACATGTTTAACATTCAGTTTGAGAATAATATTGTGAGTACCAATCTTAGAATCTATACCCGGTATATCCAAATATGTCCAAGCAAAAATATCCTTAAATTCAAGTAAAAGGGAAACCAACTGATCACATTCATCATGATTCAAACATTTCCCAATTTTTATCATCTTTTCAGAGTCATTTTCATCCATTTGAACCTCAATAGTCTCAATTATTAGAAAATCACTTTGTATCAGAGAATCCATTGGTAAAGAAGAAATATTCTATTCATCATGTTCTCCAAAATAAGCTTCTATACTTAAACAACAAGGCTTTCATCATTTGTGATGAAACGTAGGCAAATCCTCATAAACTCCTAAAAAAATAGCTAAGGCTTCATCTTCGGGAAAGATATCCAAGGTAGGTCTTTGATTAATGTCAAGGAGGAGTGGGTTAACCAACTTCAAATGTCCACCACAGATATGATTAACATTAAGAGGAAAAGCCAATGGTTGTTTGCAAGGATTGAACCCCAATCCATATGTATAATCATAAATTTCATAATCCAAAGGCACTTGTATACCTTGCTTGTATTTACCACATCCTTTCCCATTAAACCCTGATTTCTTGAGAAAATGATAAGTATAACCATATCTATCAGCCATATTAGATGGAGTCCAAGGAGTGACATATGTCACAATATCATAGAAATTAGGTTTTATTGTTTCAATTATTTCTTCAATCAAGGTGGAAACAAAGTTACTTTTTAATTCCTCAAAAAGTAGGGAAGGAGTAAAATCTTATTTTTCAAATTCACTTTGTTATTTCATGAATTCCAAATCAAAGACTTTATATTCTCCAATGAAAGTAGGATTAAAGTCCAATGTTCCCCAATCATCCTTAGTCAAAGAAGAAGATGGAGCTTTAGTTTGTTTAATCTCAGTTTTCTTTTCAGTCTCTTTTCTTGGCTGGAGAGGATCAGAAAATTTAACATATTTCACATTTAAGCAAGGATTTGGTGCATCATCTGCATGTAATGTATACATTAAGTTGTTATAAATGAACCTAACCTTGCAATGAATAGTAGAAGGAATTGCATGCATAGTATGTAACCAAGGTCTACCTAAAAGAAGGTTATAATTGAGATGTCTAGGCATAACATGAATAGGTGTATTAAGAATAATTGGACCAACTTTAACAGGTAAGTGTATAATATAAAATATGGATGGGGTCCTAGAACAATGGTTTGCACATAAAAGAGACCCCAAGGCCAATATTTTAAACATACATGAAATTGTAATGGTATAGAAAGTAAATGTAGAAGACTAATGTTGAAATGAAGAAATAAAGGTACTTACCTTTGAAAAAATAATTTTAAACCCCTGTTAAATAGTCTCAGAAACTCTTGATTTTCGTGATCCTGAACCGAAATTGCGAGATCTACAAAACCCAAAAATATTTTTCAATTCTATGGGAGGTCATCTTTGACCTAGATAGTGGGGCACAATCTTACCCTGAGGCATAATTTTACCCCTCACTGAAGGTTGTCCTTGACCCAATTGCTCTGATGGAAATTTTATTCATGGATCTCGAAAGTTCGACAAAAAGGGTATCTAGATTTGCACTGATATTCACTATCTCGCACTTGTACCTGCAAGAAAAAAAAATGGTTTTGTTTATTGGGGGGAGGGGTTTGCCTTAGTCAAACCCCAATTTAGGAATTAACCTTGAAATTGAATTGAAATTGTTAGAATAAACAAAGTAAATGGAACAATTCACCTTGCTTATGTTGAAACCCTTATGGAGGATTCGAATCCTTGAATCCACAAGTATGGATGCTCCAAATGAATATATAATTGAATGTAGGATGTCTCCAATCAATTGTATTTAGATCTTCAACACCAATCTTGAATGGATCTTGGAATAGGAAGAGGCTTGAATGGATGTATGGAGAAATCTTCAACAAGAGGGCTCCATAGAGATTGAATCCTTCAATGGCTAACAATGGATCTCCTTGATGAATTGGATCTTGAATGATTGAATGATTGAAGATGAATGAATGCTTGAATTCTTTCCTTCTCCTTCTTTCTTGCTTGAGAGATTATGAGACCATGAAATGAGATGGATAAAATGAGAGAGGAAGGGTCCCTTTTATAGTGATCTAGGGCACAAACTTCTAGAGAGGCCACATAGAAAACAATAATTAAGGGCCCATGGCACAAAAATATAGAGAGGTGCACATGGAGAGGAAATTAAATTAAGGTCTTGAGAGTAAGGGGACCACCCCTAATATAGACATAAAAATAATTATTTAAGAGCCTTGTCACAAAATTTGAGGTAAGGCCAACCCCAAAGTTAATTTGAGCATTAGGCACAAAACTTGAGAAAGGATAATCTCAAATAATAAATTAGGAATCCTATAAAAATCTCAAGAAAGGTCCACCTCAAATATTAATTTGAGAATTTGACACTTAACTCGAGAAATAGTGGCTCCGAAGAGGGAAAAGATAAGATTTTGATGAAACCCAAAAATTGAAATCTAACCCCAAGAATCCCAAACCTAGGTCAGGGTTGAGGTCGACCTTGACTTAGGTTAGGGTTGAGGTTGACCTTGAACTAAGAGGTCAACCTTGACCCTGAGGTCAAGAATCTCAGGTTTGCAATTCAGGATGCTAGAATTATGCCAAGAAGAAGTGGAAAATAGGGTAGAATAGGGGAAAAAGCCAAATCCAAGTCAAGTACCCATTCAAGTTGTTCAACATGACCCAAAACCACTTACTCGGAGGGATAAATGTTCTTAACATGGAAGTGCTTCCATTTTAAGATGACACATTAAGCCCCCACTTTAGCAAGAGTATGGATTCGATGCACATTCTTAGTAAAGGAGATCACAAAGAAAAAATATAATCTTATTTAAATCAAAGGGACAAAGGAATCCTCAAGCCCCCAAGGACTCAAGTCTTCATTAAATCTAAGATTTCAATAAGAGAGACATCACTAGAAAAAAGAGAGAAAAAGGGAAGAGAGGAGTGGCTAGCTCACCTAGTAAGATGTGTGTATCTCACTGTGAACCACAAAAAGGATAGGATGGACCACCAAGAAAGTACTTGATAGTCACCCCATAAAGTTGTGCACCTTCTATCAGCTTTGTGCATGTATGTAGTGCATCTTCTAATGACTTTTATGAAGTACCCATGGATCCATATCCTCATATCACCATAGAATAGATTTGTAAAATGCATGTCTCTTCAGGATTTAGAAACTTATGTGTGTTACCTTTGGAGGATTTAGCATCTTTGAAATTGGGAATGTGTATCTCTTTAGGATTTAGCAACTTATGTACATTACCTTCTGAGAATTTAGCATATTTGAAATTGAAAATGTGTGTCTCTTCAGGATTTAGCAACTTATGTGCGTTACCTTCTGAGATTTACCATGCTGCAAAACAAAAGGTTAGAACCAAAATGCATAATATAGAATGAGGGATGCCATATATATGCCCCCCTCCTTAAGAAGGCAAAAACATACTATTTTGACATGTTAAGGAAAGAAAAGAACAATGATAAATCCTTCTTCAACATCAAGACAATATCTACAGACAACACCCAGGCCAAGCCAAGAAGGTCACAACTCCTATGAGGCCATGGAAGGGACGAATGCAAGAGATATCATGCAAGAAGTGAAAAAGTAACCCTTGTGAGGGATAGCACACTATTTAGTTTCCAAGGTGAGAGATTTATCAATCATGGAAACCCAACAATGAAATAGATTATGTTCAAGGACATAGATCCTCAATGCAAATCAAAATTTTCATGTATGATTGGCTATCACATAATAGACAAATACTTCTTAACTAAGGAAAGAGGTGAATCTCGAAAAGATAGAAAAGAAGGAGATGCCATCCTTTCTCCCCAAGTGTAGGAAAAAGGATGGAAGGGGACCTATCATATCACTCACAATACTATGCAAGACATCGAGCCCCCAAGGATTAGGCTAATATTGTTTACATAATGTGGAGCTCTATAATAGGAAGATAAATGTTATTTACAGAAAATAGGATTGAAATACAACTCATTTCCATATGATATATAAATAACCTTACTATCAATGAGCTACCTAATCTTATAATATAAAGCTTGACATTCATTAGTAGAGTGATCATGAAATCTATGATATAAACAAAAAATAAGAGTCTTCAAGTGTGGACTATGTTTCTTTTTGTGTTTAGGTCTAGTAATCATCTTAGCATGAAAGAGTTTAGGAAAAATAACTTGGTCAAATTAGTTCATAGTTGTTTCATCATGTTTTGAAGTGTTATTTGAGATGTTAACATTGATTTGTTGTTGAGGATTAAATCCCAATCCATAAGAATGCTCATGCCCCCCACTGTGTAAGGGCATTTGAATTCCCTATTTATGCTTACCACATCCTTGACTATTGAATCCTTGTTTAACAAGGAAATGATAACCATGACCATATTAAGAAGCCATATCAAATGGAGTCAATGGAACTTCAGTAGTCACTATGTCATCATTACTAGGTTTGACAAATTCATTGTGGGTAGAGGCGGTGACAAAGTTATTATGAAGGGTATTATAAGTAGAAGCAAAAACTCATTTTTTGAACTCTCTTTGTTGCTTCATAAAATCAAGATCATTAACCTTATACTCTCCAATAAAGGTAGGATGAAAATCCAAGGTTCCCCAATCATCACCAGGAAGAGCATTAGAGGAAGAAGGATTAGGAATAGGAGTATTGTAGGTTTGAATATTCAAACATAGATTAGGTGCATCATCCGCATGAACCTTATACATCATGTTGTTATGAATAAACTTGAATTTATGGTGAAGGGTGGAAGGAACAACATGCATCTCATGCAACCAAGGTCAACCCAAAAGAAGGTTATAATTGAGAGGTCCAAGCATAACATGAAAAGGATTATTTAGGATGATCGGTCCTACTTTGATAGGTAAGGTAATAATGCCTAAAGTGTTCTTAGAAATGTTATCAAAGCTATGTATAGGAACATTGTCAGGTTGAATAGTTAAAAGATCAACGTTAATTGCTTTAAGCATGTCCATGCTACAAATATTAAGCCTAGATCTATTATCAATCAAGGTCCTACGAATGATACTTTTATTGATAGTAACAACTGTAATACCCCAAAAATGGGCTATAAGTTCATTAATCTCCTACATCTTCAATATTGAATGAAATCGACATCAAAGTCCTAATCTAAGGCACATCTAAACATCATCGAATCCTAATTGATTATCTTAAATTTTGCATCGAGGAATATTCCTAGCAATATTCTTAATTATCATAATTATCTTTAATTTTATAATTATTTGGCAATAAATCACATTTATCCTAAAGTTTGATTAATTGAATATTTTCATATTTAATTAATTAGATTTAATATTTGCCACTTAATTATGTAATTAAATTTAATTCTATCTATTATTAATTGTATTATTTAATTTTGACAATAAATCTAATATCATATGAATAATTGATTAAATTCTTATTTAATTAATTAAAGCAAGTTGTCATTATTTAATAATATAGTTTTTAATAAAAGTTTGATTAAATAATTGATTAACCCATAAATCAATTGTTTTATTTTTAAAAGTAGTTAAGTTGGAAATAAATCACTTTATTATTAAATTAATTCATAAATAAAACATGCACAATCATAAAAGCAAACAACTATCAATTATCAATTAAAGCTAAACTCTATTTTGAGTTAAAGCTTAGCTTTTGCATGTTTTTGTGAGTTAATTATCTTTTATTTAAAAATAACTCAAAAATCAACCTGATTTATTTGAGTGATTTATGGCTTTTATCCATGCACCTCCAAAGCCCTGGATTTCTATAAAAACAAGGCTTTAGCTCATCTCTCAATCATCTCTCAAATTTGCATCCACAGAATCTCATATTTTGCACAATCACGCTGGAGAATTGGAATTGAAGAATCAAAGCTCTTGCGAATCGACATCTTTGTGAGATCAATCTTATTTTTGCATTCATATTGCATATCATTGTTAGATTAGCATTGCATATCAATTTTCAATAGCATTCATAGCATATCAATTTCATCTAGCATAGATTTCATATCAGATTAATCATTCTTATTGCATAGAAAAAATACCAAAAAAATAGCTTAATTGCATTCAATCTCATATCTAGATCAATTGCATTCAAATCCTTCATTTAGGTGTCATCTAGGTCACTGATCTCAATTACAATCTGAGAACATCAATCTCGCACCTACTAGAAGGCAGTAAATTGCTTGGTTAGATAGTTTTCAATTTTGCATGATTTTGATTATAGCTAACCTCTAATATTTTACTGAAGTGTTGTGTCTACAGATCAGGTACAAAATTCACACACACATTTCTGGCACCCACCGTGGGGCAACCCACCTTTGCATGCTAGTTTTGATTTTTTTTGGGAGCTAAAAACCCAAAGTTTCAAATATTTAATTTTATCTCCCAAACAGCTTGAAGTTTTGGCTGAATTTTTTTTTACAAGTGGGCGAGATATCGGGGAAGCTTCAATAAAAAATTCAGAATTTTCTAAATTTTTTTGAATTTTTAATAATTTTTTTTTCTATTTTTCATAAAAAATTAATTTTTGGCGCAAATCAGAATATTTTTTGGAAATGTTTACATTTTTAGAAAGCTCTTCGAATTATACAGGGGGTCTATTATTTTTATTTTAAATTTAGATGCAATTTAATAGCTCAAATAGTCAATTTGCAAAAACTAGTCTATTTTGATAAAATGGGTCTCTAGGGCACAAATGAAGGGATTTTTAAAAAAATTTTGCATTTTTGGAAAGCTCTCTATTTTTTAGTAGGGGTCTCTATTGTGAATTTTTATTTTTGTGGCCAAAATCATATCAAAAAAATTAGATCTTGTTGACTAGGTCAAATGCAGTGCAAAAAAATTAAAATTTTGTGATGGGTATGCACTTATTTTTCATATGATTCAATGCATGATATGAGTTGTCATTTGGATTAATTTCTGGTTATTATTGCTCCTAACAATTGATTTTTAGATCTAACCCTAGGGTTTTCATAAGTTGAATATACCTTGCATATCTTGTTTGCTTGTTGGCTTGTTGGAGAGTTCGTAGCTTGCTTGCATAGTAAAGCTCAACAAAAATTGCTAAAAATTAGGTAAAATCTACTAAGCATGTTGCAAGGATCCCAGGTATTCTCCTTCATCTAATAACATTTTGATTTGGGACTTAAAATAAATCTCTTATGTGTCAAGCTTGTGTGCATCTTTTCATGCTTTTGATCTATTTCTACACACTTGCATAATTTGATACTAGGTTGTGATCCCTTAAGGATTCATTAAGTAGTCTTAGAATACGTGTGATTGATCTTGATTTCTATCTTGGGTTATTGGACTCGCTAATCCACTGGCCCCTCATTTTCACCCTGTGGTTGCAATCTCAGCGCCATAAAGGGGAGGGGTCAACAGGACAAAAGCGTTAAGTGTTCCACTTGGCAACCCTTTTGTGCTTTTAGGAACTCACTTGTTTTCTAAGTTGGGGACTCATTTTCAGCTTTTGTGAGGTGTTAAGTGTTCCACCTTGTGGACTCATCTCATATTTGCTTTAAGCGTTAAGTGTTTCTCTTTCTACTTTTTGGGTGCTTTTGGTAGATTTGCTTTCGGGAATATATCTATGCTCACATAGTAATTAGGCCCTATGAACACTATTCATGATTCTTGAGAGATTGGATTCCTAGTGAAATCTTTCTTGATGATAGAATCCTTTTAGGTAGGGAGGATACTTAGTGCATTTCACATTCAACTTGGTTAGTGCATCTTCTCTTATTGATCGACACATTCTCTCTCCGGAGAGGTTGATAGATCACATGGGGTTGATATCATGAGCTTTGGTGAATCAAAATTGGTTAGTGCATCTTCTCTTGTTGATTGATAAATTCTCTCCCCAGAGAGGTTGATAGATCATGTGGAGTTGATATCACAGACCTTGGTGGAACAAAACTTTGTCTTAGCGTGTCGGATTCATCTGCTTGCTTTATTTGGGTTAAAAGTGAAGAGGTGTCAAAATCTTGAATCTGGAGCCAAGTCCCCTTGTGGTATAAATCTGTGAGTCATCTTTAGAGAGGGTTAACCATAGCAAACAATCCCTTCACAAGGCAAACTGTGTTGATGGAACCTCAAGCGGTAATAGCCATTTTTTCCATGGTAGTGACAGCCGCTATATAAATGTCCTTGTGGAAGAAATCTCCACGGGTATGGTTCATTGTTGGGTTGTCAGATCTCCCTAGCAGCTCTTGAAGATTAAGTTCTCGGACTGTGTCAAAACCCTGGTGCACTGGGATTGGAGTTCACCCCTTTGAATCATAAAAGTTGTAGACTCAAACCATTACTAAAAACCCTAGAGAGGCCAATTTTTCACTTTCAGGTATATGTGTGTTATTGCAAAACTTTTCAGAACATACACAATTAGTACTCTCAGGGATTAGCACAATTTGGTCACTTGATTGTTCATGTGCAAGGTTGCTTTTGCCCTTGTTTATTATTTTTAGACATGCTTGGAATCACTTGCTTGCTATTCTGCATGCTTGTTTATCTACTTGGCTATTAAAAATGATCAAAACTGGTATAACCTTCAAAATTTGGATAGTACAATTTGCAAATAGTCCAAAATTGAAGACCTTAAATTTTGCAAAATTTGACGTAAAATTCTTTCTGGAGTCAAAAGTCATTTCAGGAAGTCAAAAGTCATACAAGTTTTGTCAAGTGTCATTTCAGTATTGCCCATCTGTCGTATGATTGAGAACCTAGTGTCGTATGAGTTTTCAAACCAACAAATTCAAGAAAGTCAAAACCCTGTTAGCAACTGTCGTATGATATTGACAACTATCATTTCATTGCTACCCAACTATCGTACAAGTTTAGCAACTGTCATTTCATAGACTGCCCAGTGTTGTATGAGTCTGTAGAGTGTCGTTTGGAAAAATTTGAGAGAGTTGTCAGAAATTGTCAAATTACAAGATATCCAATATTTTCAGCCTAGTTCCAGAATCTATCAAACAAAATCACTGTGTCAAGAACATATCAGTAGCTATCAAGAATTAGTACACATGTCTCAAAGAATCAGTACACATGAGGAAGAAATTCTGATCGCCGCTATGATGAAATAGATACATGCTATGCAAGTCCAGCTTGACAAACTTGAGAAAGAAAAGGAACCTAAAGAGTTCTCCATGGAATCTCTATACTCTTTTCCATTTGATAAAGACTTGTACATGTCACCATGCCCCCAGAAAAAATTTGAGCAATATGATACCTCTTCCACAGAGAGTGACACATCCAGCTTTGGAGACTATGATAACTATGATGACAGACAATGTAATGATACCTATGACACCTCTGTTCCTAAGAGTCCTCATCATCATTCATTCCTACTTAATACAAATGGGCCGTCACATTGGATAGATCGTGATGGTGATCCATATGATTCTAATTTTGAAAGAGACTTTGATGGCTTTTGTGGACAATACCTTGATTATGATCCATCTACTACTACTGAGGACTATAAAATACATCGTGCTAGCTTGAAATGTCAATACTATAAGGATCTCTCCTCTATGAACTCTCCAGTTGAAAATAAAGATTACACTCTCAAGCAAGATCATGTTAATGCTGAACCTTTGTCTGGTGATGGTTCCCTTCCATCCCCTACTTCTTCCAATACCTGTACATTTCTTAAAGCTTCCGAGTCTTTCAAATCTTTCACAGAACCTTCATCCGACACAAGCCTTGATACTTTTCATGCGGTTCCCTATTGTTATCCTCCAGGGCTACCTCTTAAAGAAAATCAAGCTAACCTTCACCTGGCTACAAATACATTTAATGATGATAAACCTAAAGAGCTTAAGCCTTCATATGCTATAATTCCTACTTCAGCTAGTCCTCCACCATCTCTTCCAAAGTCTTCCATACAATCCCAACATGCTTCCTTGTCCTTAGAAGTCGCTCCATGTCAAGAGGACTCTAAAAATGATAAAGAAAAGAACATAAAGAAAGATCAAGATCAAGAACCCTCCATGTCATCCACTCCTTTTCACAATGTCTCTTATCCACTTCATGGTTCTTTTGATCCTGCACACCCTTTTTCATGCATTCCACCATGTCTTAAGTCTTCTCTTAAGCAAGATCAAGCTACTACTTACACTGTTGAGCTTATTGACAATCAAAATAACCTTACTACACTTGTGCTTTCCAAAGATGATACTTCCATTAAGGTTGGTAAAAATGGTGTTGTTCCTTCCAATGTTAAGCCTATTGAAAATCAAGAAAAAAATTATGCACTTATGCTATCCAAAGATCCTTGTCAAGATCAAAGTCTTCCATCTTCTTATTCTACCACTCCATGTTCATTTCCACTTTTTACTCTTCCTAAGTCTTTGCAAGCTTTGAACAATCCTATCAAAGAAGGTGCTCATATTCAAGATGTACTTGATTCTATTGAAAATTCTAATGCTCACTCTAAAGATTCTGATATCCTTGGTTGTCATATAGATGTTGATGAACTTATTGATTATCCTTTTACATTTTCCACTTCCATCCTTGGACCTCTTCCACCACTACTAAGGGCTTCACGTCTACCTTCCATCTTGGGTCCTTATGTCCCTTCACTTTCCCCTCCTAACTCTCCTAATTCACCATCCATCTTGGGTCCCTACGTCCCTCCATCTCCCATCTTTCCTCAAGATCAACATAGATGCATACCCTTGAATCCTTTTTATCCACCCACCCATCTAAACCAGTCATATCCTCCTTCTTCTTCCACAAGTCCCAAGTCTTTTGGAAGTAACTTGAATGTTCAATACAAGAAAAAGAAGCAATACAAGAATCCATCAAAAAGAGAAGATCACCATGTCTCCTCTAAATGACATGGAGGCATAAAGTCAAAAGAGATATCTAAGAAAAAAACTACAAGACAAGTATGGGTTCCAAAATCCATCATTCAAGATATTCTCTCTAGATCATCAAAAGGAAATAAAAATCCTATGGCTATATGGATTCCAAAGTCTCTCTTGAAAGAGTCTGGTGTTAAACAAAAAGTGAAATTGACATTCAAGCTTCCAAAGGCTTCCACTTCATCTCCCTCCAAAAAATATTCTTCCATTCCATGCGCCTAAACCACAACCTCTGCTATCCATTCACCATATTCCTTCACGTATTCCTTCATTCACGTTTCCTCCACCCTCTCACCACCCTTCAAGGTGTGTGTTTACATTGATCTTGCCTTCCTTTCCATCTACCCTTTCACAATCCTTCCATTCATTAACCTTCTACCTTCTATCTTTTTTCCTCATTTGCCTATTCCTCCTATCTTCCAACCTCACTCGCTTTACATAAAACCTTATCCTCCATTTTTCTCTTTCATCTCCATTTCCCTATCAGCATCTTTAAGCGTGTCATTTTGAATCCTTGGCATACCATGGTTTATCCTTTCAAGGAGCATTATCTAAAAAGCTTGCCTTCTTGCAAAAAAGAAATGAAAAATAAAATAAATTGAAAATGTGCCTTGGTGAAAACCTGGAAATAGGCACCTTGGTAGAAAAAGTAAAGAGAAATAAATTCATCCTATAGTGAAAACCACTTCCTTGTGGCACCTTGGATAAGTACCATGATGAAAACCTGGCAATCAGGCATCATGCGTAGTTCTTCTACATATTTCATCCATTCCATCTTCTCTCTTTGATCTTGACAATGTTGATCTATACACGAATATTTAGCTATTTTGTGAGCTATCTTACGGTGATCTTTCTTTCATTCCTTCCATGTTTAGCCTTCATATCCATCTTCCTCCATTCATTTTTGCCTATCGCTATCCTTTTCCCCTTTGGTCTTGATCTAATAAAAAAAAGAAAGAAAGAGTAAAACACAGTGCTATGAAGCCTCTTGACATGTCTACTCCTTTGGATTGCATTCTTTCCTGCTCTTGCACTACACTTTTGTGACTTATCCTATACTAGCCTTTCCCTACTTATCCAAATATGCTTTACATGACAATTTTTCCCTAGCTTGAGTATTCTTGAGGAGTTTTCCCTTGAGGATTTCTTCCCTTCATTCTCCTTCATTCTCTTGTCTTCCATCTCTTCCACCAGCTTGCTAATCCCTCTTGTTCTCCATCTTGCTAGACATTGGGACTACATGATATGATCTTGCTTGGGAGTTTGCAAATGGAAAAAGATGCTATCAAGTATACCAAGTATCAGAATAATTATCAGAACAAGCATCAGAACCAGTATCAGAATAATTATCAGAATTAGTATTAGAACATATATCAGAACAAGTATTAGAACCAATATCAGAACCAGTATCAAAAAAAGTATTAGAACAAGTATTAGAACCAGTATCAAAACAAGTATCAGAACCAGTATCAGAACAAGTATTAGAACCAGTATCAGAATAAGTATCAGAACAAGTGTCAGAACCAGTATCAGAACTAGTATCAGAATTATTATCAAAATAAGTATCAGATCAAGTATCAGAGCACCTACTGGGGCTACACCTTTCACTTTAGTTTATGGGTCTGAAGCGGTACTGCCTATTGAGGTTGAAATCCCATCACTTAGAATCAGAATGCATGGACTTGTCACTGATGAAGACTATAGAGTGTCTAGGTTACAAGAACTTGAATTACTAGATGAGCCCAGACAAGCAGCGTATGATCATCTCAGAGTGTATCAGAAAAGAATGTCTAGAGGCTACAACAAGAAAGTCAGACATAGAGAATTTCAGGTTGGTGATCTAGTGTTGAGAGAAAATCCTAAAAATCAATCACATCGAGAATGCAAGGGGAAGTTTGAACCCAATTGGCTGGGTCCCTTTGTTATCACTGCTACTTTTGGCTCTGGTGCCTACCAACTCTCAACGACTGAAGGAGAACAGCTCCGAGAACCAATCAACATTCTCCATTTGAAGAAATTCTATGCCTAAGGCATTCAGTGCTTGGTAAATATCTTGAAAAAATCTTAAAAATTGGAAAAAGTCCTGAAAAAATGAACATCTTGGTGAAAACCTAGCAATAGGTGCCTTGATGATTCACAAAAAAAATAAAAAAATATCAAAAATTCAAAAAAATAAAAAAATATCAAAAGTATAAAAAAAAAATAAAAATGAAAAATACAAAAAAAAAGAAAAAAAAAGTGCCTTGGTGAAAACCTGGAAACAGGTGCCTTGGTAGCAAAAATAGAATCTCTGCCAAGATGGTGAAAATTCGGCAAACAAGCGCCACTTGTTTCAAAATGCTCCATCTATTAGTGCAATCTTGGTCTTTCCCAGCTTTCAGTCTTGCTTTAGTTTGTACATATCTCCCAGTTTGTTTTCAATGAGTCAGTTTGTACACCAATCTGCTCAAGCATCTATATCATATCAATGTTTAACACTTGGGGGCAATCAATGTCATATCCTATGGTCTCCCATGTATCTTAGATGGATCATATCTAGCCAGAGTCCTTGGAAGCTTCATGTGAGTCAGTCAGTCAGTCTCATCTCTAGAAAGGATTTTGCATCTACAACAATGCAATCAAACATCAAAACTCAACTGAAAACAATCTATGCTTTTTACATGCTTTTATCTCCTTGTATGCTTACTGATTCGCATTGAGATTTTTGCATATTGTGTCCCTTCAAGCTCTTCAATGATGTCCTTTATAGGATTTAGAGAGTGATGATTGGGGGCATAAACTTTTTTTTATTTTCTGCTTGTATGTGAAAATCTAACAACTTTGGAAATTCTGGATTGAAATGGTGTCCGACTATAAGAGCCTCTATCTCGAATTGGATGGCCATGCGTACCTCGACCATTGATACCCAAAAAATTCAAGGAAGTTTGATCTAACTATTATCTTTTTGAGTAAGTTCTTTCTCCTACTGTGGAACACGATCTTGCCTAAGGATGTGAATGATAAAGGGTCACTACGGGTAATTCACATTGGATTTAGAATGATCTCTTGACTGTTTGATGTGTTTGCAATGCAAGGCGTATTCAGGTCATCATGATGTTTATGTTTTGATGCTTATAAAAATTGCTATATCAAAATGGACATGATATTCAGGTCATCCTAGCGTTTATGCCTTGGTACTTATATCTAATCCAACATTTCAAAAATAAAATCAATATTCATATGTCCATGGTTGTTTGACCAGTGGGGGTTGTATTGATTCTTGCACATACAAATCAATATTCATATGTCTATGGTTTGTTTTTTTAGCTAGTGGGCATTGTATTGATTTATCCAGTTACCTAAAAGTTCAATGATGATAACAAATTGACATATGATCAGTGAGTAGGTCCTAGGTCTTAGGTTGCATTTCATTTTGCATGTCTCTTTGCATTTTTCATGTTTGCATGATCTCACAATGACTAAATGAACTTCAAAGCTTAAACAATTCTTCATATCAATTCTTCAAATCTAACAAGAGATGAATCTCACACGAAGGTTCCTCCAATGAAAGAACAAGTAGAATCCTTTTTCGGGATCAAACTTCAAATCTGAGATCATTCATATTATTAACTACTTGCATATTCGACCTTCAATCATCACAGAAATCTAGTATTCAACTTAACTAATTATCTTACATCAAACTATCAAAATTTCAACTTGGTCAACCATGGTCAACTCATGGTCAAACCTAGTCAAACTTGGTCTCCAAGACCTCTAAACGATGTAGAATACATTCTTGAACATGTATAACCACTTCTCAAATCAATTAACATGCTTCTAAACTATCAACACTGACTTTTCTTGTGAGATTTCAATTTTAATCCTGAAGGGGGCATGGTATTGCACATCATTCAAAGTCTGTCAATCAAATCTATCAATATCTTTCATCAGTAATCAAGACAAACAATCACGTCTAGTTACTGATTCATCAAAAAAAAAAGACCTCATCGCTCGGGGCAAATCTATCATCACTTGGGGCATATCAGATTCATCGATCCATATCAATCTGGTATTCTCTTAATCTTGTAATCCATATCAATTTTTGCAACCATTAGATCATAGTGTTCTTTCCTTGGTTCTTCGGCAACTGAAGGGTTTGGATGTGATACCTACTAGTTTTGCTAAGACAATCGAGTCTAGAACTGGTCACTCACTTCTTAGCAATCCTAAGGTTTGGAATCAGGTGTTTTGACACTTTTTCACAATCATCAGTTCATTGCTGCTATAGTGAACATTATCTTTGGTCATTCAGGACCTATTATCTTCATATCAAATCAATATCAATCAGCTTCTGTCTCATATCAATTATCAAATTTGAATCAGTTTCATATCTCTATCAAACACAGACTTTCTTTGAACCACTGCGCTTCACACAGTAATTCAAAGAGGGGCAAAATGTAATACCCCAAAAATGGGCTATAAGTTCATTAATCTCCTACATCTTCAATATCGAATGAAATCGACATCAAAGTCCTAATCTAAGGCACATCTAAACATCATCGAATCCTAATTGATTATCTTAAATTCTGCATCAAGGAATATTCCTAGCAATATTCCTAATTATCATAATTATCTTTAATTTTATAATTATTTGGCAATAAATCACATTTATCCTAAAGTTTGATTAATTGAATATTTTCATATTTAATTAATTAGATTTAATATTTGCCACTTAATTGTGTAATTAAATTTAATTCTATCTATTATTAATTGTATTATTTAATTTTGATAATAAATCAAATATCATATGAATAATTGATTAAATTCTTATTTAATTAATTAAAGCAAGTTGTCATTATTTAATAATATAGTTTTTAATAAAAGTTTGATTAAATAATTGATTAACCCATAAATCAATTGTTTTATTTTTAAAAGTAGTTAAGTTGGAAATAAATCACTTTATTATTAAATTAATTCATAAATAAAACATGCACAATCATAAAAGCAGACAACTATCAATTATCAATTAAAGCTAAACTCTATTTTGAGTTAAAGCTTAGCTTTTGCATGTTTTTGTGAGTTAATTATCTTTTATTTAAAAATAACTCAAAAATCAACTTGAGTTATTTGAGTGATTTATGGCTTTTATCCATGCACCTCCAAAGCCCTGGATTTCTATAAAAACAAGGCTTTAGCTCATCTCTCAATCATCTCTCAAATTTGCATCTATAGAATCTCATATTTTGCACAATCACGCTGGAGAATTGGAATTTGCGAATCGACATCTTTGTAAGATCAATCTTATTTTTGCATTCATATTGCATATCATTGTTAGATTAACATTGCATATCAATTTTCAATAGCATTCATAGCATATCAATTTCATCTAGAATAGATTTCATATCAGATTAATCATTCTTATTGCATAGAAAAAATACCAAAAAAATAGCTTAATTGCATTCAATCTCATATCTAGATCAATTGCATTCAAATCCTTCATTTAAGTGTCATCTAGGTCACTGATCTCGATTACAATTTGAGAACATCAATCTCGCACCTACTAAAAGGCAGTAAATCGCTTGGTTAGATAGTTTTCAATTTTGCATGATTTTGATTATAGCTAACCTCTAATGTTTTACTGAAGTGTTGTGTCTACAGATCAGGTACAAAATTCACACACACAACAACAACCATAAGAGCATCATATTGATTCTAAACTTCTTTAGAAGGTAAATCCTTTTGAGTAAATACAATGTCAGGAGGACCCGGGGTAGCATGCATGAATTGTAAGAAGTTATTGATGTTCTCTTGATTAGGGGGTGGAGTGGGAAGAATTGCTAGAGATTTTTGCAAGGCTTCATAGTAGGTAGGTGAAGTTTGAAGAAGCTCCCATAAAGAAATCTTGGAAGGAGTATTTTGCAATTGGTTTATCAAATTATACTCCTTGCTAGGAAGATGGGGTGGAGGAAGAATAATGGGTTGAGAAGGTGGAAAAGAATTAGAAACCACCGGATTAGGTTGAGGATTATTCCTTGTATGATATGTGTGAGCTATATAATCATGGTCCCTGAATGACTCTAAAGACTCCATAGTTTTACCTTTGATAGTAATGCAAGGACAACCTTTGATAGTTAACAAGGGTTTTAGAAAAACCATATTAGTTGTCCCAACACTACAAATAGATTCACAAGAAGGAAGCAAAGAAGACATCCTAGGAGGAGATGAGGTAGGATCTTGATTCTACATAAGATCATCACTAAAAGGGAGAGCATTAAGGTAATTCATATCATTTTCCACTAATGCCTCATCACTAGAAGGAATCTCAAATGGAGGTAAAGCATCTATAATGTCATCTTCTTTCACTAAAATATCTTCATAAGGGGAGTGTGTTTGAGAAAAAGAGTCCCCATCATCAAAGCTTCTTCATGAGGAGGGGATAAATAAATGTCTTTACCTAAGGGTTCATCCCAAAAAGTAGAATCATCCATAATGGTTTCATGAGGAAGAGAGTAATCAACATCCAAATCCAAAGATTCATCCCAAATAGGAGGATTATCATCCCTACCAATAAAGCACACTGTAGAATCATCAAAACTCACTAAAGCTTGATCCCTAGAGGGGAAAGAAGGTAAATTATATTCTAAAGTAGGCTCATAGAAAAGACATATATTAAGAGAAGAATTAACATCAATCCCTAACTCATCTTTGTAAAGGTCAATTGAAGAGGTTGTGGAGGAGAGTGAAATAGGAATAGGATCAATGGAGATCTCATTTGGACAATTTTCATCCTCACTTCCATGTACCTCATTAAGGGATCTATCATCTTTTGTAAGAAAGACACCATCAAAGTATTCAAAACAAAAATCATACATGTTGAGCAAAAAGTAATACTACAAGCATGAAAAATGTAAATGTTTTTGTATTTTGCATTTTTTTTAAATTTTTGAAATATAAATGCAAGAGCATGTAAGATCTAACATAAAATGAAAATATAACACCAAAAAGAAAGAGTTGTTGTAAACGGGTTCACCAAAATGTATAGGATAACATATGGATTGGGTCCTAAAATAATGGTTTGCACATAAAAGAGACCCTAAAGCCAATATTTTAAACATACATGAAATTGTAATGATATGGAAAGTAAATGTATAAGACTAATGTTGAAATGAAGAAATAAAGGTACTTACCTTTAAAAAAGAATCAACTCAAAACCCTGTCAAATAGTCTCAAAAACTATTGTTTTTCATTATCCTTAACTGAAATAGCAAGATCTACAAAACCCAAAAATATTTTTCAATTATGAGGGAGGTCATCTTTGACCTAGTAGCGAGGTACAATCTTATCCTAGGGCACAATTTCACCCCTCACTGAAGGTCATCCTTGACCCAACTACTTCGACAAAAATTCTGTTCATGGATCCCGAAAGTTCGATGAAAAGGGTATCTAGATCTGCATTGATATTCACTGTCCTGTACCTGTACCTACAAGAAAAATGGTTTTGTTTGTTGGGGGAAGGGGTTTGCCTTAGTCAAACCGCAATTTAAGAATTAACCTTGAAATTGAATTGAAATTTTTAGAATAAACAAAGTAAATGGAACAATTCACCTTGCTTATGTTGAAACCCTTGTGGAGGATTTGAATCCTTGAATCCACAAGTATGGATGCTCCAAATGAATGTATAATTGAATGTAGGATGTCTCCAATAAATTTTATTTAGATCTTAAACACCAATCTTGAATGGATCTTGGAATAGGAAGAGGCTTGAATGGATGTAATGAGAAATCTTCAACAAGAGAGCTCCATAGAGATTGAATCCTTCAATGGCTAACAATGGATCTCCTTGATGAATTGGATCTTGAATGCTTGAGGATGATTGAATGCTTGCATTCTTTCCTTCTCCTTCTTTCTTGCTTGAGTTCTTACTTGCTTGAGATATTATGAGATCATGAAAAGAGATGGAGAAAATGAGAGAGAAAGGCTCTCTTTTATAGTGATCTAGGGCACAAACTTTGAGAGAGGCCACATAGAAAACAATAATTAAGGGCCCATGGCACAAAACTCTAGAGAGGTGCAGATGGAGAGGAAATTAAATTAAGGTCTTGACATAAAACTCTAGAAGGGGACCACCCTTAATATAGACATAAAAATAATTATTTAAGAGCCTTGTCATAAAATTTGAGGTAAGGCCAACCCCAAAGTTAATTTGAGAATTAGGCATAAAAATTGAGAAAGGCTAATCTCCAATAATAAATTTGGAATCCTATAAAAATCTTGAGAAAGGTCCACCTCAAATATTAATTTGATAATTTGACACTTAACCCAAGAAATAGTGGCCCTGAAGAGGGAAAATACAAGATTTTGATGAAACCCCAAAACTAGAATCTAACCCCGAGGATACCAGACCATAGGGTCAAGGTCAAGGTCAACCTTGACCTAGGTTAAGGTCAAGGTCAAACTTGACCTAGGTCATTGGTTGAGGTCAAACTTGATGTAAGAAGTTGACCTTGACCTTGAGGTCAAGAATCTCAGGTTTGCAATTCAGGATGCCATAATTATGTTGGGAAGAAGTGGAAAATAGGGAAAAATAGGGGAAAAAGCCACATCCAAGTTGAGTACCCATTCAAGGCATTCAACATGATGCCAAAACACTTTCTTAGAGGGCTAAACATTCTTAACATGGAAGTGCTTCCATTTTAAGAGGATACAGTAAGGTAATAATGCCCAAAGTTCTCTTTGGAATGTTGTCAAATCCACAAATAGGGACATTATCAGGTTGAATAGTCCTAAGAGAAGCCTTAATTTCCTTAAGCATATCTATGCTACAAACATTAAGCCAAAAACCATTATCAATTAATGTTCTATGAATGATACTATGATTAATAGAAACAACAACCATAAGAGCATCATATTGATTCTACACCTCAAGAGAAGGTAAATCATCATCGGTAAACACAATAGGAGGTAAAGAAAGCATAGTATGCATGCAATCCAAAAAGAAATTAATGTTCTCTTGATTAGGAGGTGAAGTAGGAAGATTAGATAAAGCCTTTTTCAATGCCTTTGAATAGGTGAAAATAGTGTTCCCTCCTATAATGTATGGGGGAAATATGAGATCCACTTCTAAATCCAAATTCCCAAAGGAGAGATCCAAATTGATCAACCAAAAGGTTAATGCACAATTGAATCAATCTATGGATGTAGAATAAATGTAGGATGTCTCAAATCAATGGCATTTGATCTTAAACACCAATCTTGAATGGATCTTTGCATATGAGGAGGCTTAGATGAATGTAGAAGGATGGATCTTCAAGGGGGCTCCACAGAGATTGAATCCTTCAATGGATAACAATGGATCTCCTTGATGAATGAATGCTTGAACACTTGAATGCTTGAAGACTTTCTTGAATGCTTGTATTCACTTGCTTGCACTTGAGAGCTTTCTCATGAAATTGCTTGAGATGTGATGTCAAAATGAGAGAGGAAGACCTCCTTTTATAGTGAACTAGGGCACAAACCTCTAGAGAAGGATGACATTGGGGAATTAAATCCCAATTAACCTTAACCCCTAGAAATGGACCCATATTAAATTAAATTTAAGGATTTACCATTCTAAAACTTGAAATGGCTGACCCGAATACGGGAAAAAGAATCTTTCTGAAACCCGATACTCGAAATAGAAAAAATTGAAATTTGAAATGTCGGTCAAGGACGTGGTAGAATCTACTTGAGGTCAGAGTCAAGGTCAACCCTAACCTAGGTTAGAGTCAAGGTCAACTTTGACCCTCAAGGTTGAATTTGACCTTGAGGTCAAAAACCTCAGGACCTCAATCCAGAATATCAAGAAATGTAGACAAAAAGTGGAAAACAGGTGCAGAAAGAAGCATAACAGGGGGGGGGAAGCCAAATACATGCAAAGACCTAATCAAGGTGCTTAACATGACCCTAGACCACTCATTCGGAGGGATAAACACTCTTATCATGGAAGTGCTTACATTTTAAGATGATACATTAAGCCCCCACTTTAGCAAGAGTATGGACTTGATGCAAACTCTTGGTAAAGGAGATCAGAATGAAAAGATAATCTTATCATAATCCAAGGGACAAAGAGAAACCTTAAGCCCCTAGGGAATCAAGTCTTTGTCAACTCCCATGTCATAATAAGAGAGACATCTCTAGAGAGAGAAAGAAAAGGATGTGGTTATCTCACCCAATGAGAAATTATGTCCCATTGTGAACCACACAAGGAAACGACGCAACTAGAAAGATGGAATTGAACTGCCTAGTGAATGTGGCTACTCACTAGTCAACTCATCAAGGATTCACCCTTAGGAATATTATATTCCATAAGAATAAAACCAAAAACAAAAGAGATCCAGTCTTAAGGACACCTCTAACCTTTAGGGATCAAAATGTATATTTGAAATTGTAGGGATCAAGAGATCCTAAAATATAAATCCATGCTTTAAGGATTGGTCACTAATCCAAAAAGGGAGAAAAGGGTATCTTGAAAAATAATATGTGCATATGGAAAACTGCATGTGTGCAATAGGTGAGCAGAGCGTATGCCCCCATGTTAAAGTCATTGCTGACACTTTAACATGATCAATGGCTTTAATGGAAACATAAACAACTCCACTGATTACATTTCTATGTCGAGATGCCCCTAGACGAAGACAAATCAAGGGAAATATCATAGAAACATATAGAGAACACATAAGGGATCTACCTACTATGGGGTCAGTATGATCATAAGATAATATATATATGATATTATTGTAAATGAATTGACATCAATCCCCAAAGAAAGTAGAACTATGATCACAAAGAAGGAAAGATCACATAAGATATACAAAGGTGAATCTTTTCGAACCATGACATGGAGACCAAAAATAATTAGTGCTACCACATCTTGAATCCAAGAAGATTACACAAGGAAACATTTACGAACAATAGCACAGTTACAACATAACATGAAACAATGCATAGAAGATTAGAGATACATATAGAGGAATGGAAAAATAGTTTTGATTCCTTTATCACCTTGTACCAATAGGGTAACAATGATCATATAAAAGAATCTAACAATATTTAGCAAACACATTACGAGAGAGGCACAATACATAAGGAAAATACACAACAAAGCTACCATGAAGGACAAGCTGATCAAGCATGCCACCTACTCTCCCCATGTCATTGTATATCATTTAGGGAATGTGGGTAACTCACAAGAGGGACTATATCCAACATAGTAGGAATGATAGCCAGTTCCAAACAAGGATCCTCTTGAGAATCACAATGTTCAACACTAGGTGCAAGAGTTAATTGTGATGAAAGCATATTGGGTAAATCAATGTCAATGTCAATAGTCTCATATTCATCATTAACATCATCAGTATCATCAAGAGTATCTTCTTCATCCAAATTAATCAAAATAGGATCTAAGATATGAATAGAATCATCATAATCATGCATCTTAACATCATTATTAGTAACAACTTCTTCTAACACATCATGCATAGATTTATCCGAAGAAGGTAGAGATCTTTGATGAATAGAATTATGATCTTTAGCATGAGCATGATGCTTCTTATGATGTTCATGAGCAGATTGATTACATTTTTATTTATTTGAAATAGGTTGAGAACTAGGAGGAACAATCACAAAATCCTTCGCAGGTTCTTTAGGAAGATCAATAGGATTATCAGCAATAGGAACTTGATTAACAACACTAGAAGCCATAGTTAAAGGATGTATAGAAGGTGTAGGCAAAAGATCATGATTAAGATCTGTAGGAGGTATTCTTAATTCAAGAATCTTACAATGTTTATAAGCTTGATATGAACAAAAAAGATTATTAGGTTGAGGAGGACATGAATTAGGTAATGAAGGCCAAAATAAATCAAGAGTAGCACAATCTCTAGGCCTAGAAGGTTGATATAAACTATGATTAACCATCTTCAATTCTTCATCATAAATAAATTTAAGACACTTATGGATAGGTGAAACAACAACATGCATGGCATTCAACCAAGGAAAACCTATCTTAACTTGAAATTGATCAGAAGTAGGAACAACAACAAAGGTAGTGTTCACAATTTTTCCACAGAGTTCAACCGGTAAAGTAATAGAACTAAATGATGGATAAAGAAAACCATTACAAGTCTGAATCCACACATCCAATGTATCATAAGAATCCCATTGTAAGATTTTCATAAAAATATTTTCTTCAGTAATAACATTGAATAAGGATGTAGGATCAACAAGACAACCATGAGTAGTTTTTTGAGAAATCCTAGAATAAATGTAAAGGGGACCATTAGGAGCCTTAATAGTCTCAGAGTCATCAAAGGTAATCAAAAGTTCCTGAGGTCTTTTATTCTTAGGTTGTTGTCGAGGTTTAGGTTGAGGTTTCATTTTAGGCTTAGGTTTTGGTTGAGGTTGAGATTGAACTTGAGGTTGAAATTGAGGTTGAGGTTGAGGTTGAGGTTGAGGTGGAGATATAGATTGACCAACATGCTCCACTTGATTAACAACATGATTGAGATCATCCATCTTTGAATCATACACAATTTCCATAGCTGTTTGTTTATCTTGACATAGATGTTGAATTTTTGAAATTTGTTTGGATTAGGAGCAACATCACTCTTATCAACTAGAATAGGAGCCATTGGAGTGTTTCTCTCAAAGTGACTCACTTGTAATTGATAATGATGAAGCACTGCACAAAGTTGTTGAAAAGAGGTAAATTCAGTAAGCAGAATCTTATCTCTAATATCCTTTTGCAAATTTGAAATAAACATACGTTAAATATCAATATCAAGAATAGGATAGGAAATCTGAGCATGCAAATGCTTAAATCTACCAATAAATTTAGTTAATTTTTCTTTAGCACTTTGTTTACAATGCATCAAATCAGTCAAAGAGACTTGTGGGCCAATATTGTTTTGAAATTTTTGAATAAAGGCATTGGCAAGTTATGGAAAGGAATCAATAGAATAAGGAGGCAAGGAACAATACCATTGTAAAGCCTTGTCACGGAAAGTTTGAGCAAATAGTTTGGCAAAAATCCTATGGTCATGAGCATAATCACTACAAAGGATTTGGAATGTTTTAACATGATGAACTGGGTTTCCTTTTCCATTATAATTCTCAAGATGAGGCATATCGACTTGCTGAGGAACATGAGTATGAATAATGACTCGAGATAAAGGACTTCCCATGTCACATGTAGGAATACTAAACTTATTTTGAGTTAAGGAAGCAAGTTTTTATTGTAAGGATGACACAGTTTGAGCCAAACTAATGATTGTTGAATCATTAAATGAAATAGGAGGAATAACAACATTAGACACACTAGGTAGAGTGTAAGAATGATGCAGGAGCATCTCAGGTCCTTGGCAATCCCGTGTCACCAAAACAAATTTGGAGCTTATCTATGTTGATTGATTCTTGCTTTGACTGAGTTGGTCGATAGTTGGTCAGTTTCCTTTGGTTATCGAGTGTGGTCAGTTATTTCACTGGCACTCGGCATTGCCTATCTGCTGATCGGTTATCTTGCTCACCGATGGGTCTAGTTTTAATTCCTATTGTGGCTGACTTGTGCATTTATATTGGATCATAGATTTAATGTTGGAATCCATCATTGGGAAATGTGTGGTCCCAAATTTGTCCATTCCTTCCATTGATTATGGATCTAAAGGCCAACTTAGCTCGGTAGCTTCTTGTATAAATGTAGATTTTTGGTTATAGTTTAGGGGGTCAGTTTTGGAGATAGAAGATAGTAGACATTAGATTAGAGATTTGTGATAGATCCTCACATGTTTGAGGAATTTTGAGATTCATTGTAATATCAGGCCCTAAATGGGAAGGCCTTATAGCCCGACATGTATGGTTCTATTTGATGATAATATATGAAAGATCTGGCATTCTCTCTCTCACTATTGTTGTTTGTTGCTTCCACATGTGTGGTGTAGGCTTGGATCATTAGGTTGCACCATTTTTTGGTCCCTCTTGTATCCTACCTTGTGTCAGGTGGTATCAGAGTGAGGTGAGATCTTGATCTAGGTCTACGAATCTAGGTTTGCAGGTTCCTCTTGAAGCCCTAGTTGAATTGTTGTGGGGTAGCAGATTGTGATCTGACCTGCAATTGCAGAGGGTTGTCAAGATGGTTCATGGGAGGTAAGATGCAGATCCAGGATTAGCAGATATTCTAAGGTAGATTGCTGCTAGTTTAGAAGTAGTAGAAATAGCCCAAAGAAGAGGCAGACATGTTGAAGATGTTAGCGATGATGAAATTGAGGAAGAACAGGTGAATGTAGAACCTGCTCCTATTATGGATCAAGGAGAAGAAAGATTTTTGAAGGCTTTGACAAGTCTAAAGTCAACACCACATTTCAATCCTCCTGAGTATAGTGGAAAGCTAGATTTTGATGAATTGGTGGATTGGCTCACTGAGATGGAAAAGTATTTTGAATATGAAAACATTCTTGAGGAAAAGAAGGTGAAGATTGCAAGCACAAAGTTGAAAAGTCATGCATCCTTATGGTGGGAACATCTACAGTTGGATAGAAAAAGGAAAGGCAAAGAAAAAATCAAGGTATGGAGTAAAATGGTCAATAAATTGAAAGGAAAGTTCTTACCTTGTGATTATCAGATTAACCTAGTTCGATGAATGCAAAGTTTGAGACAGAAAGATAGCTAAGGAATTCTATAGATTAGATATTAGATATAGACATGATGAAGATGATGTGGAAAGAATTGGTAGATACCTTAATGGTTTGAGAGTTTCCATCCAAGAGGAAATTAGTATGGTCAAGTTGGAGAACATTGAAGAGGCTTATCAATTTTCTTTGAAGGCCAAGAAGAAATTGAACAAAAGATATGAGCAAAGACAAAGAGGTCGAGGTGGTAGATTCCCTAGAGGAAGAGGTAGATCTAATGGTGAAAATGGTAGATCTGAACCAGAAAAGACAAATCTAGACAAAGGCAAGACTGAGTGGAAAGGTGAAAGTTATAGAGGTAGAGGTAGTAACTACCGAGGTGGTTATGGTAGAGGAATTTTCTGAGGAACTTGTTATAATTGTGGAGAAGAAGGACATAGAGCTTTTGAATGTACACAGGCTAGTAAGAAGGTTGGTAGTAGTAGAAATGATTTGGTGCAAGAAGAGTCACCGAATGAACCTGAGAAAGAAAATAACTTGATGGTAAGGAGAGCACTGTGGAATGAAAGCAAAAAGGAAGATCTGGTAAGGAAAAGTTTATTCAAGACCAGATGTAGAGTTTTTGACAGATTTTGGAAGGTAATTATTAATAGTGGTAGCTCAGAGAATCTAGCATCTAAAGAGATGGTCACAAAATTGCAATTGGAAAGGTTGGTACATCCAAAGCCCTATCAGATTTCATGGATCAAAGATGAGCATACACTCCTAGTAAGTGAACAATGTTATGTGAATTTGAAGATTGGAAAATACTATGATAAGGTGTTATGTGATATCATGCCTATGGATTGTTGTCATATTTTGTTGGGTAGACCTTGGCAATACAATAGACATGATATATATGATGGGAGATTGCATAAGTATACTATTGTGGCTGATTGAAGGAAACAAATCTTGTTACCATTGATGGAAGAACTTGTTAGTAATGTTTGCACATCTATGAAAGTTTGTTTGATGGAAGGAAGAAATTTTGTTAACTCTTTGAAGAGGAATGATGTATGTTTTGCTGTGATTCCTAACAAATCAAGTAAGAAAATAGAGGATAATGTCCCTGAGGAGATTGATAAGTTACTTACAAAGTATAGTGATATCATTTTTGATAATGTACCTAATGGTTTTCCACCAAAAAGAAGCATTGATCATTGTACGGATCTAATCCATGGAGCTAGTTTACCGAATAAGGCACCTCAACGGTTGACACCCACTAAAAATAAGGAATTGAACCGATAGATTCAAGAATTGCTAGAGAAAGGTTTGATTAGAGAAAGTTTGAGTCCTTGTGCAGTACCTACTTTATTAGCACCGAAGAAGAATGGAGAATGTGTACTGATTCTAGAGCAATCAATAAGATAAAAGTGAAGTATAGGTTTCCTATATTGAGAATGGATGACATAATGGATAGTTTGACTGGAGAAAAGTATTTCACAAAGATTGATTTGAAAAGTGGGTATCATTAGATCAGAATCAAAGAAGGTGATGAATGGAAGACTACTTTCAAGACAAAAGAAGGTTTGTATGAGTGGTTGGTTATGCCTTTTGGTTTAACTAATGCACTGATTACTTTTATGAGGTTGATGAATGAAGTTTTGAAGAAATTCTTGGGTAAGGTTGTGATTGTATATCTTGATGATATTCTGATATTCAGTAAGACTAGAGAAGAACATTTGTTGCATGTTAGAAAAGTTTTACAGAGGCTTGAAGAGGAAAAATTACTGATAAATCTAAAAATGTGTTCATTCATGAAAGAAGAGATTTTGTATTTGGGATTTGTTATTTCAGCTGATGGTTTGAAGATGGATCCTGAAAAGGTTGAAGCTATTTTGAATTGGCCTACACCTATGAATGCTAGTGAGGTAAGATCATTTCATGGTTTGGCAAGTTTTTACCAAAAGTTCATAAGGAATTTAAGTTCAATTTGTAATGCTATGACTGAGACTATGAGAGGAGACAAAAGAAAATTCAAGTGGACACATGGAGCTGACAAAAGTTTTGAGACTCTAAAGCAGAAGGTTGCTGAATTACCTATTTTGGCATTACCTGATTTTAGTAAAGTATTTCAAGTAGAATGTGATGCAAGTGGAAGTGCAATTGGAGTTGTGTTGAGTCAAGAAGGTAAACCTATTGCTTTCTTTAGTGAAAAGTTGAATGATGCTAGAAGGAAATATTTTGTATATGATCAAGAATTCTATGCTGTTGTTCAAGCACTGAATAAATGGAGACATTATTTGATACCAAGTGAATTTGTGTTGTATACTGATCATAAGGCTTTACAATATTTGGGTAGTCAAAATAAGTTGAATCAGAGACATATGAAATGGGTTGAGTATTTGTAGAGTTATACATTTGTGATAAACCATAAGAGTGGAGTCACTAACTGAGTTGCTGATGTATTGAGTAGAAGAAGATCTTTGATGACCGAGATGAAAATTGAAGTTCTTGGATTTGATGAGATGAGAGATTCTTATGAGTTTGACCTTGATTCTTCTAAGCCATGGAGAAAGTGCAGAGCACCTATTCAAGATCAACAAGACACTAAACGGGATGAATATTTCATTCAAGAAGGTATGTTGTTTAAAGGTATTTAGTTTTATATACCGAGAGGAGTAATGAGAACTAATCTGATAAAAGAGAAACATAGTAGTGGTTTGGTTGGACATTTTGGTATTGATAAAACATGGAATTTTATTAAGGATAAATACTATTAGCCGCAGTTGTATAAAGATGTTTAGAAATTTGTGAAAAGTTGTGGAATTTGTCAAGTTGCAAAAGGAGTAAGTCAGAATACTGGATTGTATACACCAATTGTTGTTCTTGAGAAACCTTGGATTGACATTAGTATGGACTTTGTTCTTGGCTTACCAAAGATAGTAAGAGATAATGATTCAATATTTGTTGTTGTGGATAGATTTTATAAGATGACACATTTTATACCTTGTAAAAAGACATTAGATGTAGTACATGTAGCAGATCTTTTCTTTAAAGAAATTGTCAGATTGCATGGATTACCAAGGAGTATTATCTCTGACTGAGACAATAAATTTGTTGGTTATTTTTGGAAAACACTTTGGAAGAAATTTGGCGCTAAGTTGAAATATAGTTCTACATTTCACCCACAAACTGATGGATAGACTGATGTTGTGAATAGAAGTTTGGGAAATCTTTTGAGATGTTTAGTTGGAGACACACCAAGTAATTGGGATTCTATGTTGGCACAAGTAGATTTTTATATAATAATTCAATGAATAGGAGTACTAGAAAGACACCATTTGAGATTTTGAATGGCACACAACTGAGAGGAATATCTGATTTGAGAGACATTGCTGATGAGAATAAGAAAAGTGCTAAAGGAGTAAAGTTTGCTGAGTACATGAAGACATTGCATGAAGATGTGAAGCTAAAGCTGGAAGATAGTAATCAGAAATACAAAGACAGAGCTGATAGATCAAGGAGACATAAAAATTTTGATGTTGGTGATGAAGTGATGGTTCATTTGAAGAAAGGTCAATTTCCTGTTGGAACATATGGGAAGCTAAAGATGAAGAAGTTTGGACCTTGCAAGATTTTGAAGAAATTTGACAGTGGAAATGCATATGAGATTGAGTTACCCAATGACATGGACATATCACCAATTTTCAACATTTCTAATTTGTATGAGTATCATGAACCTGATGAAGAAGTAATAGTACCAAAATAATATCCTAAGAAGCAGAATGATGAAGTTGAACAAATTTTGAAGGAAAGAGTTGGCAAAAGTACAAGAGGAAAACAATACATGGAATATCTATTTAAGTGGAAGAGTAGACCGATGGAAGATAGTTCAGGGATTTCAAAGTTTGAGTTGGATGCAGCTCAGACCAGACCTACCTAATGATTTGGAGAATCATTTCAAAATAACCCTAGGTGTCTGATGCAGGAGCATCTTGGGTCCTTGGCAATCCTATGTCACCAAAAAAAATTTGGAGTTTGTTTGTGTTACTCAGTTCCTTCTTTGACCAAGTTGGTTGGTAGTTGGTCAGTTTTCTTTGGTTACCAAGTGTGGTTGATTATCTCCTAGGCGGTCAGTTATTTCACTGGTGCTCGACATTTCCTATCTGCTGCTCGATTATCTTGCTCACCGATGGGTCTAGTTTTAATTCTTGTTGTGGCTGACTTGTGCATTTATATTAGATCATGGATTTAATGTTGGAATCCATCATTGGGAAGTGTGTGGTCCCAAATTTGACTATGTCTTCTATTGATTGTGGATTTGAAGGCTAACTTAGCTCGATAGCTTCTTGTATAAATGTAGATGTTTGGTTATAGTTTAGGGGGTCAGTTTTGGAGATAGAAGATAGTAGACATTAGATTGGAGATTTGTGATAGATCCTCACATGTTTGAGGACTTTTGAGTTTCATTGTAATATTAGATCCTAACTAGGAAGGCCTTACAACCTGACATGTATAGTTCTATTTGATGATAATATATGAAAGATCTGGCATTCTCTCTCTCACTTTTGTTGTTTGTTGCTTCCACATGTGTGGTGCAGGCTTGGATCATTAGGGTGCACCATTGTTTGGCCCCTCTTGCATCTTGCCTTGCATCAAAGAAGCTATAAGAATAGAAGACACAATTGGAGGAACACTAGGAACTACAGTTGGAAGCGGATTGGAATAAGTAAAAGGAACATTATGATATGAAGGTTGTGAAGTAGGAAGGGACATAGGAGGAACAATCATAGGAATAGAGGGAACTGTCATAGTCACCAAAGGAGTATAGGTAGGAATACTAGGTAAAGCATTAGACGGAGGTTCTACACTAGTAATAGGAGGAATCAATCCTAAATCTTGAGCTTCTTGAGCTAAAGGTTTAACATTTGAATGCACGAGGTGAGTAATACCACGTAAGAGGTTAACACCTTGATCACTATCATGGGGAACTTTCTTAAGAGCTTCTATAGCTCGAATAGGATCTTGATTATGGTTCTCTTGAATAAGCCAATTACCCATTTTTTCAAGTTCAGTTGAAAGTTTTTAGACTTGTCAGGAGGAACTCTTAAAGCATCATCCTCATCATGAGATGAGTGAGAAGAGTTTTGGTCCATAATAGGATTGGAATCATGAAGAATTAAATTATCATTCGGGATCCTACGGAAAGGAGAGGAAGATTCAGGATCAAAGGCACCCATGAGTCTACGACTTCTTCTAACCAAATATTATAAGTAGGACTAGTGGTAGTAAAGCTCATAAACCAATGCAATGCAAATGAACTAAACTAAGAACACATAAAGCATGAATATTTTTGTATTTTTGAAATCTAATTAGCATGCAAGATTTAACATAAAAGAGAAATCTAATACCAACAAGATAAAAGGAAATCTAGTACCACAAAACACAATAGGGCATCCAATTCCACAAAAAGAAAGGAGAGTAAGTTTGCAGGTTCACCAAAATGAATAGGTGGAAATAGTGTTCCCTCCTATAATGTATGGGGGAAATGAAATGGAAGGCTTAAGAGCTTGATCATGAGTGAGAATACCCAAGTTCAAGTAGCCAAAACTCTCCTCAAAATCTGAATCATCACTATAATCATCATATGCCGAAGACTCACTGTCTAAAGAATCATTGTCATCAAGAGGAACAAAATCTGCAAAGGTGTACAACCGAGAAGAGTGATCCACTATCCCAGTAGAAATAATTGCTCCACTCTCCAAGTCCTTGATGAAAACTAAATCAGGTGTAAATTCCATAGTCTTCTTTGTAGCACCATTTGTGATTTGATAGATAGAAAGAAGGTTATTGGTCAAGTGTGGAACACACAACACATCATTGAAGTGTCCCTCCCTAACATCAATACTTCATTTCCCAATCACATTCATGTAAGTGTGATTGACCATCAAAATAGGTGGACCTGTACAAGGCTCAAATGATGAAAACATGGACTATGAAGAAGCCATATGATGAGAAGCCCCTGAATCTAGAAGCCATCTACCTGAATCAGGACTTGAAGAAGCATATAAAGCTTGTCCTTTTTGAGTGACAAATGCATGACCCTTTCCTTTATCTTTTTCTAAATTTTGTGAAGAAGAGGTTGAGGTAGACATCCTATAAGGAAATTTGATGTTGTTCTTAGCAAGAAGATTCTTCAATTCATCAATGTCCTTCTTATAACAAAAGTGTTCTTCATGTCCATCCTTTTTGTAATATGCACAAAACCGGTTCTCCTTCTTTGAAGATTCACCCTTTGGAGGTGATGTAGAAGTGTCATGTTGTGTGGAAGTTGATGTTGTGCCTTCTTGTTGAGACTTAGACTTCCAATTCTTCTTCTTCTTTTGACTTTGATTGCCTTGACTCTCATGATTAGCCACCAATGCCTTGGAAGTTGAAGACTTAAGAATCCCCATACTTATCAATTTTTCTTGTTCTAAGACCAACATTTCTAAAAATGACTCAAATGAATGCTTAAGGAAGGAACTACCCATGGTTAACTTGTGAGTATTGTAACTTGAAACAAAAGCTGCATATTCAGGAGGAAGATGTTTCAACAAGTGACTAACCAACTTCGCATCCTTTATGAGATTTCCACAATCATCAAGTTGTTCTCTATAGTCATTGACTTTGTTGAGATAATCTTGGATTGTGTTAAAGTTCCTGGGCTCTAATTTGAGAAGATGAATCTCAATTGTGAATCCCATTTCCTCATCCACTTGACCAAACAACTCTGCAAGTTTATCCCAAGCTTCTTTAGCATTATTTATGGTTTTGATGTGATACATGACAACTGTAGAAATATTCTCTCTCAAGACTCCTAAAGCTTTAAAATTTTTGCATGACCATTTATTTATTGTATTAGTATCATCATTAGTGGGTTTTTTAATTGTACCATCCACATAAGGATTTAAACCTTGAACCATTAACTTGCTCCATACATTATCTTTCCATGTAACATAGTTATGTGGAGTTAATTTTGCAATAGAACCCATGATGTAGAAATGAAAAGAGCACAAGAAGGAGAGACACCAACACACAAGACACCCCCCAATTCACTCAATCAAAGAACCCCCCGCTCCCTCAAAATGATGATTTTGGCACTTTATAGCTAGTGCTTGTACAACTGCCACTTGACAAAATGGATCAAAGTGGACTTTTGATTTTGATGTTTACAACTAAAAATATGAAGCTACAACAGACTCAAGAAGATAGGACAGAAGATCCCTCAAGGATCTAATCACTTACAAGTGCCACAATAGGCCAAAAAAGACCATATTATGAAAGTACTATGTCTACTCAAAATTTCTCCAAATTGATACCAGATCTAGAAAGTAGATGAAAAATCATGCACTTTCAAAAAAAATTTCACCTAAAAATGTGTCTGTATGAGCCTGTACAAAGCCTCTGAAGTTGCAAAAATAGGGATCAGACAGGTATAGTCACCAAAAACTACAATTTTTGCAAAATCCATGATCCAAAACCAGAAATAAAAAAAAATTGCACCTAATTTGGAGTCCGAATGACCAAGTTATGGCCTCCCAAAGTTGGACTGCCAAATCAAAACTACAAATGGTGAGGGCTGTAAATTTTTGAAAAATGCTGACATCACCAATCTTACTATCCTAAATTTGATGGTTAAATGGCCGTTAGGACAATGAAAATGCACCTAGGTTTGATGGTCAAATGGCCATCAAAATTAACCTCAAGAAATGCCGATGCAAGTGTTAACCTAAATTTGATGTCTTGTTGACCGTCACAACAAAGAAAAAAAGCCCAGTTTGACGTCTAAATGGGTGTCAAATTTAAGATAGCATAAGGCTGCGAAAAATGCAATTTTTTTTATAAAATACTAGTTTTTGGTCTCATACGCCACTTGTCACTTTTGTATTGGTTGCAAGGTTTGCTGTCATGGATGTTGATGGCTGTGGAGGTTCGAGCTCAAAGTGGAGAGGTGGTTGTGGCACTCAGCTAGCACTCTGCTGGCAATGGGATTTGGGTGCGGTGGCCACCAGTGGAGCGGAGGACCGAAGGCACTGCGGAGGGCTGGGGTTGAAGTTGTGCGGCTCGCAGAGGGTTTGGCTGAGTGGCTTGAAGGTCTGCTGTGAGTGGGAGGTGGTGGCCCATGTTGGGAGGTGCTTGGTGCTTGTGGAGGTGCTGTTTAGGAGCAGCAGTGGCATAGTGGAGACCAGCAAGGAAGCCAAGGAAGTGAGGAAGGGGTGGTTAGTGGGTAACCAGTGGTGGTGGCCCTTGCTGAGGTGGAGCTACGCTAGGGCAAAGGTGATGAACTGTGTCTGCCCACGTGGTGCTTGTAGTCTACGTGGTGCCTGCACTCGAAGATGGCGGTGCTCTGATGTGAAGGAGGTTGCCTGCATGAAGTTGAGAGCAGCGCAGTGAGCCCAAGTCTGATGGGTGGCAAGGAGAGCGGAGGTTGCCCCAAGTGGCAGTGGTTGTATGTGGTGGTGGTAATGTGGGTTAGTCCCACATTGACCGCATCTCATATGTTTGGGGTCTTTAAAATCCGCAACACCCACATCAAAAATGAAACATGCATGGGCTTCCTTCTCTTTACGATCTACATTCTACTCTATTCCTTCAGTGGTTTAGGTTGGTTATTTGAATTGTATAGCTTGTAGCATTTGTCTAACACAGAAGGCCTGATAGGCCAAATTTTTTTCCAGAATATATATATATCTGAAAAAAACAAATATACCCAGATCTGAAAATGTACAGAAATAGAAACCCCATAAATAATTGATAATAAATGCAGATCTGATCGAATTGATGGAAATGAAATAAAATATAGATCTAAAGGAAATATTAGAAAATAATTACCCAATTTTGCAGATCGGGCCTTATAGGTCCAATTTGCAAAAATTTTTTGCCTCAGATTTGACTTTTGCCCAATATAGGCAAATTTATAGTCAAAATTTATGGAAATAGCCACCTGGATGCAATGGTGAGGTCCAATCTTTCTCAAAATGCTCCCACAAAATGCTGATCTTGGATTTGATTCATGGCCCTCCAAAAGTTGAAGCAATCAATCGCTCTCCAATGGCTATGCAATGAAGACTCCTTTGGCTCTGATACCATGTAAGAATTTGCCTAAGGAAAAGAGTAGAAACCAAGATCTAGAAGCTCAAGAGATAGCACAACAAAGAGAGACAAGATAATATGATCAAATGAAGAATTCAATAATGATCAAATGATAATGGATAATTGATTACATACAATGTAGAAATGCCTCAATATATAGGCAATGCAAGATAACTAGAAGTTATGCAAGTGATAAGTTATCAACTAGACATGGTGGAATCACATGTCCACCAAAGGTGGATCATCCTCCATTGTACATGAAAGTATGAGAAACATGTGCAACGAGAGGATGATAATGTGATAAGAGCACTAAAGGTGGATCTCACACACAAAGAGGTATGTGATGACAACTATCACACCTAAAGTGGAGATTCTCCTAACCATGTGGTAAAAAGAAATGCAAACTCCTAGGTGTCTCAAAGACAACTAATTATGCAAATGCATTATCCTAAGTAAACTTAAGTAAAGTGTAATTAGTAAATACTTAATTACACCAACAATATGAGATCCACTTCTAAATCCAAATTCTCAAAGGAGAGATCCAATTTGATCAACCAAAAGGTTAATGCACAATCAAATCAATCTATGGAGAATATGAAAAAGGAAGAAACCCTTATATTTCCCTATAATGGAATCATTCTTGAAATTTGAAATAATTGAAAGGAAAATACTAACCTCAAAATAGGGCAAATCTAGAAAATGCCAATTTCTGATGTCTGTGTGTAGTTTTGGGCAATTCTACAACCTATTTCAGACTGGAAATGCCGAGACGATGAAAACCCAGAAA
This sequence comes from Chamaecyparis obtusa, assembly GCA_027943335.1. NCBI lineage: Eukaryota > Viridiplantae > Streptophyta > Pinopsida > Cupressales > Cupressaceae > Chamaecyparis > Chamaecyparis obtusa. The sequence continues at coordinate 173,650 of BSBK01001611.1, read as the reverse complement.
ACTTTTATCTTTCTGACAATAAGTAGTCTTTGACCTCGATAAAAGGTCAAAGGCTACATTAATATTTTGAAGGTTGAATTTGATTTTGTTTGTAGATCTTGGAAGTTTTCCAAAAAGGGTATCCAAATCCAAGCTCAAATATGAAGTTTCGCACCTGTACCTACAAGAAAAAGAAGGTTTTTGTTGTTTGTATGGGGGGTTTGCCTTGGTCAAACCCCAATTTAGGAATTAACCTTGAAATTGAATTGAAATTGTAATGTGCATAAACAAAGAAAATGGAACTTTTCACCTTGCTTATGTTGAAGTCCTTGTAGAGGATTCAAATCCTCAAATCTGCAAGTAGGGATACTCCAATGGATGTAGAATAAATGTAGGATGTCTCAAATCAATGGCATTTGATCTTCAACACCAATCTTTGAATGGATATTTTCATATGAGAAGGCTTGGACGAATGTGGAAGGATGGATCTTCAAGGGGGCTCCAAAGAGATTGAATCCTTCAATGGCTAACAATGGATCTCCTTGATGAATGAATTCTTGAACACTTGAATGCTTGAAGGATTGCTTGAATTCTTGTATTCACTTTCTTGCACTTGAGAGCTTTCTCATGAAATTGCTTGAGATGTGATGTCAAAATGAGAGAGGAAGGCCTCCTTTTATAGTGAACTAGAGCACAAACCTCTAGAGAAGGCCGACATTGGGGAATTAAATCCCAATTATCCTTAACCCATAGAAATGGACCCATATTAAATGCAATTTAAGGATTTTCCATTCCGAAACTTGAAATGGCCGACCCAAAGGCGGGAAAAAGAATCTTTCCAAAACTCGATACTTGAAAATAAAAAAGCCTTGAAATTTGAAATGTGGGTCAAGGACGAGGTAGACTTTGCCCTAGGTTAGAGTTGAGGTTGACTTTGACCCTCAAGGTCAACTTTGACCTTGAGGTTAAAAACCTCAAGACCTTAGTCTAGAATGTTAGGAAATGTAGACAAGTGAAAAATAGGTGCAAAAGGAAGCATAACGGGGGGGGGGGGGGGGAAGCCAAATACATGAAAAGACCTGATCAAGGCACTTAACATGATCCCAGACCACTCACTCAGAGGGCTAAATGATCTTATCATAGAAGTGCTTCCATTTTAAGATGATACAACCTCATGATATGTCAGGGAAGTTTGAAGCAATTCCCTTAAAGATATCTTAGCAGGAGTAGCACATAATTATTCTACTAATTCATACTCCTTAAAGGTAGATGGAAACCTAGGAGCTTGAGGTAGCATAGGTTGAGAAGGTGGTAAAGAAACTAGAACATTGGGCTGAGGGTTATTTTGTGTGCAATAAGCATGTGAAACAAAATTTGTGTTATCAAAGAAATCTAAAGGATCTCTAGATTTACCCTTAATTGTTATTCGAGGACATTCTTTTACTGTTAATAAAGGTTTAGGATATATCATTTTAGGTTTATCAATGTTACAAATAGTGGAACATGAAGGTAACTATGCACACACCCTATGGTAAAGGTCAATTGAAGAGGTTGTGGAGGAGGGTGAAATAGGAATAGGATTAATGGAGATCTCATTCGAGCAATTTTCATCCTCACTTCCATGTACCTCATTAAGGAATCTATCCTCTTGTAAATTAAAAGCTTCATCAAAGTATTCAAAACAAAAATCATATATGTTGAACACAAAGTAACCCTAGGAGCATAAAAGAAATCTACTTTTATAAGCATGTAAGTGTAGACACCCAAAACTAGGCAGGTGTCTTAGAATCATTCAAATTTGTAAAATCTTCGCCAAATGCTCTAATTTTCATCAAAATGGATCAAATCAATTTTAAATGGACATTTATTAATCAAATTGGACAAAATCATTTAAATCAAAGGAAAAATCAAATCATGACATCAAATAATTAAATACAAGCTTAAAGGGATCAAATCACACTATACAATTGATTTTAATCAATTAATTGTATAGTTTTAAATCAAAAATCAAATTGAACCTATTGCCTTACATGGCTAATTTAATTAATTGATGGAATTTAATTAATCCTAATATCTTTCAACATAATTTGAGAAACCAATAAGAATCGAGAACACAATGCACATGGATCACTCCAAATTGTTGAATCTCAATCACTCATTTTCAATTTTGAATCTCAACCACTCAAATTTGTCTACTTGTCTAAACATTTGAGACAATCATTTAAATTGTCCCCCCATTTAAAAACATTTCAAAGTTTTTGACTCAACCAAGGCTAAATCATGATTAATTAACTCTACCCCCTACCCTTGGGATTTTACTATAAATAAAAGTCATTTTGAGAGCATAATTACATCCTAGAAAATTTAAGTGCATAGCATCATTACTATAGGTAAATTGAGAGAAAATTGAGCAATTTGATAGCAATTTGAGAGTAATTGTGATAATTGAGAGCTAGATTAAGCATTTTACTATATTTTTCTCATTCTAGGATTGTCACTAGTAGAGAATAAGGCTGAGAGCTCTATTAGCAAGCTAGATAGAGATCCATGAGATGCTATAGATGTTAATTACAATTCTTTAGATTCAATTTCTTTGTATTTTCATAGAATTGTAGTTGATTATCTTAATTTCATGAAGGTGTAAAACATTCACACACAAATGGCACCCATGGTGGGGCTTTGAGCCTCATTTTTATCAAATTTTGTGTGTTTTTGGCTTCACTTTTATGTGAATTTTGCAAAAAATAGGAGAAATGACACCTACGAAGGATCTAATGATGCTTATGAGCATTTTGATGATGCCTAGAAGTAGTTGACTGACGCCTAAAAGATTCTTTCTATTCTATCTTTTCTCCTTTCTGACACTTGTGAGATGAAGTATTACACCTGAGAGCGTAAAATGATGCCTGAGATCCAAGAAATCATGCTTATTAGCTATTCTTTGCCTCTTTGAATACTTTATCTTACACAATTTACAATTATTTGTGATGCTTATAATCTGTGAAATAACGCTTAGTAACTGTTCTTTTCCGCTCTTGATACTTTAGCTTACATAATTTATTATCATTTGTGATGCTTATGATCTGATAAATAATGCCTATTAACTATTATTTTCCATTTTTGATATTTTATCTTACACAATTTATAGTTAGTTATAATGCCTAGTTGTTAAAGTGTTACACTTATTAAATTTTAAATATCACTTGAGTCACTGGAAAGTGACACCTATGAGTTTTTAAATAATGCCTACTAGCTTTTAAGTGACACTTATTAGCTGATAAATGATGCCTAGCATTTTTGGTTTAATTTTTCTATTAGATTATTAAATTCTTCTTTTTAACTTTCTATCTATGTTTTTCCTACAGATGAGCAGACATAAAAAAGTACAGAAACCAGAAAGAGGAGTCACTTAAGAGAGCAAAGAGGTATGACTTCAAACTAAATGTTAAAAGAAAATACGTAATGCTTCAATTCTAGAAATTTTGGGATTATAAGAGAAGCTTTATCAACATTACATTAAGGTGTTAGATGCTTACAAAAAGAAATTTCCTACGTTGAATTAAATTTGTTTGAATTAAGTTGTTGAAATTTTCTTTGCAAAATCTTGTCAAGAACACTTAATTGCATTCAAATTTGTTCCTTTTGGTTTCCTTCACTTTGTATGGTTGTGTTGACTAATTTTTTGGAGGAGCTGGAATGGGAACAATAGCCACTAGGTGAGTAAGAAATTAAGAAGCAAAAACTTCAAAAAAGAGCTAGCCTTTGCTAGCTACAAAAGAGGTATTTTTCATATCAAGCTTGCATTGCTTAAATTGTGGCATTTATTTGGGTATAGCTTAATAGGGATGAGGAATTAACTAAACATTTCATTTATAAGAACCTCCTTGTCAAGAGGTTGAAAAAGACCAAATTTTTCTTGAAGTGTTTGGAACAAAGAACAACAAATAAGGATATGATCTTCACTTTCTAAGTGAGTCAAACTCCCAAACTTGTTGAACTAAGTTTGATTTCTTATTTTCTATACATGCTAGATAAATTAGAGCTTTGGAGGGCCCACCTCTTGAGAATTTTACTTACGAGGATGGTGAGAGGGAATGAACCAAAGTGGGAGACAATTGCTTTAGCCGCGATACTATTCGACCCACTATAAATAGATACACTTTTCCTTAATAGGAGAGTGACTAGATTGTGTGAAAGTTTTCTTCACTTCCTCTAGTAGTCCTTTGAGATTGCACCAAATCATGCTTTTGTGCATGTCAGAAGCCCACAAGGGGGTAAAAGAACTTGACATGATTTAGAATGGAGGTGTTCATTAAAATCCTATTAAGTAGTAACCTTCCTTTTAGAGCCAAACATGTTTAAAAGCCAAATCTAACTATAGGTAGACTTCTTGGAAGATATTCTTGTTTATACTTGTGGAATCGATCGAGAACATACACTTTTAGTGTGGTTTTAGATTTATGGTACAATTTGACGTGTGTGTTAAGTTTGTATTTTATTTTCAAATAAGAATATACTGCAGATCTGATCTTAAAACTTTTAAAATTTTTCAAATTTACAACCTGATCTACAAAGTGCCACCTATGCACAGAGGAAAACCACGTATACACAGTGAAGTTACACCTGTGATTAGTCAAGAAATGCCTATAGACAAGGAAGTCATGCCTATGAGATTTTAAGAAATGGTTGGAAACATTTAACCAACAGCTATCAATAGAAAAAAGCCACCTGCTCACTACAGACTACTTAGGCAAATTCCAGTAACCGCGCATTAAGTATTAAGTCACGCCTACACACAAGCAAGTGATGCCCAAAAAAAAAGAATAGAAAATAGTGGATGTTTCTCAGGGGTTTCAAAAAATTTGGATTTCATATCTGAATACCCTTTTGGACGTTCTATCTGTTCCAATATTCCACCTAGTCAAAAATCCTAATTTTGAACATTTTTGAAAATTTTATAAGGATTTTATCACAAGCAAGTGAGATAAGGCCTATTTTCAAGAGGTATTTTCTCATGTCAGCTTGCACTTGATCTCACTACATAAAGAAAACCCTACAACCAGACATAACATATCTAAGGCAAGAGCTTCCTTTTCCAAGTGACACATTTATATCCTCAAGAATACCATAAGAACCTATTCAAGAGATAGAAACCAACATGATTTTTTCTCAAGGAAACTCAGGTAATAAGAATAATGGAGGAGGTATTGACCAAAACATCCTAGGGTCAAATAACAAAAATGGAGGAGAACCAAATCCTAACAATCAAGGGATTACTACCCCTAACAATTGGGGCAATAGTGAACCAACTGCTGAAGATGCAACTGATGAAAAGGTTAATGAAGCCATACAAAGCCCATACTTTTTGAAGCTCATGGAAAAAGCAATGGAAAGAGATAGGGAGAATTATTTTCTAGACCTAGCCCAAAAGGGTCTTAAACTCCCTCATGACTATGATGTTAGTCAACTTAAGAAAAAGGAAGTTGAAGATAGTCCAATTGATATCATGAAAAGGAAATATAAGTTATTCCAAATGAAATTGGACATGATAAAGCAAAGTGGGGCTCCAAAACCCTTTTCAATAGAGGCATTGTGTCCTTTTCCATTTGACAAGAGTTTAATCATGATACCATTCCCTAGTAATGTGGTATTTCCTAAGTATGACAAATACGAAGGAGCATCTGATCCCCAAGATCATTTAAGGGAATTTTGTGCATTAAGCTTGGAGTTCATGCATGACACTACTTATTTAATGAGGTTGTTTCCTATAATTTTGGGAGGCATGGCCATGGATTGGTTTTCAAAATTACCTTCAGGCATTCAAACTTTTGAAGAGTTAGCTGCTAAGTTTGTAACACATTATTCATATAATATTAAACATGAAGTTACAATGATTACTTTATGAAACACAAGGAAAAGGGAAGGAGAAGGATTCCTACTTTTCTTACAAAGATGGAGAGCAGTATTTGCTAGATATCCTCGAAGTGTACTGAAAAAATAAAAGATGGACATCTTTATAAATAGCTTGAGTAATGAAATGAATTATCAGTTAAAGCTACAATGTCCTAGGTCTTTTCAAGATCTTATTTAAAATGGAGTGACTATGGAGGAGGTATTGGTTAAGAGTGGAGAAATAAAGTTGTATAAGGATAAAAAGAATCATAACAACAATAATACCTCCAACAACAACAACAATCAAAATAAGAATCCTTCTAACACCTATAACTGATTGGGTTGATGAACAAAAAAAAATCTATGGTAAATGATGGGGTTTTTGATGCTAATAATTTGAAAGTCACTCCTTTTACTCTCAAGAGAACACCTACTCAAGTGAATAATGCGAATCAAGCTCCCAACGTGCCTTTTAACTAAAATCCCAATAACAACAACTCTGGGAACAATCAAGGAACTAACAAGTCTAGGAAATTCTTTGCACCAACTCCCAAGAGGATCTTCACACCTTTGGGTGAACCCCTTGAGAATGCGTTGAGAACTCTCTTGGCTAATAAGATTATTGAGCTACCTAGAGCTCAACCGTATGAACCAACCAACAAGCCCAATTGGTAGAATGAGTCTAATCATTGTGAATACCACAGAAATAAAGGACATACAACAAATGATTACTATTGTTTAAAACATGTGGTACAAGATTTGATTGACAATGGTGTGATTAAGATAGAAGGGCCTCACAACAATGAAGATCACATGGCCTTTAAACAACCTTTCTATAACCATGAGAAGGGTGAATCTTCCAATTCGAATAAACAAGGCAACAATAATGTTAATTTTTCTCATCATTATGATAACATTATCAACACATTATCCAAACATGAGCATATTGTCAATGTGGTTGTAATCAAGGAACAACCTAGAAAGGAAACATCTTATGCTATTACTGGGGGGAAAACTTCAAGGATTACTCTACAAGGAGTTGATCCTAAACCTATTGGTCCTACACAACCAAGTATTTTGGCTAAACAACTGTCTACAACAACAAAGCCATATAATATGGTGGACCAATTACAAAAGACTCTAGCTCAAATTTCTATTTTGGAGTTGATAAAACTATCTCCAAATCACAAGGAGATCTTGGAACAAGCCCTATTGGGGACTAATGTTCCTATTAATTTGGAGGAAGGAAAATTTCAAAATATGGTAGGACACCTCATCGCACCACATTGTCTCTCATTTTTAGATCAAGATGATATCTCCATCACCCATCCTTAGAATTTTCCCTTGCATATAGAAGTCCTCATTCAAAGACATAGGGTTAAAAGAGTTCTCATAGATGGTGGAGCTGGTCTTAATATTTGCACTTTAAGCATTGTCAAGTCCTTAGGTTTATTCAATTCTTCTATTGATCCTAAGAAGCAAATTACCATTAAAGCTTATGATGAGGGGGAGAGATCTTCAAAAGGCATGATTATCTTACCTATTCAAGTTGGGCCCATAAAAAAGGACACCATATGCCAAGTTCTAGACATGAAGTTAACTTATAACATCTTATTAGGGAGGCCATGGATACATGAGATGCAAGCGGTTCCTTCTACATACCATCAATGTATCAAATTTCCACACATGGGAGAAGAAATCACAATTGGAGGGGATTGAAATCCTTTTTAATATTGTAACACATTGAAGCCTCCTCATGAATTATTTATTCCTCATAATAGAGAAGTGATTGTTCCAAATACTACTAGTGAGGAAACTAAAGGTGACAATCCTAAGTTAACATCAAATGTTACCTCCACATCAATCCCTATTCAAACTAACTCAACTACAATGACTAAGGGAAATGAAAAAGTGATTTATTGTTAGAATAACTGAGAGGGGGGTGAATCAGTTATCTAGTGTCCCACAATTCAAAATGTATAATCAAAACAATTCTACTACTTCTGCTACTCAGTAAACATAAAATACTTTCATTGTCTATGTTTTTACCGATTATCAGTCTAAACTTTATAATAGTTACCGATTAAATCTAACATATAATATGCAAGGTATGATAACAAACAAATATCACAATCAACACATAATACAAGAGATTTAACATGGAAACCCTGTGAAGGGAAAAATCACCTAGGACCGACAACCCAAAATTGTTCACTCTTTTGAAGTGAGGTCAGTGAAGACCCAACCCTGTTAAAGGTTACAAACACACTATTAGGTGTGACCTTGTTAGAGGATTTTAGACCAGAAGTTATCATCCAACTAGCAATCACTCTGGGGTTGACAAGATAACAATGTTCACTCTATGAATGAAACATCAAAAGACTTTCATAGTCCACTCGGTTAAGATATTTGACTGTGTAAAATGGTTAAATATGTAACAGTAGATGATCTACCTTGAAACAACTTCCATTTTTAGTTTACAGATCAATGTTCATCTCATTCAAATATTTCTAATCAATATAACATTTCAGATTCAATACTATATCAACTTACTGTCCATTGGTAATTACTCTCTATAGCTTGGTAATTGTTCTGCAGCTCAGTTCTTATTAACTAGTATGATCAAAATGCATGAAAACTCCTTCACATGATAATTCTGTAGTATCTTCTTCTTCCAGCTCTCTTCAATAATGAAATCAATGTCTCTTATATAGACGAGTAAATTATTTTCTTTTCCTCCATCAGATTTTGCCGCTTAATCATATTCATAGATTTTGCTACTTTAGGCTTCCTCGACTGATGTGTCAGTAACATGTTTCAATTTGCTCCATTAGATCCTTTTTTATTTATGTTAGCCATCGATCTTCATAACAAACCTTATCTGTTACCTCGATTTCATACACTTTACAGCTCATCACTTTATTAGCTAAATTGATCATTTAATTCCTTCTTGTTTTTCTCGGTTAACAAAGAAATGCGTTGGTGAACACAGGTGCAGTTAGCACTGTGCTTAGTATACACTACATTTCATTGGTGTATACTAAAATGCTTATTTACTGACAACACTGCTTTGTGTCTTTCAGCTCTATTCTTCATCATAGATGAATGCAACATAATAAAGTCAATTTCACCAAGTCATAGACTCATCAACAAGTTAGTGTATTCCTTATCCTCATCTGTCGTATACATCTTCCTCATGTAGATATTTCTATTCTTCATCTCTTTCACCTTTCTTCAAATGTGTTGGTATAGTAACTTACAAGATAAGTATTGTCAAGCTAGTTGACATCAATGACAACATAATACTGATTTAATCATCTTGCATATCTAATCATCAACTCCTCAGTAATCTTAAATTATAGATTCTTCATTCAGGTTCTAAATTAGTTGTAGTTCATCAGTTATGAGGGTCCAAGTTCAAATGTGAATTCAAGCAAAACATCCATGCCAAAGGTGGAATTTTCAAAACCTTCCAAAGAGGAGAGAAACAAAGCTAAAGAAGAACAATATAAACAAATGAGTGAGATGATGCACAAATTTGACAAACAATGTAGAATCAATTCTAAAGGAGTAGGGGAATATTCTGTTTCACTATTTGATTTACCCACCTCTCCAAAAACACATGAAAAACCATCCAAGGAACATCTTCCTCACAAATACAACTCTTATTTTGTAAGAGAGAGTGACAAGTTAACATTTGAGAAAGAAGAAAATGAGGTTCTACAATGTTTTTACAAAGATGAAAGTGATACTTCCAACATTCCTGTGGAAAGAGTTCAACACATCAATATCCAAATTGACCAATATGGAAAAGGGTTTGAAATTATGCAAAAAATAGGGTATAAGGGAATAGGACCCTTAGGTATGAGAAATAGAGGTTTTCTTGAACCTATTGAACCTTCTTGGAGATCAAAGGAAGAAAACTCAGGAATAGGTTATCAACACAAAGGAGAAAGTTCTAGCCCTATACATGATTGTTATGAATGAGTGAACATGGTAGATTCTGATATTGATAGTGATGATTCTAGAGAATATGAGTGGGATTGTTTATCTGAAGAATCTTTCCATGACAAAGAGATTGTCATAATGAATTCTTATACTAATGTTCCTAAAGAACAAACTCAAGATAGTGAAGAGCCAGGGACATTTCCTATAGGGAAAGCTCACATTGATCATCCATGGGTAGGTGAACCTTGGGTACCTTCATGGGCAAGTGATTTGAATTTTAATTTTAACCCGCATGTTTTCTTTCTTGTAGAAGTCTTAGAGGACTCAAGTGAAGAAAACTTTGATCTTTCTTCCATGGATCATCTTGAATAAACTCATGTTATTGACCTTAACGATACAATGTATGAACCATCTAATGAGGTCTTGTCCATCAACCTAGCCAATGATAACTTGCCAAGTGAATCTTTACCCTTAATGCATCCTAAAATTATTGATTGGGACTTAACCAAACCAAATGACTTACTCTACTTTCCCAATGACCAAGCAATGACACAATACCTAAATGTGGTTGAGCCCTCTTTCATTGATGAGTTTAATCTAAACATGATGCGAAAGGTAGGGATCCAACCTCTTAATCAAAAAGAAAAAATGATAAAAAGAAAAAATTGAAAATTTCTAATGGTGAAAACCATGATGTGGCAGTACTAGAACCAAGAAAAGTAAAAATAAAAGATGTTTCCGGTGGTGATAACCCAACTGTGGCACCCGAGGAAGAGAGGTTGGATACCCTACTAGCACATGAGGAAGAAAGTTCACCAATTATTATAAAGCCAATGGAGAAAGTCAACATTGGAGCCCAAATTCATACATTTAGCAGCTTCACTTACACCTTTACAGATAAAGGATTTCATCAAATTTTTCCAAGAAAAGCAAGTGAATTTTGCATGGTCCTATGCTAACATGCCAAGATTAGATCCAAACTTCATCATGCATCACTTGAATGTCAAACAGAAGTTGAGGAAAATGCACCTGCACATAGCTCTTCTAGTTAAAGTAGAATTGGAGAAATTGTTAAAAGTGGGGTTCATAAGAGAAATTACTTATGCGGAATGGATATCAAATATTGTACCAATTACCAAGCATGAAAAATCCATTTGCGTATGTATTGACTTTAGAGATCTTAATCTTGCTTGTCCCAAAGATGACTTTCCACTTCCAAGTATAGATGCAATAGTAGACTTAATAGTAGGTCACTCTATGTATTCATTGATGGATGGTTTTAGTGGATACAACCAAATTAAAATTTCACCAGAAGATCAAGAAAAGATAGCATTCATGTGCTTGTGGGGAACTTTTTGTTGGAATATAATTCCTTTTGGCCTCAAAAATGCCGGAGCTACTTACCAAAGAGAAATGAATACCATTTTTCATGATATGATGCACACCTTCTTAGAAGATTACGTGGACAACATATTGCCTAAGTCACATCAAAGAGAGGACCATTTACAAATTCTAGAGAAGATATTTACATGCTTGGAACAATTCAAGGTACAGCTCAATCCAAAGAAATGTGCCTTTAGTGTTCAATCCAGGAAATTACTAGGATACATAGTGTCAGCAAAAGGCATTGAAGTGGATCCCGAAAAGGTTCAACCAATCATGGACATGGAAATTCCTAAAAACATTAGCCAAATGAGTTCTCTTTGAGGAAAGTTTCAATCAATAAGGAGGTTTATTTCTCAACTAGCTGAAAAGTGTCACTCATTTACTAGATTGCTCCACAAAGACACCATTTTTACATGGGATAAAGAATGTAACAAGTCCTTTACTTTGTTGAAGACTTAATCAATCCACCAATTCTAATGCCTCCTATCAAAGGAAAACCATTTCTTCTATACATATCAGCAACCGAGAGGTCTTTAGGAGTTCTTTTGGCGCAAGAAGATGATCAAGGAAAAGAGAGAGCTATCTATTATTTGAGCTGAACATTGATTAAGTATGAATTAAATTACAAATTCATGGAAAGAGCATGCCTAGCTATTGTCTTTGCTTCCCAAAAATTGAGACACTACATGTTGATGCACAAAGTGAAGCTCATTGCAAAGATTGACCCTTTGAAATACTTGCTTAGCAAAACTACCTTAATAGGAATAATAGCAAAATGGGTCATGGTGTTAAGTGAGTTTGATATTGAATACGTGGATAGAAAAGCCATTAAAGGAAAAGTGATAGAAGATCACTTAGCTGAAAATCCATTGGTTTCTACACATCCCATTCAAGTGGATTTTCTGGATGCAGCAATTGTCAACATAGAAGCTAAGACATGGAAATTGTACTTTGATAGATCATATACACAAGGAGGTTCCGGAGCTGGCATATTGTTGATTACCCCTCAAGGGTATACTATTCCTAAATCATATAAGATTTTATTCCCATGTACCAATAACATAGCCGAGTATGAAGCTTTAGTCATTGGTATCAAGATGGCTTTAGAATGGAATATTACCAAGCTACAAGTGTACAGTGATTCTCAATTAGTGATCAATCAAGTCAATGATGAGTACAACACAAAAGATGAAAAGTTAATGCCTTACAAGACCATGATTGATGCTTGGAAAAAATAATTTGTGTTGATAACTTTTGAGAAAATTCCAAGAGAGAAGAATAGAGCTACTGATGCAATGGCTACCTTGGCTTCATTACTCCAAAAGCCTAATCAAAATGAAAGGTACAAATTCTTGGTGGAAGAGTTGGAAAAATCAGCATTTGACCTTCCTGATACCCAAATTATTTCTTTACTTAATGGACATGACTCACCTTGGTATGGTCCTATTTACACATACCTTAAAGACCAAGTATTACCCTTAAACCAATCCCGAGCTCAAAAATGACACTTCATTCAATAATCAGCTTGTTATAATATCCTTTCTGACACATTGTATCATAAGGGTCTTGGCAGAACTTTACTTATATGTCTACAGGAAGAAGAGTCTAAGGTAGCTTTACATGAGGTCCATGAGGGCATTTGTAGGTCACATTCAAGCAGGTTAAACTTAGCTAAGATCCTTTGCATGGGGTATTTTTGGAAAACCTTAGAAAATGATGCTTGTCACTTTGTTAAGATATGCACAAAATGTTAATATCATGGTGATATGATACATGTACCGGCTAAAGAATTACATCCTTTTGTTACACCTTGGCCATTTTATCAATGGGGGTTTGACTTGATTGGCGTGATTTATCCACCTTCATCTAATGGGCACAAATATATTATCATGGCTACAGAATACTTCACTAAATGGGTAGAGGTCATTCCTTTGATCACTACTACAGGAAAACAAATCTCCATGTTCATCCTTAATCACATCATTTGTAGATATGGTATTCATCATGCCATAATTACCGACAATGGAACACAATTCAAGAACAAAGATGTGGATGAAATTTATGGAACTTTTCATATTATCCATCACTCTTCTTCCATTTACTATCCATAAGGAAATGGACAAGCTGAGGCTACTAATAAGAATATCCTTAAAATCTTTAAGAGATCAACGAACAAATCAAGAAGAGATTGGCACGTACAAATCAACCCGGCTTTGTGGGCTTATAGAACTAGTATCCAGACACCTACAGGAGCTACCCCATATTCATTGGTTTATGGAGCCAAAGTTGTTTTACCTCTGGAGGTTGAAATCCCATCCCTAAGAGTATCATTGAAAGGATTAATAATAGATGAGGATTATAGAGTTGCCTATCTTCAACAATTGGAATTGTTAGAGGAACATCAAACACAAGTCTATGATCATTTGAAAGTTTACCAAAATAGAATGTCAAGGAACTATAATAAACACATTAAACCAAGAGTCTTTCAAGTGGGTGATTTAGTGCTAAGGGAGAAACCTAAAAATCAAGTGGAAAGGGAAAAGAAGGGTAAATGGGAAGTAAATTAGCTTGGTCCTTTTGTCATTATTTCTTCATTTGGAACAGGGACTTACAAGTTAGCCAATTGTGATGGGGAAGAATTACAAGAACCCATTAATAGCATCCATTTAAAGTGGTTTCATACCTAATCAGATGAGAGAGTATTAAAAGAAAGAGTATCAGACAAGTGTGTATCCAATGATTCAAGCATCACTTTTGTACATGAGAAAATAAAAAAGATAAAAAAAAACATTGAGAAAATAAAAAAGATAAAAAATATTGAAAAAATAAAAATAAAAAAAAGAAAAAATGAAAAAATAAATGAAATAGATAGAAAAAAGTGCCTTGGTGAAAACTTAGCAATTAGGCACCTTGGTAGCAAAAAAAATGAAAAAGAGCAATAAACCCAAAAGGTGAAAACTTGGCAATCAAGCACCTTTTGTTCCCCCAAGTCTTTCCTAGTTGCATGTGTACATATTGCATTTTCCATCATCTCACTTGTAAATCTTCATTGCATCCATCATTTGTGCATAGTCATAATAAAACCTTTTAGCTACATTGTTGCATTTTAGGTTTCATTACTACCCTGAGTTTGTCCGATCACATTTATCACTTGGGGGAAAGAAAGGATTGGATTTTTGGTACAAACAGATTCAATAGTGCTACTTTTTAGTCACATATCAAAGGGACTTACTAGAGCTTTAGAAGAGAGAGATTTCATTGAACCTTTGATGGATATCATTGTTCACAACCAAGTATTTTGATCCTACAACTTGATCCTTGAACCTTCATTGACTTTATTATTCAAGATTAAAAGTTGACATCACTTAAATGATCAGAATGTTTGGAAATTATTTTTGAAAATATTGATACATTTCAAAACACTTAAAGCTCTTGGTTGATCTTTATTGAATATATTTCTATCGTGTCTTTTTAGCTAATCGATGATGTTCTGACTAGATTGGCGATGATGGGGACATGATATTTTTCTTGCCTTTGAGTGACTGCCTTGAGGGAGATCCACCAACTTATGTGAATTCATCTAACGACATGGTCATTAAAGAACCATTGAGGACTTTCATATAAGGTGGAGGGTTGAACTTTGTTTGTTTATGTAAATGGATACCTTGGCTATCTAGATCTTCCATATCTTAATACCAAAATCCAATTGCAACATTGAATCTGTTGAAACTGGTATTCATACTCCCATAGTTGGTTATTCAACTAGTGAGGGCTGTACTAGTTTCCTAAAAGAGGTTACCAAAAGTGATATAAAGCGGTATCCATATCATCATGATGTGGTCAATGATGGTTGTACTTTATTTTTGGTCCCACAATGCTCAATGATGAAAATATTTCTCTTTTGTAGTTCTTTCACAAAGAAAAGCTAGTGACAAGTAGTTGCATTGCATTGCATTTTTCATATTAGATTACGTGCATGGTTTGTAATATTTTTCCAAGTGAAAGGGGGTTATTCATCTTTTATCTTGATCAATCATTAAGAGGGGGGGTTCAATTAAACATCTTTATCCTTGGTTCAAATCAATAATGTGAGATTATCTTTTGCATTCATTCATAGCATTACTCATTATTCATTATCCTTATATTTGAAAAGAGAAAAAGAAAAACATTCATTACTCATTAATCATTTGCATACATCAAAATCAAAAACATACTTTCATTCATTATATATCCATATTACCACAATAAAACATTTGCATCCATACATTGAAAATTAGAAAAAAATAAATATCAAAGTTACATTATCATTTGCATTCATTTATCTATATCATATGTTAGATACATTGCATCCATAGCATAATCAAAAGTAAATGCATCATAAACATCATATAGAAGCTGCATATAAAGATAATCTCACATAAACATATTACAAGAATCAAGGAAATTCTAGAATCATATAAATGTTTATAACATCAAAGATCCATCAAATCTGTATATCAAAGATACAATATCATCGATAAAATGATACATCAAGTCCTGATCAATAAATAGAACATGATACAATCATCAATAAAGGAGATCCAAAATAAATCATCTCATGATCCTATAGGGCCACCCACTCCATCACCTGTACCTGATCCATCTGGACCCCTGTCATCTGATCTATCTTGAGTAGGAGGATGAGTTTGATTGGTACTCGCAACACTAGGCCTTTGAGCCATAATAGTCATAAACTACTACATCATAGTCACTACCTGATCTAGTCAACCAACCATAGCTGTAAAACCTATCTGTATGGTCCACATATCTTGTGACTGAGTATCCATGCTAGGAGAAGCCTATGAGGTCTGACCCATATCCTATGACCTAGGTATCTAAGGAGGCACCTACTATGCCAGAATCTAACCCTACTATACCAAAGGAGCCTGCAGTGGATGTACCAAGGGAACCTGTCCTCTAGGAGCCTATCTCATAGTAGCAACATAATCCTATCATCTAAATCTCTTTTGTCCATAGAACTCTGTAGCTCTCAGCTATACAAAATTAGGTCTCTATCCCTGTTGAGTCTATCTGACATCTATATGCCTATCTCTAATATGACCACCTCATACCTGTGGCCGAGCTCATCCTCTACCTATACCCCTAGGAGGCCTCTATCCTCTATGACCTTGGTGTCATCTAGGTCTTCCATCACCACCATCATCATCATCTCCACCCTCATCATCTGATGGCTTGTCCCTATTTGGGATCGGCTCTGTAGGATCTGTGAATCTCAAAAATCTATTATGGCCAAACCAATCTCTATACTCAGGAGACATCCCAACATTTTCCACATGAACTAACATGTCCCATTGATAATACATCAATCTATCAATCTGATCACAAGAAAATTGGTAATCAATCTATGCACCTCACATAGATCTCTCTGCCTAGACACGAGCATATAAAGCCATACCCTAGGGCATATCCTGGTATCTACCATACTACTTGGATACTTGATCAAAGCATAATATCTCAATAACAAGTGGTGATCGACCAATCATCCATCTCAGAGTATACATGTAAGGGATCTTGTCATCATCCTCCCACCAACCCTCACAAAGAAGCTATGGTCTCCATACAACTTGATCAATATCCTCGATCACGTGACACCAATACTCTAGTTTTCCTAGATGATACTGGACAACCATGCCACTATACAAAAATGCATAAGGATAACCACATTAATGGACACGTGGTGACACTAGTCTAGTAATGGGAAGATACTCCCATATCCATAGCTATAACAACACTACACCTATTGATAATGAGGTACTAGATCTATATACAACGTCATGCAAATAATGATATAGCTATGCCAGTACACAGGACCCCCAATCAAGGTGCCAAGGATGTGCAATCAAATCCTCTATAATGCAGCCCCATCCAATGGAGAATCCTCACCTTCGATGGTCTAGAAGTAGTAAACTGCCAATCAAAGCACCAAACACCACTGGCAATGTGGGAAATGAAGTGAACTATTCTCACGTAATAGTGTCATCACCAATGGTATCATCACCAAAGACATGTTTGTAGATACTTCCGTCATATACAGAATCATAGCTTTCTCTTTCTCTCTGAGTAGGGATACAAAGCAATCTGTAAACATCCTCAGGAGTGATAGTCATCTCCCCTAATGGCAAGTGAAAGGTATTGTGGTCAGAGTGCCATTGCTCTACCATAGCTCTCAGAAGACCTCAGTTCAGCTGAAACTAAGGGAGATCTAATAAGAAGCTCAATCCACACATCTCAATCAAGTGATACTTTGGCTGGGTCAGCTCCTGACCTAAATATAAAATCCAAGATGCTACGGTCTATATATACAACTTATGGAAATGTGCCTATTTTGCAATCAAGGGAATCATATCAGTATTCTATATTAGTGGATTATTTCAAGTCAATCAATTAAATTTAATCAATCTTGGCTCTCTATGAGCACAATGAACTTATTGTTTCCTAACTCTTGATCTTGAGGAGGGACCAATATGATCATCTATCTATCCTATCGGTTTTCTATCCTATCAGATTGACAAATCAAACATTCATTATTATGATTATCCTGATATCCTAATCACTTGTTCGCTTAACTACAATAGACCTATCTATCTTGGACATTCAATCATTTATCCAGAGACATCAAAAAATAAAAAAATCAAGAAATCAAGTTTGAGCAGCAAAATTTTTCAAATTTCCTATAGGTGTCATTTTCCTACACAAAGGTGGCACTATACCTTAGGCGGTGTACAAAGTTTCATACATGGCACTTTATCATGCAGAGGCATCAATTCAATTTCTAAGCGACACTTTAAGACCCTAGGTGGCATTTAAACACGTCTAGGCAGTTTTAAAATTATAGGGATTTTTTAGGTGGTATTTTACATATAGTTGGTGAGAAAACCCTAATTTCTAAGTGGTTTACAATTGCTCACAGATGGCATTTAAATGCGTAGACACAGAATTTCATACTCCTAGGTGTCATTTAAGTTATCCTAGGTGGTATTTAACTAGTTTTCATCTAAAAATCAAGTTTTTAATGCAATAAATGCTGAAAAAAATGAAATAAATGCACTAGGAGGGTCAGAAGCCACTTACTGGAGGTTCGTAATCCAATGGTCTTTGATATCACTATCCTCTCTCAAACCGATGCTCTCGAATAGGGACCACCATCGCAATCAAAATTCTCAGGATTAGAGAAAAATGTCAATAGTAAAAAGTGCAAATGAATAGTAAATTTGGGTTTTTCAACCTATTTATGCTATTTGACTTAATTTTGACCTAATTCTTGGCCTTGTGATCTATATCTACATATCTATCAAACTGGGGCATTTTGACGAGGCCTTGATTATCATCAGTATTTTTCAAAAATGAAAACATATAATTGATTTTAATCACACTATATAATTGATTTTAATCACACTATATAATTGATTTTAATCAATTAATTGTATATTTTTAAATCAAAAATCAAATTGAACCTATTCCCTTACATGGCTAATTTAATTAATTGATGAAATTTAATTAATCTTTCAACATAATTTGAGCAACCAATAAGAATTGAGAACACAATGCACAAGGATCACTCCAAATTGTTGAATCTCAATCACTCATTTTCAATTTTGAATCTCAACCACTCAAATTTGTCTACTTGTCCAAATATTTGAGACAATCATTTAAATTATCCCCCCATTTAAAAATATTTCAAAGTTTTTGACTCAACCAAGGCTAAATCATGATCAATTAAGTCTACCCCCTACCCTTGGGATTTTACTATAAATAGAAGTCATTTTGAGAGCATAATTACATCCTAGAAAATTAAAGTGCATAGCATCATTACTATAGGAAAATTGAGAGCAAATTGAGCAATTTGATAGCAATTCGAGAGCAATTATGAGAATTGAGAGCTAGATTAAGCATTTTACTATATTTTTCTCATTCTAGGATTATCACTAGTAGAGAATAAGGCTGAGAGATCTATTAGCAAGCTAGAAAGAGATCCATGAGATGCTATAGATGTTAATTACAATTCTTTAGATTCAATTTCTTTGTATTTTCATAGAATTGTAGTTGATTATCTTAATTTCATGAAGGTGTAAAACATTCACACACAGTGAGATCTAACACAGAATGCAAATCTAATACCAAAAAGAAAGAGTTGTCGTTCACCAAAATGTAGATGGGGGAAATGAGGATGGTTAGGCAAGGTTTTTAGCAATGCACCTAATAGAAGTCCTAAACCAATATTTACCACACTACATATAAATTGAAATGATAAGTAATGTGAATGCTTGAAATTAGATAAGACACAGTACATACCTTATAATAAGGCTGATCTAGAAATACTTATTTTTTGGTGTCTGTACTCAATTTCAAGAAATTCTACAACGAATTTGGGCTAGAAACACAAAGATAGAGAAAACCCATAAATCTTCTTCTTTTTTGAGATAAGTCGACCTTGACCTAAATAGAGGGGCATGATCTTACCTCGGGGCACAATCTTACCCCTTTATGTTGACCTTTACCTGCACTATTCTGACAGAAAATCTATTCGCAGATCTTGAAAGTTTTGTAAAAAGGGTACTTAGATCTTCTCTGTAACTCCTGAAACAATGATGGTATATATATTAATATGGTGTTTTGGGGAGGCTATATAGGGTTTTTCCTTAGTCAAACCCCTATTTTGGTGCAATGCATAGACTTGAATATGATAAAAAAAGCATACCAAGCCCCAAAGGCTAAAGTACTCCTACCAAACTCACAAACCATAATTGCTACCCCATGATTGTATCTTTAAATTCTTGAATGTTGAAAATGGTGGATTAAAGAAGAAGGAATCTTTCTTGCTCCAAATGAATGTCCACAATAGCTTGTCCACAATAATGCTTGATATCAACAATGTCTTGATCTTCTATATCATCCTCTTGCAATCTTGCATCATCACTTCACCGTCACTTGCTTGAAGTTTCTTGATGAATACTTGGTTTCACTTGATACTTGATGGAGAAATGAAGGCAAAAGAGAGTGCTTGTATAGAGATTTCAAGGAAAGGCTCCTCGGGAAATGTAAGGGCCCATAATTCAAATTTCACCTCAAATTATGGTCCAATCACAATAACTAACTAAGGAGGGAAAGGAATTAAATGAATTTTAAATTAAAACCCTTTCGCATTTGGATTCAAAGGCTTGACATGAATTTTGGGACCTGTTGTGAACCTAATTTGAAAAGGGGGACCAAAACCTGAAAGGGGTGAAGGTCAACCTTGACCCTGACTCAAAGGTTTAGGTCCAGTCAACTTTGAAAATAAGAAGTCCCGAAGTTGGCCAAAGACTTGGAATGCTGAGAGAATAGGGAAGAGTGCTGAAAAAGGGCACAAAGACTTAGAATGAATGAGATGAGGACTAGGAGGACCAATACCTAGATCCTACCTAGAAAATAGAGCCATAGAGAAGGGAAATCAAGGAGAATCCTATGGATCCTAACCCTAATTTCACCTATAAATGAAGAATCAAGTGCAATTGCATCCTAAATGCAAATTTATCATGAACAATACACTAAATGAGGGTGCTAAACCTATCAAGATGGAAGTGCTTCCATTTTTAGATGATACAACTTGATATGAAATTTAATGAAGCTAATTCTATGATAAAAATGATATCAATTTGATATGGTGTGATGAAATTGACATGCCCTAATTGATCAATAAGACCAAGAAGTTTGATATGGGACCTGATGAAATTACTCATTCCATAGAATGATGATTCAAATTGAAGATTTACATTAATTTTAAAACTCTCAACTTGATATGATTCTTGATGAAGTTGATGTCCATGGTGTTGATATTAGAGTAGATTTGATGATTGAGAGGACAATTTTTGATACATCATATTATATTAGATTTGACAAGTTGTTTAATGATCCACATGCAAGGATATGATGATTATAAAACCCCCTCGGGAGCAAGATCAAAATGCGATAGAATAATTTTGATTGATGTTTGAAAATTTATTTGAGAAGATGGTAATTTGATTTATAAGATTTATTTGATCTAGATGATTGAATGAAGAATATTGATTTATAATCGAATTTGATTAAGCTCCTGATAATGATATTGCAAAGATAGTGATCAATAATGATGATAGATGCAAGGATCTTAGATGTGATACTCAACCATGTAGAAGATAGATTTCCCTCCTTGAGGTGATTCGATCAAGTCAGATGAATGTAAGAATGAAATGAGTTCCCCTAGAATGAGATGTAATCTTCCATGAGTGTCATTTTTTAAAATCTTTTTGTTATACTTTTTTTCATCATAGAGATTTTGTTGGTAGCGAGTACAAACATAGATAGATTTCAAAGCCAACGATGAATAAGAGTACTTACTTATGTTAGTGTTAGTTGCAAGAAATCAAACAAGTATTTCTTCTTTTCATGTAGAATGATAATTGATTGTTTGCAATGAACCTTTATCATTCATATCCTTGGACAAATTTATGATTTTGTACAAAACTAAGAAATTGTTCGATGAAAATAAACAAGAAAATAGTTCCAACCTCACCTCGGTGTACAAATATTTGGAGTTGAGGTATTTTCAGTGTACCACATGAAATAGAGGCTCTTATCATAGACACCCACAAATAATTTCCATTCAAAGATCAATGGTACAATTCACAGACACCAATCAAAGGAAAGATCATGCTCCATGTCCTTGTTTCTCTAGTCCATAGACATTATTGAGTTACTACATGATAAGTAATAATTGATAAGAGAAGACAATATACACATAAATTTTCATATCTTATTCCTTCCTCTAGTCTATGGACATCATTGAGTCATTCATAAAGATATGATCAACATATTTCAAGCTAGTTTGTGTCTAATTGTTATTTTGGTTTGATGTCTATTTGTAGATAGATGTTTGTCTATTTAGTGGTGTTGAGAAACACTATTGATTGGATGATTTTGGTTTCAATTTGCATTTATGATCCTTTTTTTCTTGATGAGTGTTGAAAAACACTAATGTTTGAGTATGTGGGTGTTTAGAAACACCACTGTGTGTTGATGAGGTGGGTGTTGAGAAATATCATTTTGTTATTGGTAGAACACATGATAGTTGTGAGGTAATGTGGCTGACTTCAATCAAGAAGATAGTTGGTGATTTCTAGGAAATGACTCCACATAATGACCAGGAACTTTCCCCTAGCTAGATATGAATGTCCTAAGGATGAGATGTGGACTGACTCCAAGCTATGGCAATTGGATACAAAACTGACTGATATGTACAAGGATGCAAGAGATGACTAATATACATAAGTGATGAAGATAAAGGTCGATGCAAATGCTATACAACTGATATGTACATGAATGAACTTAAGATTTTGTAATTTTTGGATTTCTTGACTTTTTGATTTGTTTGGATTTATATAGATTTTAAGATTTTTTTTGGATTTTTAAGATATTTAGATTTTTTTGATTATTTCAGGAACCTTTTCCATATTTTTTGGATTGTTAGAGGTTAACAGTTCTCAAAAAAGACCACATTGATATGTCTCCAATATCTAGCAAGGTGTAGGACATTTGCAGATGGATGAGAAAGCTGATGGAGAAAAAGTGAATAGGTCATAATGGGTGAAGTGTGTGAATGCGACCATCAAGAACAATCTCCTCAAGATTAGCCAAGCTAGGGAAAAATGATATAGCCATGTGAAGTGTGTTTTGTATAGGAAACATACACCAATGATGCAGTGCTAGATAGTACATAGGATAATGACCTAATGACATGAAAGATGGTGGTCCAAAATAGTGGACATTATTGGATATTGCTAATGCATGGGAAGGTGATTGAGACATTTAATATTTTTAATCACTATGTTATTGAATGGGCACTCATACTATTGTCATCTATGTTTTGTCACTGATGTTAACATATGTTTCTGTGAGGATATTATGCTAGTTACCATAGTGTATGGACATTGTACAGATGTTTCAGATGCCGCAAAGTCAGATGAGAGTTCAAGAAGGTATTGTGATCTTATATCCAAGATCACATCATGTAATGTTTCATATTGGATGAGTTATAGATGTTTTGGTGAAGACTGGTCACTGGACTATGACAGTGAGAAATGCCAGAGTTAGTCTCTATATCTTCCAAATGATATGTATTCAAGCTATATGAGGTTGAGGGATGACAGATAAGCTACTGAAGGATGTTCACTGGTCAGCATAAGGTACAAAATGCTTGGTGATGTCATTTGTGGCATGTATTCTAGAGGTGACCTATTTAGAAGTCGACTACAGAGATGTAGCATGTATGATGGATGGTGAACTGGGATTAAGGATGTCAGTCCTTAATTGTTGTAATGTAGTCATTGTATACTTGTTCTAGATACCATGTGTATCTTAGCAAGGGTTTATGTAATTATTTGTAATTAGGAAAGCCTTATGGGCCAACCTGTTAGTGAGCATTGTAATAAGGTATAAATGAAAGGTATTTTCTTTGGAAAACATATGAATGAGAAGAAGATGATATAAAGAGGTGAAATCTATGAGCTTGTGTCTATTGTATGTAGAGCAGAGGTTTGTTGGTGGATTTCATTAGAACTGATCAAGCAAAGATAATTACTGGCAAACAGTTCAAAAGGATTGTGTATTTCCTCATATACACTTATGTTGCAAACAGTCAGTTTTGAAGGTGGATTTGACCTTCTTTGGGTAGTGAGCCTTGGGTAGTGAGCCCTCCCTTTCTTCTTGACTCCTAACAAGGTTTGTCCTCTAATAAGGACTATGTACTATAATGTTCCAATAAGCTCCTAACAAGGCCATATCTTCTAACAAGGATAACTATACTCTTGGTACATCATTTGTGGGTGCTAATTCCCACCGGGGTTTTTACCTTTAACAAGGTTTCCCCATGACCAAAATATTGTATTATTGTGTTAGGATTTATTGTGTTCATTGGATCTAATATTGTTGCTGCTTAAAGTTTAAAGTTTAATAATCTTCTATACAACTAATTCAACCCCCTTCTTAGTTGTATTGTGGATTGTTATTCCTAAAAATTGGTATCAGAGCTACTGGTCCTTAGAGAGAAATCTCAATAGCTTGAGGTGATCTTGGAGATGACGTTCTATAGGAAGGATAGTCCAAAATTTGATCCTGAGAACTTTGACAGTTGGAAGAACAAGATGAGAACTCACCTATTTTGATTAGGAATTGACTATTAGTTGATCACAAGGAACAAGGTAGATATAAAGTCTGAAGATGAGCTGCCAACAACTACTAAGGATGAAAATAAGATATTTTTACTTAACATGATTACAAGAGAAGCACTGATCAACACACTCTCTGAAGGAGAGTTTACTGAAGTCAAAGACTTGGATTCAGCATAAATGATTTGGGAAATATTAGAGGCACCCAAAAATGAAATGGAGGCTCTTATCATAGACACCCACAAATAATTTCTATTCAATGATCATTGGTACAATTCACAAACACCAATCAAAGGAATGATCATGCCCCATGTCCTTATTTCTCTAGTCCATAGACATTATTGAGTTACTAGGGAGACATGATAAGTAATAATTGATAAGAGAAGACAATAGACACCTAAAGTTTCATATCTTATTCCTTCCTTTAGTCTATGGACATCATTGAGTCATTCATAAAGATATGATCAACATATTTCAAACCAGTTTGTGTCTAATTGTTGTTTTTGTTTGATGTCTATTTTTAGATAGATGTTTGTCTATTTAGTGGTGTTGAGAAACACTATTGATTGGATGATTTTGGTTTCACTTTGCATTTATGATCTTTGTTTTCTTGATGAGTGTTGAAAAACACTAATGTTTGAGTATGTGGGTGTTTAGAAACATAGTTGTGTGTTGATGAGGTGGGTGTTGAGAAATACCATTGTGTTATTGGTAGAACACTTGATAGTTGTGAGGTAATGTGGTTGGCTTCAATCAAGAAGATAGATGGTGATGACTAGGATATGACTCCACATAATGTCCAAGAACTTTCTCCCTGCTAGATATGAATGTCCTAAGGATGAGATGTGGACTGACTCCAAGCTATGGAAATTGGATACAAAATGGACTGATATGCGTAAGTGATGAACATAAAGGCCGATGCAAATGCTATACAACTGATATGTATAGAAATGAACTTAAGATTTTGCAATTTTTGGATTTCTTGATAATCTGATTTGTTTGGATTTATAAATATTTTAAGATTTTTTTTGGATTTTTAAGATATTTAGATTTTTTGGATTATTTCAAGAACATTTTCCACATTTTTTGGATTGTTAGAGGTTACCAGTTCTCAAAAAAGACCACATTGATCTACCTCCAATATCTAGAAAGGTGTAGGACATTTGCAGATGGATGAGAAAGCTGATGGAGCAAAAGAAAATAAGTCATAATGGTTGAAGTGTGTGAATGCGACCATCAAGAACAATCTCCTCAAGATTAGCCAATTTAGGGAAAAATGATATAGCCATGTGAAGTGTGTTTTGGATATGAAACATAAGACAATGATGTAGTGCTAGATAGTACATAGGATACTGACCTAATGTCATGAAAGGAGGTGGTCCAAAATAGTGGACATTGTTGGATATTTCTAATGCATGGGAAGGTGATTGAGACATTTAATATGTTTAATCACTATGTTACTGAATGGGCACTCATACTGTTGTCATCTATGTTTTGTCACTAATGTCAACATATGTTTTTGTGAGGAGATTAGGCTAGTTACCATAGTGTATAGACACTGTACAAATGTTTCAGATGCTGTGAAGTTAGATGAGAGTTTAGGAAGGTGTTGTGATCTTATATCCAAGATCACATCATGTAATGTTTCATATTGGATGAGTTACAAATGTTTTGGGGAAGATTGGTCACTAGACTATGACAGTGAGAAATACAAGAGTTAGTTTATGTGTCTTCCAAATGATATGGATTCAATGTATGCGAGCTTGAGGGACAACATACAAGGTACTGAAGGATGTTTACTAGTCAACACAAGGTACAAAATACTTGGTGACGTCAGCTGTGGCATGTGTTCTAGAGGTGACCTATTTGGAAGCTGACTATAGAGATGTAGTGTGTATGATGGATGTCAAACTTGAATTAAGGATGTCAGTCCTTAATTGTTTTATTGTAATCATTATATACTTGTTCTAAATACTGTGTGTATCTTTGCAAGGGTTTATGTAATTGTTTGTAATTAGGAAAGCCTTATGGGTCGACTTGTTAGTGAGAATTGTAATAAGGTATATATAAATGAAAGTTCTTTTCTTTGGAAAAAATATGGATGAGAAGAAGATGATATAGAGAGGTTGTGAAAGCTATGAGCTTGTGTCTACTATATGTAGAGCAGAGGTTTGTTGATGGATTTCATTGGAATTGATCAAGAAAAGATAGTTGGTGGTGAACAGTTCAAAAGGATTATGTATTTCTTCATATACACTTGTGTTGCAAACACTTAGTTTTGAAGATGGATTAAACCTTCTTTGGACAGTGAGCAATGGTGGTGAACAGTTCAAAAGGATTATGTATTTCTTCATATACACTTGTGTTGCAAACACTTAGTTTTGAAGATGGATTTAACCTTCTTTGGACAGTGAGCCTTGGACAATGAGCCCTCCCTTTCTTCTTGACTCCTAACAGGATCTGTCCTCTAACAAGGACTATGTACTTTAATGTTTCAATAAGCTCCTAATAGGGCTATATCTTCTACCAAGGATAACTATACTCTCAGTACATCATTTGTGGGTGCTAATTCCCACCAGGGTTTTTACCTTTAACAGGATTTCCCCGTGACCAAAATGTTGTGTTATTGTGTTAGGATTTATTGTGCTCATTGGATCTGATATTTCTACTGCTTAAAGTTTAAAGTTTAATAATATTATATACAACTAATTCACCCCCCCTCTCTATTGTATTGTGGACTATTATTCCTAACAATTGGTATCAGAGCTACTGGTCCTTAAAGTGAAATCTTAACAACTTGAGGTGATCTTGGAGATGGTGTTCTATAGGAAGGATAGTCCAAAATTTGATCCTGAGAACTTTGACAAATGGAAGAACAAGATGAGAACTCACCTATTTTGTTTAGGCATTGACTATTGGTTGATCACAAGGAGCAAGGTAGATATAAAGTCTGAAGATGAGCTGCCAACAACTACTGAGGATGAAATGAAGATATTTTCACTTAACATGATTGCAAGAGAAGCATTGATCAACACACTCTCTGAAGGAAAGTTCACTGAAGTCAAAGACTTGGATTCGACATAACTAATTTGGGAAAGATTAGAAGCACCCATAAATGAAATGGAGGCTCTTATCATAGTGGTGTAGGAGCACCTACTCTAAATTCAACAAGCACTCCTATGGAACCTAGGATGTCACACTAAGGTCCTTATAGGCCTCTACTCATGCTTAGAATAGGGGTTAAACATTGGATCTCATTGTAAGGCCATAGTTCCAAGATTGACATTTTATGAGCCCTTGGTCTAACTAATGGTCATTTATGATCCAACACCCTAGTCATAGGTATTTTCATGATTTTATGTGTTTGGATCCATTAGGGATCATAAAAATAATTTTAGGACCAATTTTGGTTACTAGATTTGCAAAATTGCAAAATTGGCAAAGCTGCTCCAAAAGTTGTCAATCAACTTTCGAGCAACTTTCTAAAAAGTTGTCAAAACTTGTAATTAACTCTCCCAAATGGATAGCTGGTTCAAACCACTTATGTAACTATTGGGAGTATCCTATATAAGCCCTTACAGGTGGGTGATAGGATACACAATGTAATTTTGGCATTTTATCAATAAAATAACCATCATTTCTCTGTAATTTTTCAAGTTTCAGAACCCTGTACGGATAGGTACAGGTGCAAGGGCATGTGAAAGTGATCCCAAGGGTTGAAGACTTGAATAATCTCTCATTTTCAGTTGATCTCATGTCTTGATCTCCTTTAGATCGAAAGTTATCTAATTTTTAGCATAGGTGCCTAGATTTGAGGCTTAAAACCAGGGTACCTAATAGGGCCTGATAGTGTAGGCACATTCCACCATGGGAAATTGATGCCCCTTGGTGGAATAAAATTTATTTCAATTTATTTTCATCTTTTTCAGGTTTGGAGTGATCAAAAGTAGAGGATTGAGTTTGCTACCATACCCTAGGTGTACATCTCAATGTGTGCACCAGTCAAGTAACTAGGACAGTCATCCTAGATTGCGGTTGGGGATTCACCAAGGCCTAAAAACTTGGATTATAATTTTTTTTACATGTCTACACATGCCTCCATGATTGATTTGTATTTTGGCATAGGAGAAAGAGCACTTGTAGTGCATTTGGAGCCCTATTTAGGCTTATTAGCCTGGTCTAATGCTGTGACAGTAGAGCTTTTCACTCATTTCCACTCCTTGGTGTTTAGGCATGTTTTTTATAACCCAAAAGGGTATCATGATCCTCAACCTAATCTACACTTTGTTTTTAAGGATTTTGAACTAGGTTCAAAATACTAGTTTGGAAAGGCTACAAGCCTAGAGTTGGGATTATGCAGCAACTTGATGTTACGAGTTTCCCATTGGTGAAAGAACCATTGGAAATATCAAAATAAGACCTAAATAGGCTAGAGAAATTTTTATAAGCCACCCTTGGTCTTAGTATCCATTTCATGGGGTTTGAGTACTTATTTTCCTAAAGAGGTCTCTTAGTGAACTCTTGGTTTTTGGTGCTTAGGACTTTGGCAAGCCTAGTGATTAGGTTGCATTTCATGGTAGGGTTGTGATAACCTTCTCTAAGTCCTTTTATCATACCTATGATAGATATCTAGCACTTGACTCCCTTCACCTTGGGTGTTGAGGTATTGGATTCTTGCCATTTCACACTGTTTGGAGGCTTCCATTGACCACTGCTGCATCAAGTGGTATAAGAGCTATGTATAATCCTAAGAATGAGGATATCCCTACAAGGGTTAGAAATAGTGAGTTAGCAAAGATGGTGAGAGAGAAAAAGGCTGCAAATAAGGCCTTAACTAAGAGGCTTCAAGAACTTGAGAAGAAGCTTGATGACAAGGACAAAGGTGAGTTTGAAAATGAAGAAGGGAGTGAAGAAGAGGAGGATGATCCTAATCAACATATCCCTATAGACCAAAGACCTTTCATAGATGCCTTGAAGTCCATGGGAAGAAGAACCATGGAGGGGAAGATAGATTTGCTGGTTTTCAATGGCAAGATGAATGCTGATCTAGCCTTGGATTGGATAGAGGCATTGACAATGTTCTTTGAATGTGAAGACATCCCTAAAAAGTAGAGGGTAAAGGTAGCAAGATCCAAGTTGAAGGGAGCAGCCCTAACTTGGTGGAACTTCATCCAAACAGAGAGGGTGAAGAATGGGAAGAACATGATCAATTCATGGAATAGGATGATAGCATTGATCAAAGAGACATATGTACCTAAGGACTATGGGGTACAACTCCTTAGGAGGAAGCAAAGTCTGAAACAAAAGGACATGGATGTAGGCTCATACATCGAGGAGTTCTTGAAATTGTGCATGAAGACCAATATGGCTGAAGATGAGGAAGAAAAGCTAGCAAGGTACATGAATGGCTTGAAAGTATCCATTCAAGAAGAGTTAAGTATGGACTTCCCTACCACAATCAATAGGTGCTATCAAATGGCACTTAAGGTAGAGGAAAAATGGAAGAGAAAGTAGGATTTTGGCAAAGGGAAGGGCAATGATAGTGGGAAGAGTTTTAGAGGCAAAAATAATTCTTGGAACAAGGGACAAAGTAGTGGTAGCAGTAGCAAGACCCCTGACCAAGGAGATAAGGAAAATAGTGACTCTAACTCAAGAGGAAACTATAGAGGAAGAAGACCTTTCAATAGAGGAAGGAAAAATTTAGGAAGAGGTAATGGACCATTGAAGTGTTTTTATTGCAACCAAATGGGACACCGTGCAAGAAGATGCCCTGAGAAGAGGAACAACATTAACCAAGGTGAGAGGAGAGCACAACTTGTCCAAGAGGATAAGCAAGAAGACAATGCTGATGCTAGAGACTTGGAACTAGAAGAAGGAGTGTGTCTAATGATGAGGTAGGTCTTCCTTCAAGTACCACAAACCCAAGAGCCTCCACAAAGAAAGAATCTCTTCAGGACAAAGATCAAGTGTCATGGAAAGGTATGCAATCTTCTTATTGATCCTGGTTCAAATGAAAATCTTGTGTCTTATGAAATGGTTCAAAAATTAAACTTTCTTAAGAAACCACACCCTTGCCCCTATCATGTTTCATGGTTAACCAAAGGCCAATAAACTCTAGTAACATAACAAGCAGGGATAGAGTTTTCAATTGTAGATTTTAAAGACAAGGTTCTTTGTGATGTAGTTGAGATGGATGCCTCATATGTTCTTCTAGGTAGGCCTTGGAAATTTGATGTTGATGCCATACACCACTGTAGGAAAAACACCTACTCCATCACCAAAGATGGGAAGACCTTCACTATGAAGCCCCTACCGGATAGTAAGACTAAAAAAGAACCCACTGTGATTATCATGGGGGAAAAGGAGATGTTAAAAACATTGAAAGAATCTGATAGTGAGCCATTTGTCTTAATCTCAAAGCCCAAAGACAACATCAGGTCTGATAAAAAAGAGCCCATACCAAATGAAGTAAAAAATCTACTGCAAAAGTATAAGGATGTCACTGTTAGTGACCTAACCTCTAGCCTCCCTCCCATTAGGGACA
Source organism: Chamaecyparis obtusa (assembly GCA_027943335.1). Taxonomy (NCBI): domain Eukaryota; kingdom Viridiplantae; phylum Streptophyta; class Pinopsida; order Cupressales; family Cupressaceae; genus Chamaecyparis; species Chamaecyparis obtusa. The sequence continues at coordinate 142,660 of BSBK01001611.1, read as the reverse complement.
TTAGTCATCAAATAGACCTCATACTAGGCTCATCCCTACCTAATAAGGCACCATACAAAATGACACCATTGCAGCATGTAGAGATTGAAAAATAGGTCACTGAATTGTTGGAAAGAGGGCTCATTCAAAAGAGTCTCAGTCCTTGTGCTGTACCCTCAATTTTGGCCCCTAAAAAGGATAAAAAATGGAGGTTATGCACTGATAGTAGGTCCCTAAACAAAATCACAATAAGGTACAGATTTCCCATGCCAAGGATTGAGGACCTATTGGATCAACTAGGAGGTGCTTGCTACTTCACCAAGATAGACTTAAAGTCTGCTAACCATCAAATTAGAATCAAGCCCAAAGATGAATGGAAAATAGCATTCAATACTACTGAAGGTTTGTTTGAATGGTTAGTAATGCCCTTTGGTTTAAGAAATTCCCCTAGCACTTTTATGAGGCTTATGAATGAGATATTCATAGATTTTATTGGAAAATTTGTTGTTGTTTACCTTGATGACATACTAATATTCAGTCATAGCAAGGAAGACCATCTTGATCATGTGGAATAGGTACTAAGAAGACTCCATTAGCATAAGTTGGTAATCAACTTGGAAAAATGCATGTTTATGAGAAAGGAACTTGTATTCCTAGGTTTTGTGATCTCACAAGGTACCCTCAAGATGGATCTTGAGAAGGTAGATGCAATCATTAATTGGCCTCCACCAAAGAATCAAGGTGATGTAAGAAGGTTCCATGGGCTTGCAACATTTTATAGGAAGTTCATAAAAAATTTCAGTCATGTGTGTGCACCAATGCTTGAAACAATCAAGGGTGGAAAGAAGACTAAGTTTGCATGGACAAAGGAAGCCAATGATGATTCCAATACTTGAAGAATAGAGTCTCCCAATACCCTATCTTGGTCCTCCCTGATTTCAACAAAGTCTTCACTATGGAGACATATGCAAGTAATTTGGCCATAGGAGTAGTCCTAAGCCAATAAGGCAAGGCAGTTGCTTTCTTTTCAGAGACATTGAATGAGGCTAAGAGAAAGTATTCTACATATGATCTAGAGCTCTATACTATGGTCCAAGCCCTCAAGAAATGGAGGCACTACTTGATCCCAAAATATTTTGTACTCTACACTGACAACCATGGACTAAGCTTCCTGAATTCATAAGAAAAACTTTCAGTCAGGCATCTCAAATGGGTAGAGTAATTAGAGGCCTATACCTTCAACATTCAGCATAAAAAGGGTGTAGCAAACAAAGTTGCTGATGCTCTTAGTAGGAGGATTGGTCTGGTTGAAGAAGTTTAACTACAAAGTGTAGGAATCGAGTCCCTCAAACACTTGTACCTGGATGACCCTAATTTTTTAGAGATATATCAAATTTGTATAAAGATGGAAGGTAGATATCATACTAATTTTTTTGAATATCTGATTCAGAATGGACTTCTATTCAAGGGAGCACAATTATGCATACCAAAGTGTTCAATGAGAGCAAACATAATCAGAGAAAAGCATTGTGGTGGCTTAGGAGGTCACTTTGGCATTGGTAAGACAATAGACATGGTAAAGAGGAGTTATTTTTGGCCCAAGTTGAACAATGAAGTTAAGAAGTTTATTGAGTCTTGTACTATTTGCCAACAAGCTAAAGGGATGAAAACAAATCAAGGGCTCTACCAACCCTTACCAATCCCTTCAAGGCCTTGGGAATCCATTTCAATCAATTTTGTCATGGGATTGCCTAAAACCAAGCAAGGATTTGATAGTGTGTTTGTCATAGTGGATAGGTTCAACAAAATGGCCCACTTTGTGCCATGCAAGAGCACAAATGATGCATCTCATATAGCCAATCTCTTCTTCAAAGAAGTAGTTAGAATTCATGGCTTACCTCAGATAATTGTATCAGATAGGGATGTGAAGTTCCAAGGGCACTTTTGGAGGACACTCTTCAAGAATTTGGGTATAAACCTCACCTATAGCTCTGCCTATCACCCTCAAATAGATGGGCAGACTGAGGTAGTAAATAGGTCCCTAGGAAATCTTTTAAGATGTCTAACCAACCAATATTCACGAAGCTGGGATACCATACTACCCAAAGTAGAGTTTGCCTTCAATGACTCTATAAATAGGTCAATCGGTACTACTCCTTTCCAAGTAGTGTATGGATTACATCTCGAGGGACCATTGGATCTAATGGAACTCCCCTCTAATTTTAGAATTAGTGCTCAAGGCCAAGAACTAGCAGAGCTCATCACAAAGGTACAATAGCAAGTGAAAGAAACTTTGCAAAAATCTAGTTTGAAGTACAAAGAAAATGCTGACAAGAGAAGGAGAGAGGTCCATTTCCAAGTAGGAGATAGGGTTTGGGTATTTCTAAGGAAGGAGAGACTACCTAAGGGTAGATACTCCAAAATTCAAATGAAGAAAGTGGGCTCCTGCAGCATACTTAAAAAACTAGGTGAGAATTCCTATGAGACATCCCTTCCTCCAACTTTTTAGATCTCTCCAATCTTCAACATTACAAACCTCACACCATACAAAGCTGCAGCAGGTTCATTAAATGAGCAGGGTAAGGACACAAGCATTGAGGATGAAGACTATGTTACTGATCTTCCACACAGCAAACCAGTGGAGATTGAAGCAATTTTGGACTCCAAGCTATTAAAATAGACCAAATATAAGAAGTACATGTAGTACATAGTTAAATGGAAGGGCCTTCCCAACATTGATGCTACATGGCTGACCGAAGATTAAGTCAAGCAACATGGCACTTCAGTGGAGCAGTTATCCTCAAGTAGGGACTTGAGTTTTAAAAATAAAGGGGAGTATGGTGCAGGAGCACCTACTCTATGCTCAAAAAATCACTCCTATGGAACCTAGGATGTCACACTAAGGTCCTTAGAGGCCTCTACTTATGCTTAGAACAGGGGTTAAAGATTGGATCTCATTGTAAGGCCATAGTTCCAAGATTGGCATTTTATGAGCCCTTGGTCTAACTAATGGTAATTTATGATCCAATGCCCTATTCATAGGTATTTTAATGCTTTTATGTGTTTGGATCCATTAGGGATCATCAAAATAAGTTTAGGACCAATTTTGGTCACTAGATTGCAAAATTGCAAAATTGGCAAAGCTGCTCCAAAAGTTGTCAATCAACTTTCGAGCAACTTTCTAAAAAGTTGTCAAAACTTGTAATTAAATCTCCCAAATGGCTATTTGGTTCAAAGAACTTATGTAACCATTGGGAGTATCCTATATAAGCCCTTACAGGTGGGTGATAGGATACACAATGTAATTTTGTCATTTTATCAATAAAATAACCATCATTCTCTGTAATTTTTCATGTTTCAGAACCCTATACGGATAGGTATGGGTGCAAGGGCATGTGAAAGTGATCCCAAGGGTTGAATAATTTAATACTATCTCATTTTCAGTTGGTCTCATGTGTTGATCTCCTTTAGATCGAAGGTTATCTAATTTTTAGCATAGGTGCCTAGATTTGAGGCTTAAAACTAGGGTACCTAATAGGGCCTGATTGTTTAGGCACATTCCACCATGAGAAATTGATTCCTATTGGTTGAATACAATTTATTTCAATGTATTTTCATCTTTTTTAGGTTTGGAGTGATCAAAAGTAGAGGATTGAGTTTGCCACCATACCCTAGGTGTACATCTCAATGTGTGCACCAGTCAAGTAACTAGGACAGTCATCCTAGATTGTGGTTGGGGATTCACCAAGGCCTAAAAACTTGGATTATCATTTTTTTTACATGTCTACACATGCCTCCATGATTGATTTTTGTTTTGACAAAGTAGAAAGAGCACTTGTAGTGCATTTGGAGCCCTATTTAGGCCTATTAGCCTAGTCTAATGCTGTGACAGTAGAGCTTTCCGCTCATTTCTACTCCTCGGTTTTTAGGCATGTTTTGTAAACCCAAAAAGGGTATTAGGATCCTCAACTTGATCTACACTTTGTTTGGAAGGATTTTGAATTAGGTTCAAAATACTAGTTTGGAAAGGCTACAAGCCTAGAGTTGGGATTGTGTAGCAACTTGATGTTATGAGTTGCCCATTGGTGAAAGAACCATTGGAACTATCAAAATAAGAACTAAATAGGCTAGAGAAATTTTTATAAGCCACCCTTGGTCTTAGTATCCATTTCATGGGGTTTGAGTACTTATTTTCCTAAAGAGGTCTCTTAGTGAACTCTTGGTTTTTGGTGCTTAGGACTTTGGCAAGCCTAGTGATTAGGTTGCTTTGCATGGTAGGGTTGTGATAACATTCTCTAAGTCCTTTTATCATACTTGTGATAGGTATCTAGCACTTGACTCCCTTCACCTTGGGTGTTGAGGGATTCGATTCTTGCCATTTCACACTGTTTGGAGGCTTCCACTAACCACTGCTGCATCACATAGACACCCACAAATACTTTCCATTCAAAAATCATTGGTACAATTCATAGACACCAATCAAAGGAAAGATCATGCCTGATGTTCTTTTTTCTCTAGTCCATAAACATTATTGAGTTACTAGGGATACATGATAAGTAATAATTGATAAGAGAAAACAATAGACACATAAAGTTTCATATCTTATTCCTTTCTCTAGTCTATGGACATCATTGAGTCATTCATAAAGATATGATCAACATATTTCAAGCTAGTTTGTGTCCAATTATTGTTTTGGTTTGATGTGTATTTGTAGATAGATGTTTGTCTATTTTGTGGTGCTGTCATGACCGGTTTTGCGACCTCCTTATTTTACGGATCCTTCAGTCAACTTATGCTGACTAGGAGGAATCGACATGATCAGGTAACGAGGAAACATGGTAAATTTTTAGTCAAATGAGATGGAATTTGCAAATGTAGCAATTTTTAAATGATTAATTAATTTCGGAGGCATATTTAACATGTGATGAATTACTGATGATCATTTTCTTGCCAAGTGTGAGTGGTTGCAGGTCGGTGGACAAAGGTGTGGTCGAGGGGAGAGGTCTAGCTCCCTGCCTAGTGTCAGATTCGGATGCCGTAGACCCCACACACACCACCATATGATTACTTAATCATTTTGCTATGAGTGCTTTATGAATGAAAAATATATATATCTGCAAATATTTGTTTTATATCACCTAAATGGAAATAAAATTTGAAATAGGCTATGTTTATAATTGTTAGGATTTTTAAATTAATTAACTAACATTAAGTTAATTATGTGTACTTACATTTTATCCTTACTCCATTCAACTTATCGCAAGTAAATCAAGAAACGGTTTGGCCACTAAGGATATATGCTGAGACATTTTTCATTGTGGATACCTTTTTCTGGACATGCACGAGAGGTGGTTGGAAAATTTTGAAATTGGTTTGTTTTGGGAAAAAAAAATAGGAGGCAAATATTGGTGTGTGGAAAGGGGATATTCTAACGTTGTGACAGACTGGAAGGCGTGGTGTTTTTCTTGAAAGGGGTTCTTGATAGGAGACAAATATATCATCATCATCATCTAGCTACAGTGTCAGCTTGTGGTTGCTAGGTAGGCTTTTTTTTTTTCTATTACTCTTTACATTCTAAAATCCTTTATTGAGAAAGAATGCGTTGGTATTTATGAATATGGAAAACTGTAGTTATCTGACTATGGTGTTATCGTGGAATTAATCCTTGCATGTCTGATACAAATTTTGAATACATTGGTTATTCTAATTAATAAAAAACACTGTGTGAACAAGATAACCTCTTAAGCATAAACTCTGAACTGGGAAATGAGAATACAATAGTTTTTCAAGATCATGTTGTGGAATGTTTACATTTCTTTCTTATTTCAGCAAATTCAAGAATTGAGTTGCTCCAATCTCTTTGTTTAACCGCAAATTACTTGAAATGTCTTCTTTCCTTGGGTTGGATGGCAGTAGATAGCCACCAACCATTTCTCTATCCTTTTTGGTAACAAACCAGCATAGAACGTGGCAAGCCGCATCTGTTATGATGCCGGAATCATGTTCCAAATACTAGGAAATTTTTTAGATTGGAGTTATTCAGTTGCACTTTTATTTGCAGACTGCATTTTGTTGTATGAACTCAATGAAGATGACGAGTTTCGCAAATTTGTATACCGTTGGGCTTATTTTTATTTTTGCCATTTTTAATGTACTACAAAGTGGGTTGGCTAAACTATGTTTTCTCAATTGTAAGGCTGGCACAGTCCTCTTGTGGTTTACTATTTCACTATGCTTTTAAGTTTTTTTTTCATTGTAACGGTTCTTCTATAGCTTGCTGTTAGAAGCTGCTTCTCTGTGTTTAGTGGCCTATGTTAGTGAATCCCTTTTATAAAGAGTGGTGCCTTTGTTTTTCTTTATTTATCTTTAGTGACCAAATCTAAATTTAATTTTTCTCATACCACATTGACAAGTGAAGACTCTTCCTCGTTGCTGACCTAACAGGCTTGTGGGTCTCTGTGCGGTGATGTAGAAGCAATTTGTTCATTAATTCACTTGCGCTCTCTTGTCGTTCCTTATGAATGTAATCCTCACAATAGAACCATACATAAAACCCATTCTCTGCAAGTCGAATATATATTTAGAACTATTTTCATTTTCATGCATCTTTACATCAATTTGTTCTTTGGTAATGTTTGCATCACTGCCTCTAACTTTGATAGTTGTTCTTCATTGTTCCGTGCACTATGTGCTAATACATCGGTGTTCACCATTTTATGGACTGCATTTTCCATGATATCTCACTCAATAAGTCATCATGTGATTGATTCTTTCATAGTGCTCTGCTATAATTTTTGATCTTACTGTTCCGTGCTTTTCATGCTATTGAATCCAACTTTTAAATTCATTGTTTCATTAGCCAGGGCAGTGAGCAGAATTTTCCTAGGTGTAGGTAGAGAACTCAGTCTTTTATGCTAATTTCACTATGCAGTTTAAACAATGGGGTATTTTTGTTTTTACAAAGATAGAGCAACTGGGTGAAACCTTACAGCAGTGAAATCATTTTATAGTACTAAACGGATAATGACACACCTTGCTTTAATTGCTGTATTTATTGAATTATCTTGCTGTGGTGCTATTTATTTATTTGTTTTTACTATTCATGTGGAACCGGGAATGTATCAACTAGGATGGAAGTTGTGCCGAATGTAGAGATCAAGGGAGGGTAAATGTATGTTTGCCTACCAGTTCAAATCTGGAATAAAATTTACTTTGGCCAAAGTATAAACTGCATATGTTCTCATTGATTATGCATGGTTAAAATTTACCCCTTGCTACATCCATTGTATAGAACCTCCTATAGGCATATGTGCTGTAGGTTAAGTTACACGGCTGCACTAAGACCATCCGAATCTACCAATAGTGAGAAGCTATGCCTCTCGTGTAGGGATGGGGCATTCTTCATGTCAGGAAGAACCCTGGGGAAGCTCATCACTTTCAGAGCTGACCACTCCATGGTTGGGTGGTAAAGTGCCTGGATCCCACCTCTATTCTCAAGGTAGCGTAAGGGACTTAGTCCAAGGCTTAGGAGATAGAATCCAATGAGTTGATACTTCCAGTGCTTATTTTTCTTCTTCTCTCTCTACATTTCATGTTGTGCTTTATCTAGTGATCAACAAGTTGGTCGACACTTCTGATTGTAATAAGTTTGATGTATCAATGTAATTTGTAAGTTTTGATTTCTAAATCCGACAAGTTGGTCGGCATGTAACTGTATGTATTTTATATTGACTCATTGTACATTCAACAGGTTGGTCACTTGTATGTTCCTCATTGATGTAACATGTGATAAATGTATTGAATTTTTGACCTTGTCTTTTTGACTTTTTCAACTTTTCAACTGGATATGCTTAAGCTTATGTGGCATACTTGTATGAATTTTCAGTCTTTACATATGGTATCAGAGCAGAGTTTCTTCTCTGCAGCCTTATGGGTCTTATGCTAATGCTATGCATTGTGCGACGATGCAGGACTTTGTTTGTCATCATGATGACTAGAAATGCTAGTAAGGGTGGATCCAGTAATGATACTAGGGAATCCAGTGAACGCTTTGACCAGATACTTGCCTTGTTAACTCAATAAGGTACACTTTTGCAGCAGCAAAAAGATAGAATGGATCACCTGGAGAGTAGTATTCAGGGAAGGGGTCATGCAGATGAGGAAGTAAGATAGAAACATGAGGAGGATTTGAGGGTAGAAGCCCAAAGGAAATAGGAAGAGGATAGGAGAATAGAAACACAACGTAAAGCTGAGGTTGATGCAGCAGCCACTAATCAGAATGCGACCATAGAGAAGATCTCAGCAGAGTTGAGCAAGGACCTCAAAAAGGTCACTCCTCCCACTTTTAATGGAAAACCTTAGGAGATGAAGCTGAGGCTTGGATAGCTACGATGGAAAGGTATTTTCAGGTTCAAAATTTTACAGGACAGACATGAGCCATGTGGGCAACTTTCCAGTTAAGAGGGGAAGCTATGACTTGGTGGGAGAACGTAATGTCAGAGAAGAAACTTGAACCTAGACAGGTCACTTGGGAAGAATTTCTTTAGCTATTCAGAACTCGTTGGTTACCGAAGCTTTATTTTGACAAAAAGATTTTAGAATTTCAACATCTAATACAGGGAGTCATGATAGTTACAGCCTATCATGAGAGATTCTTCCATCTCGTGAAATATGTTCCACAATACCGAAATGATGAGGAATTCCATACTTAGAAATTCATTATGGGGTTACGACCAGAAATTGCTTCAGAGGTACTGATGCATGAGCTTGAACAGATGGAGCCAGCACTTAGAAAGGCTCTAAGACAAGAAGAAAAACTAAAAAGCTTGTCAGCGGTTAGAGTATCTCAAAAATATAAAAAATCAGGAGGTTTCAAAAGAAAATAGGATAACCGTTAGAAGGGAAATGACAAACACCAGATTAGGAACATGAAGAGTTGAGGCCAGGGAAATACTAGAAACAAGAACAACAATAGGTATAACTAGAACAACAATAACAAGAATGAGAATAGGAACAGTAGGTTTGAGGGATGACAAGGACCACGGGGTGGTTGTTATGTTTGTGGTGGAGACCACTTTGCCAGTCACTATACCCAGAGGTCAGGTTAGAGAGAGGGTAAAGCCTCTCAAGCTCAGCATCACATCCATGCTATAGTGGATAACAGGTAGGCAAAATTTTAGGTTTCTCCTATTCAGCTGACAGGTAAACTTTTTGGTCATAATGTATCTATTCTTGTAGACATGGGTGCAACTAAATGTTTTATAGATCCTAGAGTAGCTTCCATATTACCCATTAGAGCTGGTTACATGGCTAACCCATGGATTGTAGAATATGGAAATTGGGTAGAGCAAAGGGTAGAATAGTGTTTGGTTTGTAGCAAATTGGAGCTGCCCAGCTTCATAATGCAAGTGAATCTCTATGTAGCACCTCTTGGCTCGTATGACATAATCTTAGGGATTAATTGGCTAACCAAACATAAAGCCATAGTAAATTGCCAGGACAAGTCCTTTAGATGTTTGGATGATTCAAGAAAGCCTGTAGAGGTCAGAGGTGTTAAAAGGCCTCTTGAACTCAGACAGATTTCAGCTATGCAACTAAAGAAAGCCAAATAGAAGGGGTGTAAACTTTTATGTTGTCCATGTGAAGGATTTAGAGGAAACACCTCCTAACTTAGATGATTATCCAATCCTTCAGGAATTCAGAGATGTGTTCCCAGAAGACTTGCTAGAACTTCCACCTAAAAGGGAGTTTGACTTCTCTATTGATCTAAAGGCTGGGACTGAACCACAGTCTAAAGCTCCTTATAGGATGACTACTACAAAGATGTATGAACTAAAGGTTCAGATTTAGGATCTCCTTGATAAAGGATTTATACATCCTAGCATTTCTCCTTGGGGTGCACCGGTGATTTTTGTTAAAAAGAAGGATGGTACTTTGCGTTTATGCATTGATTATAGGATGCTAAACAAAGTGACCATCAAGAACAGATACCCTTTGCCATGAATAGATGAACTATTCGATCAGATGAAAGGAGAAATGATGTTCTCAAAGATTGATCTACGATCTGGGTACCATCAACTCAGAGTCAAAGATGAGGACATCCATAAAATAGCTTTTAGAACAAGATATGGGCACTACGAGTTTGTAGTTCTGCCTTTTGGGCTAACAAATGCCCTAGCAGCTTTCATGAACTTGATGAACAGTTTGTTCAGAGATTGTTTGGATAAGTTTGTGGAGATTTTTATAGATGACATTTTAATCTACTCCAAAACTATTGAGGAGCATGAGGAGCATTTGCGAATAGTTTTGCAGCAACTAAGGGAACGCAAACTGTATGGCAAATTATCCAAATGTTCATTTTACCAGAAGAGAATTCATTACTTGGGCCATATCATATCCAGAGAAGGGATTGTGGTTGATCCAACCAAGATCAAAGCAATACTTGAGTGGCCTACTCCTACTAATGTTCATGAAGTACGGAGTTTTATGGGGTTGGCCGGTTATTACCAAAAGTTTGTGGAAGGATTTTCTAGGATAGCAGCACCTATCACATCCCTCCAGAGGAAAGGGAAATGGTTTGAGTGGATAGAGACTTGTGAGCAAGCCTTTCAGTTGTTAAAATAAAAGCTCACATCTGCTCCAATATTGATCATTCCTGATCCAAATGGTTAATTTATAGTTATTACAGATGCATTAGGTGAAGGTCTAGGAGGTGTATTAATGTAGGATAGTAGAGTTGTGGCTTATGAGTCACAAAAATTGAAACAACATGAGGTAAATTATGCCCCGCATGACCTTGAGCTTGCAGTGATTATGCATGCCTTACAGATGTGGAGACATTATCTACTTGAAAAACCCTTTGAGTTGCAGACCGATCACATGGGATTACAATATATCTTCACGTAGCCAAATTTGAATGCAAGGTAGAGGCATTGGCTTGAGTTCTTGAGCAAGTATGACTTTGGTATAGAATATATCAAAGGAAAGGAGAACAGAGTGGCAGATGCACTTAGTAAGAGATGACATTTATCCACCATATCCACTACCAGGACACGCTTGAGAGAGCATGTGCTAGAGTAGTTACCTGGTGATGACCATTATGAGATGGTCTGATCTACCTTACAGATAGATCCTTCTGATTACAGGTTCCATGATTATTCTTTTGATAGTGATGGTATCTTGCGATACCAGACCAGGATGTATATCCCCGACCGAGCAGGGTTGAGGAAGGTTGTTTTGGAGGAGATGCACTGTGTTCCTTATGCCGGTCATCCAGGGGTGACCAAGATGCTTAATGACATGAGACCATTGTACTTCTGGCCTAGGTTGAAGCGTGATATTATAGCTTTTGTGGCCCAATGTTTAGAGTGCCAGTGAGTCAAGGTTGAGCATATTCATCCGATAGGATTGTTGTACCTTCATGATATACCTGAGTACAAGTGGCAGGTCATAAGCATGGATTTCATTCAGGGTCTTCCCATGACTAGATAGAGGCATGATGTTATCTTGGTGGTAGTTGAAAAACTTACCAAGGTAGCACACTTTATACCTGGCAGCTTGTGAGATGGTTCCTTAGCTCTTGCTAGGAAATTTGTTCATGAGATCTTTCGATTACATGGGGTTCCAAAGACTATTATTTTAGATAGGGATACTCGTATGACATCAAGGTTTTGGACAACCTTGAATGCATCCCTAGGCACATGACTGAATTTCAGTACTTCATACCACCCTTAGACAGATGGTCAAACAGAAAGGGTGAACCACGTCATGGAGGATCTATTAAGGATGTACTGCATGGATCAGCAGTACAAGTGGGAGGAATATATCTCATTGGTGGAGTTTGCTTATAACAACTCCTATCATGCATCTTTAGGCATGGCACCATTTGAGGCATTGTATGGATGCAAATGCCACACACCCATTAGTTGGGATAGGGTAGAGGATCAAGTGGTTGTTGGTCCTGATATGCTCTACGAGATGGAGGAGCAAATGACATTGATCCGATCATGTCTAAAGGAAGCAGTTGATAGGCAGAAGAGTTATGCGGATAAGAACCACACCTTCAGACAATTTTAGGTTGGAGATAAAGTGTTCTTGCATGTACGGACACAAAAGAGTTCTATCTCTTTTGGAAGGGCATCAAAATTAGCCCCGCACTTTGTTGGTCCATTCGATGTGCTGGAAGTCATCAATCCGGTTGCTTACCAGCTTGCTCTACCACCAGCTCTTGCCTGTATTCATAGTGTTTTTCATGTTTCATTATTGAAACCTTATCACCCTGATGCCTCTCATATTTTGGATTGGCGTGCTTTACAGGTGCAGGATCCGGGAGTGGTCTCAGTGGAGCCTACTCGGGTCGTTGACCAGCGTACCATCAGGGTGCGTGATGTTGATGTGCTCCAGTATAAGGTCCAATGGGACCAATTTTCAACTGATAATGCTACATGGGAGGATGCGGATGACATGCATTATTCTTTTCCTCATCTTTTTAGTTAGATGTTGTTTGTGTTTGTAGATCATAAGACTTTTGATGTGATCTTTTACTCATGCTATAGTGAGTTTTTGGTGTGCTGATTATGTTTTTGATGTCTTGGATATTGTATACTTAAGTTTTTACATACTTTTACACATTAGATGTTGTTTGGACTATCATGTTGGAGACACTTATATACATTATTCTGCTCTATGTTGTGAGATGTTGCTTATGATACTTTGCTTTGGTTTTAAAAATTATTGATGAGGTACTCCTCATTTTATGCTCACATTGCAAATGATTATGAATATGTTTTTATTGTTGCTTCTTCCATGACATCGGGATGATGTCTCTTCCAAGTGGGGAGGGATGTCATGACCGGTTTTGTGACCTCCTTATTTTACGGATCCTTTAGTCGACTTATGCTGACTAGGAGGAATCGACATGACCAGGTAACGATGAAACATAGTAAATTTTTAGTCAAATGAGATGGAATTTTCAAATGTAGCAATTTTTAAATGATTAATTAATTTCGGAGGCATATTTAACATGTGATGAATTACTGATGATCATTTTCTTGCTGAGTGTTTGAGTGGTTGCAGGTTGGTGGACAGAGGTGTGGTCGAGGAGAGAGGTCTAGCTCCCTGCCTAGTGTCAGATTCGGATGCCGTAGAGCCCGCACACACCACCATATGATTACTTAATCATTTTTCCATGAGTGCTTTATGAATGAAAAATATATATATCTGCAAATATTTGTTTTATATCACATGGAAATGAGATTTGAAATAGGTTATGTTTATAATTGTTAGGATTTTTAAATTAATTAACTAACATTAAGTTAATTATGTGTACTTACATTTTATCCTTACTCCATTCAACTTACCGCAAGTAAATCAAGAAACGGTTTGGCCACTAAGGATATATGCTGAGATATTTTTCATTATGGATACCTTTTTTTGGACATGCATGAGAGGTGGTTGGAAAATTTTGAAACTGGTTTGTTTTGGGAAAAAAATATAGGAGGCAAACATTGGTGTGTGGAAAGGGGATATTCTAACGTTGTGATAGACTGGAAGGCTTGGTGTTTTTCTTGAAAGGGGTTCTTGATAGGAGACAAATATATCATCATCATCATCTAGCTATAGTGTCAGCTTGTGGTTGCTAGGTAGGCTTTTTTTTTTTCTATTACTCTTTACATTCTGAAATCCTTTATTGAGAAAGAATGCATTGGTATTTATGAATATGGAAAACTATAGTTATCTGACTATGGTGTTATCGTGGAATTAATCCTTGCATGTCTAATAAAAATTTTGAATACATTGGTTATTCTAATTAATGACAAACACGGTGTGAACAAGATAACCTCTTAAGCATAAACTCTGAACTGGGAAATGAGAATACAATAGTTTTTCAAGATCATGTTGTGGAATGTTTACATTTCTTTCTTATTTCAGCAAATTCAAGAATTGAGTTGCTCCAATCTCTTTGTTTAATCACAAATTACTTGAAATGTCTTCTTTCCTTGGGTTGGACGGCAGTAGATAGCCACCGACCATTTCTCTATCCTTTTTGGTAACAAACCAGCATAGAACATGGAAAGCCGCACCTGTTATGATGCCAGAATTATGTTCCAAATACTAGGAAATTTTTTAGATTGGAGTTATTCAGCTGCACTTTTATTTGCAGACTGCATTTTATTGTATGAACTCAATGAAGATGATGAGTTTCACAAATTTGTATACCATTGGGCTTATTTTTATTTTTGCCATTTTTAATGTATTACAAAGTGGGTTGGCTAAACTATGTTTTCTCAATTGTAAGGCTGGCACAGTCCTCTTGTGGTTTACTGTTTCACTATGCTTTTAAGTTTATTTTTCATTGTAATGGTTCTTCTATAGCTTGCTGTTAGAAGCTGCTTCTCTGTGTTTAGTGGCCTACGTTAGTGAATCCCTTTTATAAAGAGTGGTGCCTTTGTTTTTCTTTATTTATCTTCAGTGACCAAATCTAAATTTAATTTTTCTCATACCACATTGACAAGTGAAGACTCTTCCTCATTGCTGACCTAACAGGCTTGTGGGTCTCTATGCGGTGATGTAGAAGCAATTTGTTCATTAATTCACTTGCACTCTCTCGTCATTCCTTATGAATGTAATCCTCACAATAGAACCATACATAAAACCCATTCTCTACAAGTCTGGAATATATATTTAGAACTATTTTCATTTTCATGCATCTTTACATCAATCTATTCTTTGGTAATGTTTGCATCACTACCTCTAACTTTGATAGTTGTTCTTCATTGTTTCGTGCACTATGTGCTAATACATCGGCGTTCACCATTTTATGGACTGCATTTTCCATGATATCTCACTCAATAAGTCATCATGTGATTGATTCTTTCATAGTGCTCTGCTATAATTTCTGATCTTACTGTTCCGTGCTTTTCTTGCTGTTGAATCCAACTTTTAAATTCATTGTTTCATTAGCTAGGGCAGTGAGCAGAATTTTCCTAGGTGTAGGTAGAGAACTCAGTCTTTTATGCTAATTTCACTATGTAGTTTAAACAATGGGGTATTTTTGTTTTTACAAAGACAGAGCAACTGGGTGAAACCTTACAACAGTGAAATCATTTTATAGTACTGAACGGATAATGACACACCTTGCTTTAATTGCTATATCTATTGAATTATGTTGCTGTGGTGTTGTTTATTTATTTGTTTTTACTATTCATGTGGAACCGGGAATGTATCAACTAGGATGGAAGTTGTGCCAAATGTAGAGATCAAGGGAGGGTAAATGTATGTTTGCCTGCTAGTTCAAATCTGGAATAAAATTTACTTTGGCCAAAGTATAAACTGCATATGTTCTCATTGATTATGCATGGTTAAAATTTACCCCTTGCTACATCTGTTGTATAGAACCTACTATAGGCATATGTGCTATAGGTTAAGTTACACAGTTGCACTAAGACCATCCAAATCTGCCAGTAGCGAGAAGCTATGCCTCTCGTGCAGGGACGGGGCATTCTTCGTGTCAGGAAGAACCCCGGGGAAGCTCATCACTTCTGGAGCTGACCACTCCACGGTTGGGCGATAAAGCGCCTGGACCCCACCTCTGTTCTCAAGGTAGCGTAAGGGACTCAGTCCAAGGCTCAGGAGATAGAATTGGATGAGTTGATATTTCCAGTACTTATTTTTCTTCTTCTCTCTCTACATTTCATGTTGTGCTTTATCTAGTGATCAACAAGTTGGTCGACACTTCTGATTGTAATAACTTTGATGTATCAATGTAATTTGTAATTTTTGATTTCTAAATCCGACAAGTTGGTCAACATGTAACTGTATGTATTTTATATTAACTCATTGTACATTTGACAAGTTGGTCGCTTGTATGTTCCTCATTGATGTAACATGTGATAAATGTATTGAATTGTCGACCTTGTCTTTTCAACTTTTTTGACTGGATATGCTTAAGCTTATGTGGCATACTTGTATGAATTTTTAGTCTTTACAGGTGCTGAGAAACACTGTTGATTGGATGATTTTGGTTTCACTTTGCATTTATGATCTTTGTTTTCTTGATGAGTGTTGAAAAATACTAATGTTTGAGTATGTGGGTGTTTAGAAACATCATTGTGTGTTTATGAGGTGGGTGTTGAGAAATACTATTGTGTTATTGGCAGAACACCTGATAGTTGCAAGGTAATGTGGTTGACTTCAATCAAGAAGATAGTTGGTGATGACTAGGAAATGACTCCACATAATGACCAGGAACTTTCACCTACCTAGACATGAATGTCCTAAGGATGAAATGTCGACTGACTCCAAGCTATGGCAATTCGATAGAAAACTATCTGATATGTACATGGATGCAAGAGATGACTGATATATGCATAAGTGATGAAGATAAAGGCCAATGAAAATTCTATACAACTGATATGTACAGGAATGAACTTAAGATTTTGCAATTTTTGGATTTCTTGATTTTCTGATTTGTTTGGAATTATAAAGATTTTAAGACTTTTTTTGGATTTTTAAGATATTTAGATTTTTTTGATTATTTCAGGAACATTTTCCACATTTTTTTGATTTTTAAAGGTTACCAATTCTTAAACAAGACCAAATTGATCTACCTCCAATATCTAGCAAGGTGTAGGGCATTTGTAGATGGATGAGAAAGCTGACAGAGCAAAAGTGAATAGGTCATGATGGGTGAAGTGTGTGAATGCAACCATCAAGAACAATCTCCTCAAGATTATCCAATCTAGGGAAAAATGATATAGCCATGTGAAGTGTGTTTTGGATAGGCAACATAAGCTAATGATGTAGTGCTAGATAGTACATAGGATAATGACCTAATGTCATGAAAGTAGGTGGTCCAAAAGAGTGGACATGTCAAGAAGTTTTTTAGAAACTATTGTGATTTTTATGTTCTTCATTTTCTTGATCAAGACCAAGGGGTCAATTTGCGTCCGACATGGATAGGATAACATGATTAGGATAAGGGCTGAATGATGGGTATGAGGGACTTGCGTGGGATTTTGGCAAGAATGCTCAAGATAATAAGGATTGTCTTGGGATAAGAAATATCATGGTAGGGTAGCATGAATGCAACATGTGAATAGGATGATGGAAAGGATAAAAAATTTCAAGAAGCATGACACTCATGAATAGATTTAGCCTTGTCAAGATCAAAGGTAAAAGAGGGAATATGGATGCATGTAAGTTGTCTGGATAATGGAGGCTATGGTGAATAAGATAACATGGATGGAACTTGCCTCCAAGTGCAAGTGCAAGAAGAAGGAATTACACATGACACCTATTTGCTAGGTTTTCATCATGGTACTTGTCCAAGGTGCCACAAGAAGTGGTTTTCACCCTAGGACTGATTTATTTCTCTTTACTTTTTCTACCAAGGCGCCTGTTTACTAGGTTTTCACCAAGGCACCTTTTCTCTTTTTTGACTTTTTTTTGGAAGGGACTCAGGCCTCTTTCTCTTTGGATAATGCTCCTCTTAAGGATATGCTATGTTGAGCCAAGGATACTAAAAGGTATGCTTAGAGATTCTTATAATAATGTGATGGTAGAGAATGATATGGAGGATAAGGGAGATGGTAGCCAAGAATTTATGAAATGGATTAGATAAGAGGGATGAAAGGATATGGAATGGATAGATAGTAGGTAAGTATTGGATATTGGATAGGGAATTGAAAGATTTGAATAGGTCACTAGTACATTTGAGGTCAAATTCCAATGATCATTTGTCAGATTTGCAATGCTAATGTCAGAATTTTGACAGATGAGTTCGTCACCATTTTTGCATGGGAAATTGTGATAGAAGACGTATCCATCAGTTTACCAACACCATATCATGTCAGAAACTTGCACATGGCAATAGCTTTGTTATGGCATTTTTTGTGGTTCATCCATCAAAATTTTGACACAATGACCTATTAGAAATATACAATCTATGTCGGAATTAACTGTCGAAAACATATCCTTTCTGACATTATAACTATTGGAATAGTGATAGTTTCCACCTAATTCTGACAAATATACCTATCATTGATATGCCATTAATGTAGAAGTTTCTTTCAAAAAATTTCTATTTGTGACACTTAAACTATCGAAAGAGTGACAGTCCTTCAGCATTTCTCCGATAGGTTTCCCTGTCAAACGTATAGCATTATTGTCAGAAATATTGTTGTAAATTATTTTTCTTTGACATTTTATCTATTGAATGAGTAGCACTTCTATCAAAATTAATTATGAAGTGTCCAAAAACTGACGGATATGCACATTAAAGATAAAACAGCTCAAGAGACCATCATAGGTTCTCTCTTTCTTCGGTCTATATTATTGACAGAATGTTTTACCTTTCATTAGCTCATCAAATTCAGGGATTTGAAAGAATTTAATAGAATATTTTCATGACAATGTATATTATTTAAGTTGACGTTGCACAAATTTATCTACTTCACAAACTCGTAGACTATGAGGATGGTGATAAAGAAGCATGGCCATGGGAAGAGATGCTTCTTTATCGCCATCTTCATAGTATACAAGTGCATGAAGTAGATAAATTCATGCAATGTCAACTTAAATAATATACGTTGTCATGAAAATATTCTATTAAATTCTTTCAAATCCTCGGATTTGATGAGCTAATGAAAGGTAAAACATTCTGTCAATAATATAGACTGAAGAAAGAGACAACCTATGATGGTCTCTTGAGCTGTGTTATCTTTAGTCCTAGCTACTGTCCTAGCTACCTATCGATCATCAAGAATAATCACCACCTTGCATTTATGTACACTGCACCAATTGATCCCAGTCTCACAAAAACATTTTACACTTGTACATCTCATCAATACTAGAGGCCTAAAGTAATTTTATACGATCACTAGCACATTTTGTGCATGGATGAGAAACAGTATCCAAAGTTTCTAGATAATCATTTTTGAGAAGAAGAATGAGTGCAGACCAAAGAAGGGATAATTCCACAACAGAAAGGAAGACATCTTTTTAGCCTGGGTCTGGATCCTACCCCAATTATTGAAGGATCCAAGGCCAGTCTAGAAAGATGTCTTCCCATTCTATCTACAACATTGTGTCCATCCATGATATTAGGAATATCATTGTCTTTCTACTCTTCATTTGCCAAAATATATTGCTTCTTCAAGCTTGCAGAGTAATATTATTAATAAAAGAACTCTTGCCAACATTAGGGTACCCATAGATCAAAATAGTTGATGTTATTGGTGCTTGTGCTCAAGGATATTGATTCACTATTTTGAAACAGACAAATCATTTTTATTTCATTTGTAGAGAAAAGGAGTGGGATAAAATGAGTGGGTGAAAGTTGATCGAACGCGAGAGAAGGCATTGCATTTTATTTGATCATGAATGCTCTCTAAAATGACCAATCATGTTTTCTATTCAATTTTTTTTGGTGTTTTTTTTTCCCATATTTAGTAGATAAAAATCATGGCAGTAGCCACTTAGCCATCTTTTTGATGTTCCAAGTATTTTACAAAGATACAGGTATGTGGATTTATCATTCAGTTGCTTGCAGTTATTGGTCAAATGCAAATATTTGTCAAGTTGAAATGACAAGATATCAGTTTGGTGTTTTCGGTTTATGTTAAAAGTTGATTTGGTAAAATCCTCAAAAAACACACTACATGTTCTAAAATGTAAAGAAGTTGGATGTTAAATGTAAGATATATATCTCATCCATAGTAATCAAAAGAAAGGACATGAAACTTATAAGGAGATTTACCAATCCAAAAATATAAGCAAATAGGAAACATGATTGGTACCTTATGAATTGGTTTTTGAGGTGTACAATCTTCATCAATCTCCTGAGAACAAGACCCCTCATGAAAAGTGCATTTAACAGATTAAACAAATCTACAAAAATGAACCAATGGCATGTTTAGAACAAAGAAATAGATTGATAATAATATGCTGAAAATTCTATTATGTTTAATACACACAAAAAGACCAGTCCCAACAATTCTTAAACATACTTTATCTGATATGATAATAACATGCTAATTAAACTGATAAAGGTGTTATCTAAATTAAATCTACCAATTACTAATTACACAAAAAATAAATTACAAAATTGAACCAATGGCATGTTCTTTGTGTGGTACAAGGAAGATTTGGCTATGAATTTTTTTTTGAAATGGCCTCATCATTTTTATTTCAATTGGATAGAGGAGTGAAAGCTGAGTGCGAGAGAAGGTATGTGATTTCTTCATCTTTTGAGCATTTGGCATCATATTCGACTGCAAATTTCAAATGCATTGCATTTTATTTGATCACAAATGCTCTCTGAAATGCATTCTACTAGTGTCGTGCCCTAGCCTGTGCTTTATCTCCATTATTTGATATTATTGGTGCTTGTGCTCCAAGATATCGATTCACTATTTTCAAATGTTTGGATAATTTAGATAGTTACATTTCCTGACTGTTCCTCTAGTACACAGTCAGGAAATGTAACTATCTAATGATTATATGTAATGTTGAATGGATTAAATGCTTTATTCTTGGTAGAAGTGAATGGAAGGAATAGTGTGTATTAAATACAATCCAGTCACTTATTGAATGGTTTGGAGACTACTGGTTTGACTGTCCATGCTCTACCAGTGACTGAGATTCATTAAAGGATACAAAACCCTTCATTTTTGGGTTATTGTGTGTGGATTCAAATGTAGGTTTGATTTGGTTAATGTTTAGAAGAGATCAATAAAGTATTTAAAGACAATCTTACATGTTTGGAGAGGTTTGAGAGGCACTTATCATGACTGTACCCTCACAAACATCAGCATAGACTGGTTTTACTAAGTTTCCTTTCTCTATTTTGAGGTTTCCTTTCTCTGTCGTAGGGGTACAGTCAGAGGGTTCATTGACAAAATGATCTTTTGAATGGTTACTATGAATATGAATGATTTGATATAGCATATTTCTCATTTTACTTGAAGTTTGGAATGGCTTATGCAAGGGTGAAAGTAGTTTTGATCATTTTGGTCGTGACTATTCCTCTACACAGTCAGGAAATGTAACTGTCTAATGATTATATGTAATGTTGACTGGATTAAATGCTTTATTCTTGGTAGAAGTGAATGGAAAGAATAGTGTTGGTGTTAGGTTTCATTTATTATTGAACTCAATGGTTTCCAAGATGTGTTGAGGAGTTTTCTCCTTGTTTAATGTTAACTGTTCCTACACAATCCACTCATACAATAGTGAAGTTACAAAATTGAACCAATGGCATGTTTACAAAAAAGAAATAGAATGATAATAATATGCTAAAAATTCTATTTTGTTTAATACATGCCAAAGGACCACATTCTAAATTGTTGTCACTGAAATGACCACATTCTACTGGTGTCGTGCCCTAGCCCATGCTTTAACTCCATTATTTGATGTTATTGGTGCTTGTGCTCAAGGATATCCATTTTTTTGAAATGTTGACTATGGTTATCAAATGGATAGCCTGGGAGCTTCTAGCTAGGTGCCATTTGTATTGATAGCTTAGGGCATCAAATGTATTATATCATTGATAGTTGATACTTTGTTAAAAGGAAATAGGACAAAGAACTATTTTTATTTAGTTTCTCTATTTTGATCCCTAAGTGGCTTACAACCCTAGAGAAGTATATGCAGATTTATGGATGCAGTTGCAGGATACATAGTAGCCGATAATTCAAAATAAATCTATGCATCCAATTTGAATAGCAATTAATACAAAGAACTAGGGTCCTCCAATGGCCCAATCATCCAGACCTTGACTATCCCCTCAACCAGTGACCCTTCAAAACTAGGTTATCATGCAATCAGTGAGTGATCCTTCATTCTCTTGGTGAGCTTCTAGGTAGGTGCCATTTGTATATTTGATAGCTTAGGGCATCAAATGTATATTTTATCATTGATAATTGAGACTTTGTTAAAAGGAAATAGGACAAAGAATGATTTTGATTTAGTTTCTCTATTTTGATCTCTAAGTGGCTTACAACCGTAGAGAAGTATATGTAGATTTACGGATGCAATTGTAGGATACATAGCAGCTGATAATTACAAGAAATCCATGCATCCAATTTGAATATCAATTAATACAAAGAAATAGGGTCCTCCAATGGCCCAATCATCGGGACCTTGACTGTCCCCTCAACTAGTGACCCTTTAAAACTGGGTTATCATGCAATTGGTGAGTGATCCTTCATTCTCTTGGTCTGCCCAAAAACCAAACATATTGGAAATACACAATACAATGATAACAAGTCTTTCACAATCCCCCTTCTCTCAAGGAACACTATCAACCATCCCTTCCACATAGCATTTCACTATTGTATGAGTGGATTGTACAGGAACAGTTAACATTAAACAAGGAGCAAACACGTCAACACATCTTTGTTGTAAACATGCCATTGGTTCAATTTTGTAAATTTGTTTTTTGTGTTAAATGCATTTAAATGGAACATTAAGCATAGTAATAATATGCTTAGTCTATTAGTAATTATAGATTAAATGCCTATAACACCTTTATCAGTTTAGCATGTTATTATAAGATACTAAAGAAGACCTGCTATTTGTCAGAGAAATCTTCACTGACCCTCAAAATGAAGACAATGAAGATTGACCTCCTGCCCCAAAAAAAAGAAAATTGTAATAAGAATAAGATAGTGCCAAGAAACATTTTCACAAATATGAAATGTGAGGAAAAGTAATAACATTAACAATGCCAAGATTCACAGCATTAAATTTTCACCTATGGATGAGTTTCTACAGTGGGTTGCCCAACATCAAAAATATGTTGAGTTGCATTTGAGCTATAACTAAGAGTATCATGTAGAACATACACTAAACTTTGAAAGCATTCTCCAACCTGGCAATTCAAAATTCAATCTAGGCAAGCATCAATAAGTGAAATAAATTATAGACATCAACATCAACATCATCATAATCATTAGACATAAATTATAGACATCAACATCAACATAATCATAATAATTTGGAGGGTATTTGTTTTGGTTGTTGGATAGTACTATGTTTCTTGAAAGTTCTTGTGATGCTTCTAAACTTTAAAGACATATTTTATGGCTTAATGATAATATAGATTAGTGTTTTGTTTTCTAATGGAATGTTGTTGATCATTCATGGTCTTGAAGAAACTTTTGATTGTTTTGATTCTCGAGTCTTGATGTTGTTTCTCAACATGATATAGATTGACCACAAGATGGTTCAGTTGGTCCTCTCTTTCTATTTAATCATTTGTCTTCTTCATGGTGTAAGTGTCAATATGTTATAATCCAACTAGCATGTCATACCCCCACTTCTGACAAACCTCACAGCATGCAAATCATAGCCAAAGACTTGGGTGATCAGCATACACAAACAATAATTACCCTTAGGAAACAATGATCATTAATATTCATTAATGGTGGGCGGTGATTCCTTGGTAATAAAGGCATTGCCAGTATTCATCATCTTAACCAAGTCATGGGTGGTGATCCTTGAAATAGCACAATTAGTAAAAGGAAATAACAACATAAGTCATGGGTGGTGATCTTTGAATTTGGAGCGAGGAAGAAGGAAAATTGGAAAATAAAATATGGAATAATCAGGTTGGAATTGGAGAAGAATTTAAAAATAAACTTGAATTAGAAAAAACCCAAGTTATCTGGTTCTTTGTTTGAGGCTGGGTTCCAATTTTACTTTTGTTCTCCTCTGGGTTCGACTTGGGTTCCTTTGGTAGGAACTTGGGTGCCTAGGCCAATCCTGGGTGCACCTGTAGTATTATAAATATGATACACGAGGTATTTTATTCATAATTTTATAGGCTAAGTCATTATTATGGTAACATGGGTATGACCACACTCCATGCCTTATAATGGTAACCGACATGGAGTGTGGTTCAAATGAATTTGAACCAAATGCTAACCATGATGGCTATGATCATGATGAAGATAAATATGAATATTAAATCTAAAATATGGCTTGTAATCTGAATTTTCATTGTGAATGAAGAAATTATAGATTCAAGTTGACTCATTCTATGTTGTAGTATATTTGTTCCTGATGAAGGGTGCTCCCCTTAATACCACAAACACTTAATAGAGATAGAGAAACAACAACAATAATATGCAAGAACAGAAAATTAGCTTCTTATTATCTCCACAAATGTGGAATTACAAACTTTCAGAATTACAATATGCAAAGCCACATGGGCATTCCCTTACAATATTCTATAGGACAAAGCCTCGAATCAATACCCAGATCTACTATCCTGAACTGCCCTAGACAACACTACGGGCCTTCTTTATATAGGCAATTTCCACTGCCTGAGAAGGTTCTAGAAATTTAGCCCTTAGGGCTGACCAAACTTAGAATTATTTTATTTTACAATTTATTACATCAAAGTCAGCTCAAAATAACTTTTGAAACCTGAACAAAAATTTTGAAGAAAAATTATTTTCCACCATTTCAGGTGGCCTAACTTCTGGAGACCATAAGTCATCACCAGTTGACCCGATTGACTATTATAAACCCATTTCAGAAATGCCACGAAGTGCTCTATAGGCTTGACCAACACAAAGCACCTGTCACCCAATTTTTTGACCTCATCAGGGGCCTCTAAAGCCTTCAAAACTGAGTTCAAAGTTTTTGTACCTTGCTGTCAATACCGAAAATCTTCAATATCTTCAAAACTAGACCTGATCTAGCCATGAAACTTTGCTAGCAGGCTGATATGAGATGAACCTCCATATGTAAAATCAGACATTCTGAGATCGTAAGACCAACTTACTAAAAATAGAAAGTTTCCATAAATAGAAACTCTACACAAGATAGCCCTTATTGAATACAAAAATAGAAATATTTTTGGGTGATGCAAGATTGCCCTTACACCCAGGATGCTCCTGCATCAGACACCCAGGGTAATTTGAGAAGTTACTCTGTCACGACTTAGGTGTGTAGAGGAAAACCAAGACGGTTAACCTCCTCTTTTGTTAGCCATGATGAATCTTCTACAAGTCATCCTTTCCATTTGACCAAATACTCTTCATATGTCCTGTTCCTTGTGCTTCTGTCAACACAACTATCCAGTATGTCTTCAATCTCCTTGATATCTGAACTAGTTGCTGGAATACTCCACTGTGCTGCTGCAACCTCATCTTCAAAACCTCCTTCATGATACTCTGTCAAATCTAAAATGTTAAACACTAGTGAAATATTCAGCTTAGTAGGCAATTCTAGCTCATATGCATTTTCTGAATCATGCTTCTTCATTATCGTACATGGTCCAAACTTCTTCATTTTCAGCTTGTTATATGTACCAACTGGAAACCGCTCCTTTCGCAAATGAACCATGACTTCATCCCCAACCTAAAATTCCTTATGCCTCCTTTTCTCATTTTCCTTAGCCTTATACTACACATTCATCTTGGTAATATGCTTCCTTACCTCCTCATGGATGTTCTTCAAGTGTTCTATAAAATCCTCAGCTTCAACACTACTTATTTCTCCTTTATCTATCTTTCTCAATTCAGATGCATTTCTTGGACTACTTCCATATACAATCTGGAATGGTGATTTACTAGTGCTCTTGTTGACAGAATTATTGTATGCAAAGTCTGCCTGTGGTAAAATCAAATCCCATCTTGTTGGCTTATCTCCAACCAAACATCTCAGCAAATTTCCCAAACTTCTATTCACCACCTCTGTCTATCCATCAGTCTGTGGATGATGTGATGAACTGAACTTCAAATCTGTCTTCAACTTTTTCCACAATGTACGCCAGAAATATCCAACAAACTTAGTGTCTCTATCTGAAACTATGGTCTTTGGCAAACCATGTAGTCTCACTACTTCTCTGAAAAATAATTCTGCTACATGAACAACATCATTAGTCTTTTTGCAGGGAATGAAATGTGCCATCTTCAAAAATCTGTTAACTACTACAAAAAATTGAATCATGTCCCCATTGTGTCCTTGGTAAACCAAGAACAAAGTCCATACTGATATCTTCCCAAGGCTTCTCTGGTATAAGTAATGGTTGATACAACCCTATATTCTGCTTCACTCCTTTCGCCATCTGACATACTCTGCAACTCTGTACAAACTTCTTCACATTTTGCTGTAACTGTGGCCAATAATAATTTTCACTAACCAAAGCAAGGGTTTTATCACAACCAAAATGTCCAGCCAATCCTCCACTATGATTCTCTTTGATGAGATTCTCCCTCATAGAACTTCTTGGAATGCACAACTGACTCCCTCTGAATAGCATATCATCCTAGATGATAAAATCCAGCCACTTCATCCTGTCTAGAGTAACAGGTTCTATACAAGCTTTCCAAGCTTAACCAAAATTAGGATCCTCTCGATACAAATTCTTGAGTTCCTTGAACCCAACCACCTCAATCTACATCTCTGTCAGCAATAGTTGCCTTCTGCTAAGAGCATCTGCAACCTTGTTAGACTTTCCACTTCTGTGTTTCAAAACAAATGTATGACTCTGCAAAAACTCAACCCATTTCAAATGACTCTGATTCAACTTTCCTTGACTATTCAAATATTGCAAAGCTTGATGATCAGTATACAAAACAAACTCCTTAGGAAGTAGATAATGTCTCCACTTCTTTAATGCCTGAACTATAGCATAAAATTCTTGATCATAGACAAAATATTTTCTCTTGGCATCATTTAACTTTTCACTGAAATAAGCAACAAGTTTACCTTCTTGGATCATAATAGCTCCTATTGTAGTACCACTAGCATCACAATCTACTTGAAACACCTTATTAAAATCTAGAAGTGCTAAAACAGGTTGTTCTGTAACTTTTTGTTTCAACAATTGAAAGCTCTTTTCTGCCCTATTAGTCCACTTAAACTCTTTTCTATCCCCTCATTGTTTCAGTCAAGGGTCCACAAATACTGCTAAAATTTTTGATAAAATTTCTGTAAAAGCTAGCCAAACCATGAAAAGATCTTACCTCAGTAGCACTCCTTGGAGTAGGCCATTCAAGGATAGCTTGTACCTTCTCTGGGTCCATTTTTAGACCTTCTGCTGAAACTACAAATCCCAAATACACTAACTCTTTCTTCACAAAACTGCACTTCTTCAAATTAATCAACAATTTCTCATCTCTCAATTTCTCAAACACCATATGAATATGCATCATATGTTCCTCTAATGTCTTGCTAAAAATCAAAATATCATCTAGGTAAACAATGACAAACTTACCCATAAATTCTTTCAAAACCTCGTTCATGAGCCGCATGAAAGTGCTCGGTGCATTGGTTAGCCCAAAAGGCATGACTAACCACTCATACAGTCCTTCCTTTGTCTTGAAGGTAGTCTTCCATTCATCTCCTTCTCTGATCTGAATCTGGTGATATCCACTCTTTAGATCTATCTTTGAGAAATACACAGCTCCACTCAAACAATCCATAATATCATCCATTCGTGGCAATGGAAACCTATACTTGATTGTGATCTTGTTTATTGCTCTAGAATCTATACACATCCTCCACTCTCCATTCTTCTTTGGTGCTAATACTGCTGGTACAGCACAGGGACTTAGACTCTCTCGAATCAACCCCTTTTGCAATAACTCATGTACTTGTCTATTCAACTCTTCACTTTCTACTGGTGTCATTCTGTGTGCTGCCTTATTTTGAAAACTGGCCCCTGGAATCAAATCCATCTGATGATTGATCTTCCTTACCAGTGGTAATCCATCAGGTACATTATCAGATACAATATCCTGAAACTCATTCAACAAATTTGCAACCTCTACAGGTACATCCTCTACTTCTTCTTTACCAACTTTTGGAATTAAAGCAAAACACACATGCTCATGCCTCATACCATCCAAGAATTTTCTTCCATCAAAAAATGTTATTCTTGCATTACCACATACCTTTTCTTCGGTCTCCTTCAATAGCTTTAGCTTATGTCGCACTCCATCCTTTGTCAGGGAATAGGTATTCACACAACCATCGTGTACAGCACATCTGTCAAACTACCATGATCTACCCAATAACATATGACATGCATCCATAGAGATGATATCACATAGTACTTCATCTTGGTACCCACCGATCTTGAACTTTACTAGGCACTGTTCACTAACCATGACCTTGTGGTCATCCTGCACCCAGGCAATCCGATATGGATGTGGGTGTTTCTATCTCTTGAGCTTCAACTTTGTCACCATCTCTTCTGACACCAAATTCTCAGTGCTTCCACTATCGATAATCACATCACAACATTTACCCTCACACTTGCATCGCGTGCGGAACAGGCTCCTCCTTTGTTCAGGTTCATTCTCACCACTCAGCAAGACTCTTCTGTTAATTAGTGTTTCTCCTCTTTCAACATCTTCAAAATTTGATGATCTAGCATTTTCATCTACATGTGCAACTCTGGCCTGGCCTTCATTTCTCCTGTCTATTCTACCTTGGTGCTGAGGACATTCAAATGCCCTATGACCTTCTTCTTCACAGTGAAAATATGTTCCACAGAAGCCTCCTCTTCTAGATCCTTGTCCTCTTCCTCTTCCTCTCTGATCTCTATTACTCTTATCTTGGAAACGATTGGAATTATTTTCTCTCTGATTTTGATTGCTACTGACCTCATCCTTCTTTTTTGGATCTTCATTTCAGCCACCATATGACTGTCTGCCAGATCTTCCACCATGACCTCTTCCATTTTGTTTTCTCTCAAACTTCTTGTTCAGCTTTTCCTCTACTTTTAGGGCAAACTGGTATGCCTCCTCAATACCGTTCATTCAAACTAGATTCAACTCCTCCTGAATGCTTGGCCTTAACCCATTAAGGTATCAGGCAACTTTCTCCTTATCAGCTTCTGCATGGCTTGTTTTGATGAGGAGTCGATAGAACTCCTCTGTATACTCCTGAACAGATCTTCCTGCTTGCTTCAAACTTTGCATTTTCTTTAGTAGGTCAAGCTCATAATCAACAAGAATGAACTGTCACTTCAATTTATCACCATCCGATCCCATCTTGTGATTTTATCTTTTCCTCTTCTATTTCGCTCCAACTAAATTTCTTGCCACCAGATCTTCGCATGACCTTTCAATCTGGCCTTCAAAAATTTGACCCTATCAGGATCCTCAACATCTTCGTACTCAAAATATTCCTCACATTCATTGATCTAGTCGATCAATTCCTCTGGGTTAAGATTTCTAGAAAATGTAGAAACCTCAATCTTAGGTCTTTTCCCAATCTTGGAAATTGCCTAAAAAAGTCTTTCTTCCTCCTGGTTCACAATTTCAACTTCTCCTTCTTGATATTCTTCTTTGGCTTCATCCTCGCTTTCATCTTTGACATTAAGATTCATTCCTCTACAAATCTCTTCTTACAATGCTCGCACTTGTCTCTGCAGCTCTCTAACCTCAGGTGTCACAGCACCAGCTCTTCTGCCACGTTCTCTTCATGGAGGCATTTTCACGATGCGCGCTAAAACCCTAACCACAGTCCTGGTGCAAACTGCCTCACAGTCGGCGATCTATTTACACACTTAAGAACTCCTGCTCTGATACCACTTGATGAAGGGTGCTCCCCTTAATACCATAAATACTTAACAAAAATAGAGAAACAACAACAATAATATGCAAGAATAGAAAATTGGCTTCTTATTATCTCCACAAATGTGGAATTACCAACTTTCAGAATTACAATATGCAAAGTCATAAGGGCATTCCCTTACAATATTCTGTAGGACAAAGCCTCAAATCAATACCCAGATCTACTACCCTGAACTACCCTAGACAACACTACGGGCCTTCTTTATATAGGCAATTTCCACCGACCGAGAAAGTTCTAGAAATTTAGCCCTTAGGGCCGACCAAACTTAGAATTATTTTATTTTACAATTTATTACATCAAAGTCAGCTCAAAATAACTTTTGAAACCTGAACAAAAATTTTGAAGAAAAATTATTTTCTGCCATTTCAGGTGGCCTGACTTCCGGAGACCATAAGTCATCACCAGTTGACCCAATTGACTATTATAACCCCATTTCAGAAATGCCACAAAGTGCTCTATAGGCTTGACCAGTGCAAAGCACCCATCACCCAATTTTTTGACCTCATCCGGGGCCTCTAAAGCCTTCAAAATTGAGTTCAAAGTTTCTGTGCCTTGCTGCCAATATCAAAAATCTTCAATATCTTCAAAACTAGACCTGATCTAGCCATGAAACTTTGCTAGCAGGCTGATATGACTGAGATAAACCTCCATATGTAAAATCAGACATTCTGAGATCATAAGACCAACTTACTAAAAATAGCAAGTTTCCATAAATAGCAACTCTGCACAAGATAGCCCTTATTGAATACAAAAATAGAAATATTTTTGGGTGATGCAAGATTTCCCTTACACCCAGGATGCTCTTGCATCAGTTCCCTAGATCTACCATATTATATATGTGTAGCTTGTAAGGGACATCTTTTGCTCATCCATGTATCATAGCTTGGTGAGAGTTCTTAGGAGAAAGACAAGATGTTAGTGGGAGATGGAGAAACCAATATCAGAACACCACTTAAAGCCTTGCAATGTTGAGAGTGGGATAAAAGCTACACTTGAGACCCTATATAAGGAACAAACTTATTGAGCTTCACTTTGTTTCGAGAATAGTTCATTATTTCATCCATTAATAAAATGTAACATTCATTAATTATCACATGATAACATTCATTCACACATTAATAAAATGTTGCATTCATTAATTATCACATGATAACATTCATTAACACATTATAAAATTTATGAACATTCACTACCAAATAATTAAATTCATTGGCATATAAAAATTAGTCATTATCAATTAAGGTGCATAGATGACAATCATTTCTTTTTTTTCTTTTGATTTCTAGTTTCTAAGATATAATTGTTAAGATGAGTATTGATATCATCATCATGATCATCTACCCTCTCATTAGATCTCAATGCATGCCTAGTTCTCTGTTGACGCAAAGGGGGGTCATCTACAATAAGATATAAAAGGGTTAAATTACAAACATTTTAAATTATTTTAGTACTTTAGAGGCCATAATCGTATAGCTCTTTACCTGATCTAATCACATCATCAACATCGAGGTTAGTTTGTCTGGCCTCGGCAAGCAATGCGAGATATTTTGCAAATTGTGAAATACATTAATCTCTATAGGGTGTATTGACTTATACCTGTCGATCCATGAGACTGTGTGGGATGCTCGTGAAAGGAGTCTGAGTACCTACATATGTAATTCAATTATCTAATGTTAGCTAAAAAACTCATGATACATATACTCAAAACCACATAGTAAGTACATTAAAAACCATAAGCATCCCATAGTAAGTGCATCATGAATTAATTAGATTAAGCATTGATTGCATAACTACACATTTCTATCAAGAAATCAATGTTAAATAGATTAAGCAGTGATCATGTAACTATACATTTCATTCATGTCATTCATCTTCTTCTTCATCCAACTAATCACCATGATCATCTTTGACATCGACATCATCACCACCACCGTCATTGTCTTCATCTTCATTGTTGTCATCATCATCAGCATCATCATCATCATCATCATCATCATCATCATCATCAGTAGCATCATCAGTAGCATCATCATCGTCATCATCTTCTTCTTCTTCAAGAAAAGTTGCGTCAGGAACATCACTGACTAACTATTGTTCATGATCATCATCTACATCATCTTCTAGTTGTTCACAATATTCTTCCATCGCATTATACCTCATCGGCCTTCCTCTTGGATCATGTCTAACAACAAATGACCAACCCGATTTATGCGGAACCTCTGAGTAAAATACCTGCTCACATTGGCTTGGAAGATCATAGGGTTCATCCCCAACTGGCTCAAACCACCTTGTATTAATCATTGGAAATCATTGTCATGTTCAATAACAGTTCTATCAGGATCATTTTGATTAAGTTGTAGCCTATACCATCTGACGACAAAGAGAACTAATCTGAAGGAATTAAAGTCACACTCAAGTATATCATCCAAAATGCCATAGTATCAATTTTCGGACTCTCGAGGATGTAAGTCATTTTTAGATGAAATATTAGTCACCTGAAAGAATGCACTTATCCTAGAATCACAAGTTTTCTTTGTGTCATCCAACTTTTTGATACAAAATTTATGACCATTACAAAACATAGCCTTGTGGTGTTTGACCTACAAAAATATGTAAAACATGTATAAATTAATGCATCGAGAGTTCATAAACGTACGAGTGATTAACAAATTTATATGTACTTGAAAATCTTTTAAACCATGTGCTAAATCTATTTTCCTTTGGGTAACATTTGGATCTCCATTACGATGAGCTTCATTAACCAATGAAGACACAACTTTCCATGTTAATGTGTGACCTAAATGATGACATCATTCAATCTATTTCATCATCCAATCTTGATTGTTTGCAATATACAAATGTATTGCATCCCACTCTCGAGCAGCTATACAAAAAATTAATAGACAACTTACAATCGATTAATTTTGAATATTAAGAATTAATTAACAAGTACAATAACATCTTATAATTTATTACCTCTCACTATCCTCATTCTACCTTCCCCCACCAAGTACTCCCCTTGAAATTTTCTAATGGTGTCGAGATCCCAAATGTGATCTATATGAATCTTTGCTGCAAGCTTAGGAAGATATTCAGTAACATACACCATAGTCTAGTATACCATATATCCCTCCACCATAGAGCCCTTAGGACATGATCTTTGCCAAACCAAAGCCTTAAAAAATTTCAAGTGCCTCTCAACCATCCACATTGACCAAGTGTGTATGGGTCCACACATTTCAATCTCCTCAACTTGGTGTATGAGGTAGTGTTCTTGTGCATTGAAAAAGGTTGAAGGTAGACACTTTTAGATTTCACACATTAGAAGAGAAATTTTTCTCTTCCAGTATTTTATATCTGCTCTATGGATTTCTTTAGATGACAACCACCTACAAGACATTCAAGACACAAAAATATATAAACACGAAACTTTACAATATATATATATATATATATATATATATATATATATATATATATATATATATATATATATATATATATATATATATATATATATATATATATATATATATATATATATATATATATATATATATATATACACAAAAAAAATAAAATTGAACATATATCATTGCTTACCTCATGCATTTTCCAAGATCATATATCACTTGTTTGATGTTATTGTCGAAGTTCTCTGGGAGAGATAGGGGTAGCACGTATTGCAACAATTATAAAAATAATCATGTCATTATTTTCTCATATAATACAATGAGAAGTACATGCAGTTTACAAATATATTGTAAATACAAAAGAACATGACTTACCTTGATGAAGGTATGCCAATCATGCATTTTCAACCCTAGCCCAAATTCACCTTTCTTTGATATGGTATTGCTTATGTTTGCAGCAAATCCTGTGGGAAATCAAATTTTTCGTATGAATTTTTTTATGGCATCACCTTGTTGTTCTGTTAATAACCAAGGAAGGGCACTTGTATTAATCCATTCTCCATTTCTATTTTATTCAATGATATTTTTTATTGCATGATTGGATTCATGAATGTCGCTACAAATTTTGATAATTTTTTCTTTGTCACACCTTCCATCCAATATCTTCCACAATGTCTTTGTTACATTCTTTTCAATATGCATAGTATCAAACAAATGCACATCAAGCAACTGTTCGTAGTAGGGAAACCTACTAAATTGTCTGGAATAACTCTTTAGTCCCTTTGGAAGGTGCTCAATAGTGTTGCCTTGACAACATTCATGATCATCAATCACATAATCAGCAAACAAAACACAAAAAAAATATACAAATTCCAAACATAAACCATTAGGTAGAATGGTAGTACCTTGATGATTAATTATATTATATTCTAACTTCCATAAGTGAGGTTTCATTCTCCGTGGCTTAGATGTAGTCTCTTCTTTCCCATTGAAAAGATATTTTTCGGTAATTTGATAGTTATAATTTTTGTGGAGAAAGTGTCTATACTCATTAAACACCTGCTTTCCTAAACTTTTTGAATAACAAGATTTCATCTTTGGACCACAAACTAGACATGCAAATTTTCCCTTTGTTTGAAGACCTACAAGGTAATGATACAATTGGATTAAATATGTTAATTTTTATTTTTAGAATTATCATGTGCAACTTGAATTCACCATAACATACCAGAAAAATGTGTTAGCCCTGGGGCATCATGTATTGTCCATACAAGCATTGCATGGAATTGAAATTATCTGTCTTCTATTGGTCTAGAGATGTCATACATAGTGACACATTTCCATAACTCCACCAACTCGTCGATAAGAGGCTCAATATAAACATTCATATCTTTAACATGGTATTTACCTGGTTGAATGAATAAAAATATTACATAATTATTGTGACCATTTTACTACAAGATTTATAATTACATGCAGATAACTATTAAATGATCAAATACCTGGAACAATCATTTCCAACATAATGTGCTCCCTCTTTATTGACATCCATGGAGGAATGTTATTGTTGATGTTAAAAATAGGCCAAACAGTGCAAACAGATCTTAGCTCTCCAAATGGATTGACACCGTCCGCTGCCACTAAAAGCTTGAGATTTCAAGGTTCTTTGATAAAGTGTGGCCACTTTTCCTCTATGTCCTTAAATATAGAACCATCCACAGGTATTCGAATAATGTCATCTTGACTCCTATTGCATGTATGGTAATCCATAAATTGTGCTAAGCTACTACACCTAAATAATCTTTGCAAATGTGGTATAATTGGGATGTAACAAAGAACTTTGTGAGACACTTTTTTGTTATTTGATCTATTCGATATCTACTCATATGACATTCAGGGCATTCTATTGCAAATTCATGTTCTTTATGATAAATAATATGATCATTGGGACAAGCATCTATTTCTTGATACTCTATTCTAATATCTTTCATAGTGGCACATAATTCTCGGTATGAGCGAGAGAGA
This sequence comes from Chamaecyparis obtusa, assembly GCA_027943335.1. Taxonomy (NCBI): domain Eukaryota; kingdom Viridiplantae; phylum Streptophyta; class Pinopsida; order Cupressales; family Cupressaceae; genus Chamaecyparis; species Chamaecyparis obtusa. The sequence continues at coordinate 107,645 of BSBK01001611.1, read as the reverse complement.
ATATTTGATGGTGGTAACAAGAACTCACCTATCAATCTATAGAAAAAAATATATGTTTTTAATATTAACAATATTTATGGTACATGTTTCACCATTTAATTACTATAATGACATATATGACATACCGTAGCATACGTGACATTGTTGTGTTGGATAAACCATTCATAACCTTCAAGTTCAACAACAACAATACAGTAGAGAGAAGAGTTGTTTGGGAGCCTTCATAAAGGGGTGTGGCTTCCTTCTCAAGTAGAGGTATATCATGGATGACATCATCATCATCCTGATCATCATCATCAGTTGCACCAATACCAAATGTGTCATGGATCAATGTATTAGTACCATCATCTAGTGCATCATTGTCATTTTCCATGGGATCATAATCTTCAGCTTCAACATTTGCACCTCCATGGTCCATATCACATACTCTCCTAGGGAGGTCGATCTATATTAAAATGATGAACACAAATAAACCATGATAATGATCTCATCATCAGGTGTATTTCATATGTATATATTAATTGTTAAATAAATATAATGAAAAACTTACCAATTCATGATAATCAAAGCCTCCTTCAATGTGACCATTATCCCTACAATGTCTCTTAGCTATTTTGATTAGCAATCTTCTAATGTTTAAGCCCTTACAATTATTGCAGGGAAAATAACATTTTCCATCACCTTTTCTTTTCAAGTTTGACCACAATCTATTGATTGCATCCCCATTACCTTCTTCACTTGGATTGTCTAACATGATGTTTCTTCACTTAGATTATCTATAGCCTAATTATATATAGAAATTGAAAACTTAGTTATGAAATGATGTTGTAGTATAGTATACCAAATCAAAACACTTCTATTATTGTAGTCTTCCACCTCAAACTCTTTCCTATTGTGGCAAGAAAGAAAGATACTCAAATAATATAGTAGTTTGTAAATCAAAATAAAATGGAGGCAAGTTTTTGATTGAGGGTGCAGGGAATAGCACCCGTTAGTACTTTTATCGAATTGTAAATTTCAATTTTGAACCATTCTGTGAATATAGAACATGGATGTAATCTCATAAAATAACAAAATGTAGACACGACAGATTACTTATTTTGTTATTCTACATTACTTACAATTTGAGTGCACGTTCCACCTGCAACTTGATCAAGTCTTGTTTGATGCTTTAATTTTGTGTTAACTGTCCTGGAGAAGACACAATTTTGTATTTGCCCAATATGTTATTCAAAAAATAACAATAGGATAAAATACTTATTGAGAAAGATCATCATAGGAGTATCAAAAACTTGAGATTTAAGGTAACACAACATTATAAGACTCTTACATTCAACCTTCAACTCATGCACCTAATAAATAGGAGAAAAAATACATGAAATTGAAAAATTTAACTAATGAATTGTGTTTTTCTTCTCATCTTAATCAGCCAAATTTATATGAGATTCTAAAGAAAGCCTCACTCTTAATTAGCCAAATCTTCCTTGTACCACACAAAAAAACTGTGTGATAACTATGTCTACTCCAACCTTAATTGTTTAAGAATTCATCATATCAGATAAAGTATGTTTAAGAATTGTTGGGACTGGTCCTTTGGCATGTATTAAATAGAATACAATTTTCAGCATATTATTATCACTCTATTTTTTTGTTGTAAACATGCCATTGGTTCAGTTTTGTAAAAAAAAATTGTGTTAGATGCATTTAAAATTATCTTCATTGTCTTTTGATTGTCTAAATGCTTCTTTATTTGTCAACCAATTAATACATGCTACTATATAAAGAAGACAATCATAAGACAATGAAGATTTGTCTGACAAAAATGAATACACTAAACTGAACCAATGACATGTTTACAAAAATTATCATAACTCGCAAGCAAAATGAAAACAATGACATGTTTATAACTCATTAAGCATGAGGAATAGCTTGTGCAAGGGTGAAAGTAGTTATGATCATTTTGGTTGTGACTGTTCCTCTACACAGTCAGGAAATGTAATTGTCTAATGATTATATGTAATGTTGAATGGATTAAATGCTTTATTCTTGGTAGAAGTGAATGGAAGGAATAGTGTTGGTGTTAGGTTTCATTTATTATTGAATTCAATGGTTTCCAAGATGTGTTGAGGAGTTTGCTTCTTGTTTAATGTTAACTGTTCCTGCACAATCCACTCATACAAAAATGAAATGCTATGTGGAAGGGATGGTTGATAGTGTTCCTTGAGGGAAGGGGGATTTTGAAAGACTTGTTATCATTGTATTGTGTATTTCCAATATGTTTGGATGCAGGGTAGACTGAGAGAATGAAGGATCACTCACTGATTGCATGATAGCCTAGTTTTGAAGGGTCACTGGAAGAGGGGAATGAAGGATCACTCACTGATTGCATGAAAACCCCACCAATCATTCTTTTCTTTAATTTTCCATAGTATCTCAAAGTATGATCATTATTCTTTACTTTCTTCTATATGCTATTCTTTCTATGGTTTTGTTATCTTAGAAATATATCAAAAACATTGCAGATGTGCATATAAAAGTAAAATATTGACCTTCAATTGTTCCACAATGAAACATTTCCTCTTTGGAGTATTCTCTTCATTTGTACAATATCTGTCAAAAATGGTTCCCATATTTCTTCAAGATTTATTTTAATCTTTATATTGCAATTTTGATTAGATTTGACCTATAGTTGATTTTATTAGTTTTTTATAACATATGCTCCTAATGTGAAATGTGGAGAGAAAGAAAGAGACACATTAGGTATGAATTACATGATATACCCATCATCACTTAGCACTTAAATAATAAATTATGGACAGGGAACAACCCCCTAACCTCTAGATGTTTGTTTCATGTTGACCTCTTATTATATGCAAAGGTAGGCATATCTTAATTAGGCTAACAACCATAGTGTAGGGGCCATAAATTATGGAACCCAAAATAGTGCACACTTGTATTAAATTAGGTTCAGTATACTACAAGGGAATGGAAACCATGCAATAATGCCTCATGGGGATGGAAGAAACCCTTCACCAAGAAGATGGTTGTGTCTGCAATATTTACTAGAGGCAAAGAACATAATTTGGTTCCAACAATTACTCTTAGAAGATAATGGCACCCACAAAACACTTGGAAAAGATAGCACTCACTATATCTTTCATCACTCTTTTAAAGCTGGGACAATAAATCTCAAAGATTGATCAACGAATTCTTGAACACAAAGAACCATTGACAGATATGATTCATGTGTATAATAGCCAACAACCAGTTGTTCCAATCATGGTGTCCAATAATCATGTTAGAAAAAGCATCTACAAATCCCTTACACAACCATAATAGATTCAAACCATGAACTATAAGAACCTAACAATGGGACTAACAAAGATACAACCAAAACAAATCTTGATCATATTCCACCCTATTGTAAGGACCAAGAAGTAACTCTATCTTAAAGCTACACATTCCTCTAGATGAAGCTCAAAGGTCAGGTAGCTAAAGCATAGAAATACTTGAATGAATATAGGAATAATTTGATGTACAATCATTTGCTAGCTTGGTTTGTGGGTTTTCCACATAATATTTTCCCTTTAACCACATTTATAGTTTGAGAAAATTAGAAAAAATTGTTTCAGATTTATATTATCCTTTTGAACTAGCACACTGCCATCAAAATGCATAATCATTGGTCATCTCAAGAAAATTCCTATTGATTAGTAGGATATCCTTATAAAAATTTGATGCATGGATTTCTTGTGAATTATTGACTGCTATGTATCTTGCAACTATGAAAGGAATAGTGTTGGTGTTAGGTTTCATTTATTATTGAATTCAATAGTTTCCAAGATATGTTGAGGAGTTTGCTCCTTGTTTAATGTTAACTGTTCCTACACAATCCACTCATAAAATAGTGAAATGCTATGTGGAAGGGATGGTTGATAGTGTTCCTTGAGGGAAGGTGGATTGTGAAAGACTTTTTTTCATTGTATTGTGTATTTCCAATATGTTTGGATGCAGGGCAGACTAGGAGAATGAAGGATCACTCACTGATTGCATGATAACCCAGTTTTGAAGGGTCACTGGTTGAGGGGACAGTCAAGGTCTGGATGATTGCGCCATTGGAGGACCCTATTTCTTTGTAGTAATTTCTATTCAAATTGGATGCATGGATTTCTTATAAATTATCTACTGCTATGTATCCTGCAACTACATCCGTAAATCTCCATATACTTCTCTAGGGTTGTAAGCCACTTAGGCATCAAAATACAGAGACTAAATCAAAATCATTCTTTGTCCTATTTCCTTTTAACAAAGTCTCAACTATCAATGATAAAATATACATTTGATGTCCTAAGCTATCAAATATACAAATGGCACCTACCTAGAAGCTCACTAGGAGAATGAAGGATCACTCATTGATTGCATGATAACCCAGTTTTGAAGGGTCACTAGTTGAGGGGATAGTCAAGGTTCGAATGATTGGGCCATTGGAGGACCCTAGTTCTTTGTATTAATTGCTATTAAAATTGGATGCATGGATTTATTATTAATTATTGGCTACTATGTTTCCTACAACTACATCCGTAAATCTGCATATACTTCTCTAGGGTTGTAAGCCACTTAGGGATCAAAATAGAGAAACTAAATAAAAATAGTTCTTTGTCCTATTTCCTTTTAACAAAGTATCAACTATCAATGATACAATATATTTGATGCCCTAAGCTATCAATACAAATGGTGCCTAGCTAGAAGCTCACGGGCTGTCCATTTGATAACCAAGTCAACATTTCAAAAAAAATGGATATCCTTGAGCACAACACCAATAACATCAAATAATGGAGTTAAAGCACATGCTAGGGTATGACACTAGTAGAATGTGATCATTTCAGTGACAACAATTTACAATGGCATCATTAAACATATATGCCAATAATATCAACAAACATGAATTCAAACATTTGAATACAGTGAATCGATATCCTTGAGCACAAGCACCAATAACATCAAATAATAGAGATAAAGCATTGGCTACGACATGACACCAAGAGAATGCAGTCATTTTAGAGAGCATTCATGATCAAATAAAATGAAATGCATTTGAATATGATGCCAGAGGCTCGAAAGATGAAGAAATCACATACCTTCTCCCGTGCTTAGCTTTCACTCCTTTTCTCTCGCTCCCTCTATCCAGTCAAAATAAAAATGATGACGCTGTTTCACTTTTTTTTTAATCTATACCTTGAATCTATTAGAATTTTGATGGTCAATTAAACACCCATCAGAATACTGACATCATTAGGGCCTATTACAAAAAAACACACCAAATTCATAATAAAAATTTACTTGTCAAAAAATTCTGTTGAAATTTGGCCCCAAATGTAGTAGTGGGTATAGCTATTCAAATAGTATGACAAGATCAACATTGACACACACCTTGAAGGTTGATGGAATGATGGAGGAAAAGTAGATGGAATAACTTGAGGCTTTGATGTAGGAGAGGATGGAAGGTATTTGGAAGGAGGAAAAGCCTTTGGAATCTTGGATGGAAAATTTTATTTTTCTTTTGTATCCAATTCCTTTAAAAGTGACTAGGGAATCTACATAGTCTTTGATTTTTCTTTCTTTTGTGATGATTTTGAATGTATTTCTTCAATGAGGGATTTTGGAATCCATATTTTCTTGGATTTTTTATTTTTCTTGATGGACCTTTTTTGGTCTTTTGAATAAATCTTTCTACTTTGTATTCACATGTCAATTAGACTGGACATAGTCATCTTCATATATAAGTGGATTCCTAGATTTTTGATCTCTTTGTTTGACATCCAAATTGCTTCCAAAAGACTTGAGAGTCATGGATAAATAGGGTTGATATTGATGCAAGAGCATCTCTAGTTCTTGACAATCCTATCTCACCAAAAACAAGTTAGAGTTGTTAGTTGTGTTCGGTAGCTGCTTTTGGGTCCTCGATGATGTGTTCCTATTTTCACAAATGAGGCTTGGTTGCTACTTGGTTCCTTTGTTCACCGAGTTAATTTATGATGCTTGGTAACCTTGCTTAGCAAGTGGTTTATTTTGGATTTCTATTGAGGTCAACTTGTGCATTGGAGTTTGGTCACAAAGTTAATGGTTACATCGATCATTGGGAAGCGTATGACCTAGAGTTGGTTGTTTCTTTTCCCAATGTTGGATCTAAAGGCTGACTTGTTTCAATAGTCTCTTGTATAAATAAAGTAGTATATTATAACTTTTTAGTTAGGTAAAAGGATCTAAAAATTGAATCCTCGATGTGGGAGGACTGTTGTACTGGAATTCTAGTTGTATTTGGCCATAATCAGGAAGGCCTTACAACCCAACATGTATGAATCTTTCTATGGTGTTTGATATATGAAATCTTTGAATTCTCTTTCTCTCTCTCTCTCTCTCTCTCCATGTTACTATGTTATTGCTTCCACATGTTGTGTTCATGGGAGGTTGATGGTTTTGGGGTGTGACTTTGGCCCTATTCCCATCCTCACTGCATTAGGTGGTATCAGAGCGAGGTTAGATCCTCATCTAGATTTATGAATTTAGGTCTTTGGTCGAGGGTTCCTTCTTGTAAGCCCTAGTTGGTATTTGTTGTGGGGTGGAATATTGAGATCTAACCTACAATTATAGAGGGTTTCAAGATGGTTTGTTGGAGGTGAGATGCATATCAGGCTTAACAGACACACTAAGATAAATTGATGCTAGGTTAGAAGCTGTTGAGATAGCCTAGCACCAAGGAAGACATCTTGAGGATGTTAGTGATGAAGAATTCAAAGATGAACAAGGTGAAGAAAAACCAACACTTGTGATGGATCAAGGTGAAGAAATAATTTTGAAAGCATTGACAAACTTGAAGTCTACACCACATTCAATCCTCCTGAATATAGTGGAAGGCTAGATTCAAATGGATTGGATAACCAAGAAGGAAAAATATTTTGAATATGAAAATGTCCCCGACAAGAAGAAAGTGAAAATTACAAGTACGGAATTGAAAATTCATTCATTGTTATGGTGGGAGCATCTACAATTGGAAAGAAAGAGGAAAGAGAAAGACAAAATCAAGGTATGGAATAAGATGGTGAATAAATTAAAAAGAAAGTTATTACCCTGTGATTATTAGATTAACCTAGTTAGGAGAATGACAAGTTTGAGGTAGAAAGATAGCTTGGTAAAAGACTATACTAAAGAATTCTATAGACTAGACATCATATCTAGACATATTGAGGATGAGGTAGAAAGAATTTCTAGATACCTGAAAGGGTTAAGAGTTTCTATTTAAGAGGAAATCAGTTTGGTCAAGTTGGAAAGTATTGAAGAAGCTTATCAGTTTGCCTTCAAAGTAGAGGATAAATTGAAAAATAAAATGAACAAAGACAAAGAGGTGGTAGATTCTTGAGAGGAAGAGGTAGATCTTATGGTGAAAACAATAGATCTAATCAAGATAAAACAAATCAAGATAAGGGAAAGACTGAGTGGAAAGGTGAAAGTTCTTCTAGAGGAAGAGGCAATAACTATCGAGGTGGTTATAGAAAAGGTGGATTATGAGGAACTTGTTACAATTGTGGAGAAGAAGGAAATAGGTCATTCAAGTGTACACATGCAAGCAAGAATGTTGGAAATAGTAGAAATGCTTTGGTACAAGAAGACTCACCGAATGAACTAGAAAAGGAAAATAACTTGATAGTCAAAAGAGCACTATGGAGTGAAAGTAATAAGGAAGATCCGGTAAGGAAAATTTTGTTAAAGACTAGATGCATAGTTGTTGATAAAGTGTGGAAGGTAATCATTGACAATGGAAGCTCAAAGAATTTGGTATCCGAGGAAATTGTTGCAAATTTACAGTTAGAAAGGTTGAAACACCCAAAACCTTATCACATTTCATGGATCGAGGATGAGCATACACTATTGGTAAATGAAAAATGTCATGTAAATTTAAAAATTGGCAAGTACTATGATAAGGTATTATGTGATATCATGCCTATGGACTATTGTCATATTCTATTGGGTAGACCTTGGCAATATGATAGACATTCTATATATGATGGAAGATTACATAAATATACTATTTGGGCTGATCGGAGAAGGAAAATATTGTTACATTTGATTGAAGAATCTATTGGTAATGTTTGTACATCTATGAAAGTTTGTTTAATGGAAGGAAGAAAGTTTTTTAAGGATTTACAGAATAATGATGTATGTTTTGTTGTGATTCCTAACAAACCGAGTGAGAAAACAATGCATAGTATCCCTAAAGAGCTTGATAAGATACTCACCTAGTATAGAGAGATCATTTTTGATAATGTACCTAATGGTTTACGACCAAAAATAAGCATTGATCATTGTATATATCTAATTCTTGGAGGTAGTTTGCCGAATAAGGCACCACATCGATTGACACCTACCAAGAATGAGGAACTTAACAGACAAATCCAAGAATTGTTGTAGAAGGGTTTGATCCAAGAAAGTTTGAGTCCATGTACAGTACCAATTGTATTGGCACATATGAAGAATGGAGAATGGAGAGTGTGTACTGATTCTAGAGCAATCAACAAGATAATGAAATATCAGTTTCCTATACCGAGAATGGATGACATAATAGATAGTTTGAGTGGAGCAAAGTATTTTACCAAAATTGGTTTAAAAAGTGGATATCATCAGATCAGAATCAGAGAAGGTGATGAATGGAAGACTTCTTTCAAGACAAGAGAAGATTTGTATGAGTGGTTGGTTATGCCTTTTAGTTTAACTAATGCACCGAGTACTTTTATGATATTGATGAAGGGGTTTTGAAGAAATTCTTGGGTAAATTTGTGATTGTTTACCTAGATGACATTTTGATATTCAGTAAGACTAGAAAGAAAATTTGTTATACATTAAACAGGTATTGTAGAGATTAAAAGAATAAACGTTGTTGATTAATTTGAAAAAGTGTTCCTTCATGAAAGAAGAGATTGTATATTTGGGATTTGTGATTTCAGCTGATAGATTGAAAATGGATCCTAAGAAGGTTGAAGCTATTTTGGATTGGTGTACACCTAAAAATGCTAGTGGGGTAAGATCATTTCATGATTAGCAAGTTTTTACTAAAATTTCATCAGAAATTTTAGTTCAATTTGTAATGCTATGATTGAGACTATGAGAGGAGAGAAAAGAGAATTCAAGTGGACACATGGAGATAATAAAAGTTTTGAGACTTTGAAGTAGAAGGTTACTAAATTTTGTATGTTAGCTTTACCTAATTTCAATAAGGTATTTCAAGTGAAATGTGATGCAAGTGGTAGTGCAATAGGAGCTATGTTGAGTCAAGAAGGTAAACCTATTGCTTTCTTTAGTGACAAATTGAATGATGCAAAAAGGAAATATTCTGTGTATGATCAAGAGCTCTATGATATTGTTCAAGCCCTAAAGAAATGGAGACATTATTTGATACCAAGTGAATTTGTGTTGTATACTGATCGTAAGGATTTATAGTATTTGGGTAGCCAGAATAAGTTGAATCAGAGACATATGAATTGGGTTGAATATTTGTAGAGTTATACATTTATGATAAAATATAAGAGTGGAGTCACTAACTGAGCTGCTGATGCATTGAGTAGAAGAAGATCTTTAATGTCTAAAATGAGAATTGAAGTTCTTGGTTTTGATGACATAAAATATTTGTATGAAAATGACCCTGATTTTCTAAGCCATGGAGAAAGTGCAGGGCACCTATTCAAGACCAACTGAGTACTAAATGGGGAAGAATATTTCATTCAAGAAGGTATGTTGTTTAAAGGTATTTAGTTGTGTATATCAAGAGGACCAATGAGGACTAATTTGATAAAGGGAAAACATAGTAGTGGTTTGGTTGGACATTTTGGCATTGATAAAGCATTGAATTTGCTTAAGGAAAGGTACTTTTGGCCACAGTTGTATAAAAATGTTTAGAAATTTGTGATAAGTTGTGGAGTTTGTTAAGTTGCAAAGGGAGTAAGTCAGAATACTAGATTGTACCGATCTTTGTTCCTGAGAAACCTTGGATTGATATCAGTATGGATTTTGTTCTTGGCTTTCCAAGGACAACAAGAGGTAATAATTCTATATTTGTTGTTGTGGATAGATTTTCTAAGATGGCACATTTCATACCTTGTAGAAAAATATCAGGCACAATGCATATAGAAGATCTTTTCTTTAATACAATTGTTAGATTACATGGATTACCTAGGAGTATCATCTCTGACCAAGACATTAAGTTTGTTGGATACTTTTGGAAGACTCTTTGGAAGAATTTGGGTACCGAGTTGAGGTATAGTTCTACATTTCACCCATAGGCTGATGGAAAGATAGAGGTTGTAAATATAAGTTTGGGTAATCTATTGAGATGCTTAGTTGGAGATAAATCAAGTAATTGGGGTTCTATGTTGGCACAAGCATATTTTACATACAATAATTTAGTGAATAGGAATATTGGGAAAACACCTTTTGAGATTGTTAATGGCACACAACCAAGAGGTATATCAGATTTTAAAAACATTATTGGTGAGGAAAAGAGAAGTGTTGAAGGAGAAGAATTTATTGAGTTCATGAAGACATTGCATGAGGAAGTGAAGCATAAGTTGGAACATAGTAACCAAAAATACAAGGACAAAGAAGATAGATCAAGAAGACATGAGACTTTTATAATTGGGGATGAAGTAATGGTTCATTTGAAGAAAGGAAGATTTCCTGTTGGAACCTATGGAAAATTGAAGATGAATAAATTTGGTCCCTATAAGATATTGAGGAAGTTTGATAGTGGAAATGATTATGAGATTGAATTACCTGATGACATGGACATATCACCTATATTCAACATTGCAAACTTGTATGAGTATCATGAACCTGATGAAGAAATGACAGTTCTGAATAATTAACCTAAGAAGAAGACATAAGAAGTTGAAAAAAATTTAAAACAAAGGGTTGGCAGAAGCACACGAGGAAAAGAGTACATGGAATATTTGGAAAATGGAAGAACAGACCAATTAAGGACAATTCATGGATTACACAATCTGAGTTGGATTCAGCTTGGGTTGTACCTACTATATGATTGAAAGAATCATCTTAAAACAACTCTAGGTATCTGATGGAGGATCATCTTGGGTTCTTAGCAATCTTGTATCACCAAAAACAAGTTAGATTTGTTGTGCTCGGTAGCTGCTTTTGGGCCCTTGGTGATATGTTCCTGTTTTCACTAACGGGACTCGGTTGGTACTTGATTCCTTCATTCACGAAGTTGGCTTGGTTAGTTTATCGAGTTAATTTTTTTTATGCTTGGTAACCTTGCTCACTGAGTGGTTTATTTTGGATTTCTATTGATGTTGACTCGTGCATTGGAGTTTGGTCATAGATTTAATGGTTACATCAATCATTGGGAAGCATGTGAACCTAGATCTAGTCATTTCTTTTCCCAATGTTGGATCTGAAGGCCGACTTGTTTTGGTAGTCTCTATTATAAATAAAGTAGTATATTATAATTTTAGGGACCAATTTTTATTTAGGGAAATGGATTTGAAAATTGAATCCTTGATGTGGGAGGACTGTCGTACTAGAATTCTAGTTGTATTTGGCCATAACCAGGAAGGCCTTAAAACCTGACATGTATGAATCTTTCTATGGTGTTTGATATATGAAATATTTACATTCTCTCTCTCTCTCTCTCTCTCTCTCTCTCTCTCTCTCCCTATTACTATGTTATTACTTCTACGTGTTGTGTTCATAGGAGGTTGATGGTTTTTAGGTGTGCCTTTGGCCCTCTTCCCATCCTCATTACATTAGATATGGTGGGTTCATGTGGATAGGTTGATATGGAGGGTTCAAGAATGCATGTCTTTATTTATCTTGATAGGAGATAGGGTAAGTGGATGACAAGCTAGGAGTGATAACAATAGTGGATGGAGGAATATAAGGACCCAATATAGATGGAAGATTTAAAGGTCTCAGCTCTAGGACATAAGGACCAAGGATGGATTTGGAAGATAGTGAAGAATGATGCTTATGTGAAAATGGACAGAGATGAGGTGTGAAAGGGATATCAACATATTTAGAGTGAGATGCATGTCCAAGGCTCTCACCTTTAATATTTATCTTTATACCAATGGGTGTATGAGTATCTTTGATAGGAGAAACTTTGATATAAGTAGCATAATCTTGATGAGATTTATTCTTATGCAATGTGAAGATCTATGATAAGAGGGTGACGTGATACTTTGATCTTGACAAGGATATTTAAATGGTGTACAAAGGATACTTTGATATTGATTTTCAATAGGCTCGTTAGAGATGGTGGAAAGGATATCTTGATCTTTCTTAAGAAGTGGATAAGATATAGGAGGTGTAAGAGTATCTTCTGGGAAGAAATAGAAGGGGATGATGAAGACATCATGTGACCCTTGAGATATGGGACTTTGGTCAACTATTGGATAAGGATGGATGGTATCTTGATCTTGATCATTACTAATGTTTGTTTCTTCACGCTTTGGATTATACTACTTCTAAGGATGAGGTAGGAGTTTTGATATGCATGAGGGATTCTTGAAAGGCTGATGGAGTATCATTTTCAATAGGCATGATAGTTGTTGAAGCATATGGAAGCTTAGGGTCAACGATATTTAAAGCCAGAAAAAGAATTGCAACAAGATGCAAATTAGCTTGGATTTCTTTTAGAGGTAGCCCTTTAGGGTAGACATGGTCATCATGAAAAGAATTAGGTTCTTTTTTTGATGGAGGGACTTTGGATAGATTTGCTTCTTAAAAAGATGACTGAATATTGGAAGAAGTGGAGACTGCATGAGAACCAATACTAAACATAGGTTCATGATTTAGATATTACTTGAGAGTAGTATCTTGTTCTTGATTAGATGATTCATTAGGATTTTCAATTTCAATTATGTCATCATCTATGAGATCTTGGATTTTATGCTTTAATTCCATGAAATTTGAAGTCTTATGCTCATTATTTTGATGATATATACAATAGATAGTCAAGAATGAGATTCCAAATGATGTGATTTGAGGCAACATGATGAGATCATTTTCAAGTAATTTTTCCAAAGAAGACTCATAAGATTATCCCAAAGGAGTGAATGATCTATCCATTGGACTAGTAGATTCACTTGTATTTAAAAAAATTGAGATTCAATCTTTTGATGATTTGATTTGTTGCTTTCATAGGATTGATAAACAAGATTCTTAACTGAATCTAATGTAACATCTTCATTGTCTTGATCAGAGATTGGATTATCTTAAATGTGATCCTTTGAATCAAATATTGGATTGTCATGTTTATATATCTTTGTTTGAAGAAGATGAGGACATATGGATATCACTATTAAAGAGAAAAGGATAGCTTGATCTTAATGAGTACTCTTCAGATATTGTTTCCTTTTCTTCCCAAGTCTTAGATTTGTGATTGCAAGGATTGAATCTTCTTTGTGAGAATTATGATAGAATTCACTTCTTCATTTTTGTCATGATCCTGGTATCTAAACCACTCATTTTCAGCCATGGTATGATTGCTTTGAGTTTCTTTACGAGAAAGAATAGTCTCTTGTGATAATGTTTGTCTCTTGAGATCTTGAATTTGATGTGACAAGGAGGCCATGAGAATGTATGATTATTTTGAGGAAAAATAAAAAAATGCAAAATTTTCATTTTTTTTTTGTATTTTCTAGGTTTTAGTAATTTGCATTTTTGGAGGTCTTTTGCTCATTTTTTAGAGTTGAGACTATCACCCATCTCAAAAATTGGGTTACCAAAGGCACCTAATTTCAAGAATAGAATTAGATTTCTCGAGTATCTTTCCAACGGTGAAAACGGTTCACAATTTCGAGCACTGAGTCAAAAGTTATGGCCTCTCAAAGATAGGGTATGTTTTTAAATTTTTTTAAATTTTTTTAAGAATTTTTAACATTTTCCAAATTTGATTTGTACTATAAATGATGAAATCTGGTCTAGATCATGAATATTTGATAATCCAAGGATTTACATGATATGAACAAGATTGAAAATAATAAGGGGTTTGATAAGACACTGATCAAATGAGCCAAGGATGATGACCACAAAGGGGTAATATCCATTTACACCAACTATGATGATATAGGCTGATAGAGGGACCAAAAGGGCATCCAAAACTGTAAAGGTCAAGATTGTGACAAATGTTTAAGTACTCACTATCCCAAATATGACTAACAATAGGTGACTCTCTAATTTCCCCAAATGCAACTCAAGATGAACCATATACGACTCAATAACCAAATTTGACTCTGGATTAACATGATGTAAGTCACTTTCCCAAATGAGACTCTAGATAGACAATATGTGACTCTGTTACTAGATGCAACTTTCTGTTGACAATATGTGACTCAAAAATTAGGATACATCTCTCTAACTCATCTAGGGTTTTGCCACTATTAAAAGTTTGAATTCTTTTATGTTTTCCAAGTATTTATAGATTTTTTTGAAGTGTTTCAAAGTATTTTCCAATGAATTATTAATGAGAAAACATGCTAAGCACATGTGATTAAGGAAATCCAAGCACACACTAACCTGGCAAGAATTGGAAATAGTTTCAAAACCTTTGCTCACAAACTTAGGTACACTTTTGAGAGCTAATCAGAATATAGCCATTGAAGACCACACAATGGGTCAAGCAATGTTGTATTATCTGACTTGAAATTTTCAAGGGAGATACAATATGGTGAGTGTCTTGGGGAAGTTACTATCTTCCTTGAACAAAGATTATCAAACTTTTAGGAGTAATCTAGGTGGTCTCTAGCAAAGAGTTTCTAATTTGGGCATCTGTTCATAATTGTCTCCCATAGTCTCTCATAGAAGGAAAGATTGAAGCCTATAGCCCTATGAGTACCTAAACATGTGTAGTCTTGCAGGAAAGATTTAAGTGGCTCCTCTCTACACAACATCCGAGAATGTCCAAGGAATGATCAAATCAATGTTCCAAGAATAAAAATGACTAAGTCTTCCAAGATTTTCATCTCAAGAAAGTGTCTTTATTATAGTAAGGTAGAAAGGTTGAGTTCTACCTATCCTCACTAAGGTCATTCCCAAGAGATTTTTACCTCAACCGACATGCCCTCTAAAGAATTAACATGAAAATGAAATTGGATTGGAAACTTAGGAGTTTGGATTTATGATTTTCTAGTAGGGAAAATAACATAATCTCCTATCCGTGTTGTTTTCTCCCAAACACATCAAGCAAGTTGTTCAATTACCAAGATTCCTCTAAGTGAAAGTTTAGGTGCTTCTAGGTTTCTAATTTTCCATAAGGGAAAAGAGCATAATCCCCTCACACTCAAAAAACCACTAAAAGTGAATCTAATAATTATCTATGTGGCTAAGAAAATAAGCTTAAGAATATAAAATGTTTTCTCAATTCTCTTCTTAGGCAACTAGCTAAACCTCAATAGTAATTTTGAGAGTTTATCTTCAATAATCATCTTGCAAAAAATGTTAAGTTGTCCAAAACATTAAAAATAGATAAGGAAAACATTAGATTATCAGCTTAAAACATCAAAATTTTTATTAAAAACTTGAAATTAACCCTCTATTCCCAAATGCGACTCTCTATTTTAGACAACTTTCCCAAATACAACCCAATTTCCTGAATGCGATCCTATTTTCCCATGCACTACTCAATTTTCCCAGATGTGATTCAATTTACTAAATGCGACTCATAATCATATAAATGCGACCCAGTCACCAAATACGACTCACTGTCAATAGATGCGACCCAATTTTACCAAATGAAACTCAATGGATAGTCAGAGCATGAAAACATGAAGTTTGATGAGAAAATAAGGTAGAAATGTGGGGCTAGGCCCCATGGTGGGTGCCAAAAATGTGCGTGTAAAGTTGTGAACCTACAAAACTATACACAACACTTCAACGAGACATTAATTTCAAAGCTAGTATTCAAAATATATCAAATTAAGAAAATAACATATGAAGAGCATCTCATTGGTTCCCAATTGTGAAGATTCAATTGATTAGTAAAGTGATCTCAGAATTCATATTTAATCTAATTGAATAGATAATCACACAATGGAAGTTTCAAACTAGAATGCATCTACATGATTGCAATTAAGATGAATTGGTATCAATAAGCTAGATTAATGAAAATGAAGCTAATAATTATGCATTTGCTATGATAAGAAGACTAAACTCAATCAAACAACATGTAATTACATAAAAGATAGATCTCCCTAAATGCCTTGATCAGGTGCTTATTTATAGATTTCCAATTGTGAGAATTGGATGGAAATTGATTTGAATTCAAATTCGATGGTTGAGATTGATCCAAGATGAAGGGTTGTTGTTTACTCTCACTTGATCCATGTGAGTGATCCTTGTGATTGAAGCTCATTGGATAGATTCAACTGATTTGTCCTTTTATGAGTTGAGTGGATAATATGACAATTAATTAATTCACTTTAAATAATATCACTAAGCATGTGTATTTTTTACTTTCATTTGATTAAATGACTATGATAATTAGTTAAGAAGTGCTTGATCACCAATCATTGATGATTGATGAATTATGTAATTAAATTGATCTAATATAATAACACAATTATGCTTAAGATTAGTTTGATTTTATCACCTGGTTGAGATTTAGGGCAGTTGGTTTAGCTAGAGCATTTTTAGGTGATTACAATTTCATCCATTTTTCAAATTTGATTTTAATTTTGATTATGGTTTTAGTTTGTCAAATTGGTGTCACATTTTGATGTTTGTATGTTCAAAGGTTGTGAGTCTTGATCTTGATTTTCATACATTTGTCAAATACTTGTGTGTTTCATTAATTTAGTTCAATGATTGTTCACTCATAGGATTTTGGATTTCACCCCCAGTTTGACTTGACAAAATGATGATGGACACAAACAACTTCCAAACCATGATGAAAAATTTATTAGACAACTGAGATATGCAAATATGAAAATTTATTATGGCTATGTGCAAGGATAGAAAATTGCAAATGGATGCAATGTGACATACTTGATAGATAAATAATCTTAACTTAAGACAAATATCGTCTATTTGCTAGATTTTCACTAGTGTTTATTATGATTTTTTATTTTATTTTATTTTATTTTATTCTTTCTTTTTCTCTTTTTCATTTTTATTTGTAATTTTTTTCTTTTCTATTATCAAGGTGACTTTTTGCTAGGTTTTCACCAAGATAATGATTTTTCTAGGACCACTTTCTGATTTTTATGCTTTCTTCAAGAATTTTTTATTTATTTCTTCAGGATCAATTTCTACTATACAAACTGAACTCAAGTTGTAATGTATAGAATCTCTTAAGGTGAACTTTGTTGATAGGTTCTTGAAGTAGGTCTCCATCACATATGGATAATTTGTATGTCCCTGATTCATATGTTGACACAATGAAAAAAGGACCTAGCCAATTAGCTTCAAATTTTCCTTTCTTTTCTCTATCTTGTTGATTTCTTGGATTTTCCCTCAATACTAGGTCACCCACTTGGAATTCCCTAGGTTTTCATTTCTTGTTGTAACTTATTGACATGCACTTTTGATATACTTTCAAATGTGCATAAGCTTGTTGTGTCTTCTCATCAAGTAACTCTAGTTCTTATAACCTGGATATTCTATTGTCCTCATTTGATAAAATTCCATGTAATGAGATTCTTAAGGAAGGCATGTCCACTTCTAGGGGTAAAAATTCTTTTGATCGATAGTCTAAAGATAAATGTGTAGCTCATGTTGGTGTTTTAACACTGGTTTGATATGCCCATAATGTAGGGTTGAGTTGAGTATGCCAATCCCATCCAGATTCATCAACTATTTTCTTTAGGATTTTTAAGATGTTTTTATTTGAAGCCTCTTCTAGTCCATTTATCACAAACTTCTTCTACATCTTTGACCTTGAAATATTTACCATTGTTAGTGGTAATGGCCTGAGGAATATCATATCGACAAATGATGTAACTCAAGATTAAAATGGATATTTTCTTTCCAATAACAGTTGAAAGAGGTGCAACCTCAACCCATTTGGTAAAATACTCTATAGTTGTAATGATGTATTTATGACCATTGGAATATGGTGGATAGATCATCTCTATCAAGTCAAAACCCCACTATTAAAAATTCAATGGTGTAGTGAGAGGGTGCAGTTCCTATACTGGTATGTATGAATCAAGTTCCCATGAACTTAGTGTTGACACTTGAAAATTCAAGACCTAAATATGCAAAATATCAGGGAAGTATAATATTATTTTCATTTTCATGTTATTTCCCTATGTTAAAAAATTAAACAATTGAAAAGGCCTCAATAATTATCATTATTTTATGTTTGTGGAATAAGCTTTTAGTTATTTTATTTTAATGAATTTAAAGCATGTATATTTTGAAATAAAAATAATTATATAAAATTAATAAGATGGTTGGGTAAAAAAGGTGGTGAGAGGGAGTTGAACACTCAACCTCTCAAGCCAACCCTTTTTTCCTACCTACCTACCCTTCTACCCTCTAACAAATTAGTCTATTGTTATTCTTTAAGAGGCTTTGGAAGTGGAATTAATTTATTTACATTCTTGTGTGTAGGTGAGAAAATCCAGAAAAATTCTCACATAGGGAGTAAATCTTATCAAAATAATTTTAATTTTTGAATATGAATATTCTTTTCTTGTATATTATTTACTTTATTAATTTTAAGAAAAAAGAGTGGGGAGAGGGAGTTGAACACTCAACCTCTCGACCCACCCTTTTTTCCTATCCTAACTACCCATCCTACCCTAACCAATGTCTTATTGTATTCCTTGGGAATATGGGTAGAGGAAAATGGGATAGATTTAGATTACTTTCTCCCCTTTAGCAAATTTAGAAATCAATTATTAAGGTAAGAAAATATTATTGAACCTATGTTATATTATGTATTTTAAAAGATTTTACACTTTGATGAGATTTAGATTTTCACTATGTAATTCTTTTTAGGGCTTATTTTAATTTACCTTAAATTACTAAAGAGAAATAATGCAATAAGGTATTTCATTTTGGTAAGTTGGATTATATTTATGTGTTTTGAAATTATTTTAATATCTTTGGCATGAATTAAGTTTTCAAAATACTTAAAAATAATCTCTTACTTTTACCCTATGGTAATTTTAAAATCAAATTATTAGGGTATAATGGATTGTGTTTTACCTTATTGGATTTATATTTTTCACCTTTGCAAATACTAACTAGGTGACTTAAATACATATGTCCCTATTATTATGTTTTATTTTTAGAGATGCATAATTAGGGTTTTATTTTAGAAAGTGTAAAATTATTTTGCCCTAAAAACCTAAATGCATTTTTATAAAATGAGTTGTGAGAGTATATTTTATTTTTTACATTTGAATGAATTTCTTGATATTAGGGATGTTGTTTTTTATCCTCTTTCTAAAGTATTAATACTCTTACCCTATGTAAATTATTTTAAAATATCACATTAGGGTACGTATTCCCCTTTTTTCTAGGGTGAGTTATAATATTTACAACTCATGTACCCTAAAGTTTTAGAAATATTTTTATATGAAATTAATATTGTTTCATATTTTTGAAAAGGTATTTTGTAATGCCTAAAATCCACTGGGCATTACACATCTTGTTTAAAACTTAATCAAATCCAAATGTCTAGTTTAATAAAGTAAAACTTAAAATCTTAGTATTAATTCCTAATGTATAGATTTATTTCTAAACCAAATGGAGGGAAAATATAATACATAGATCTTTTAAAGAACAAATGATTATCATAACTTTAATCTTATTATAGAAATTTACACATACATTCGTTGTGAATGTGATTTATGCAATTTAAGTAACAAAATGATAGCATAGGCTTGAAATCTTAAATCAATTATCAAATGAACTTTTTGCATATCCATAACCAATTTCATGTACATAAATGAAGAAAAAACTGATTTAAAGTTCCATTATAGATTACAACAATTTAACTTTTAAAGAAACAATAATTTAATTATGAAATATCTTTGAAATACAACAGTAGTAAATCTTTTTCACTTTTACAATTACATTATCCTTGAGTACAATTAGAGTAGTACAAGATTATTTTAAATTAAATACATAAGTAACATTTCTTTAATATCCTTTCTTTCATCTTTAACTTGAGACTTCAAACTTGGACTTCATCTTCATACTATGCAAATAAAACCTGCAACATAAACTTTTCCCACATGGCCATGGAGGCTCACCTCTCAGCCTAGGCCATTTCATGGCCACCCCTGAGCTAGGAGAAACAAGAAATGGATGGGTTACAAACAAGCAACACAAACATAAACATGCATGTCACAATTTGGAAACAAATCAAGCACATATGACTCCCTTCCCAAGCTTGCACAAAGGATTCCAAAAATTGGATCCATAGATGGATGAAGGTGGACACTTCTCTTATGGAGACACCTATCTTATACCAAAATAAGAATTTCAATAAAATCTCACATGCCTTCACAAGGCCCTTCCAAACATACAGCTCAATTCCATGAGCATCAACACATCCCTTATGACCCCCATACAAACATAAGAAGGCCCTCAAGGATGCCCATACATCCAAGTTCTCATACATAAATAATTCTCAACTAGGCCTTTCACACCAAGTCCTACTAAAATCCTCCCAAGGATGAGGGGTAAAGTTGCACACCCTTAAACATGAATCAAATCAAGAAGACAAACAAGTTTGAAGTCAAAAACTTACAATGAAACCACTAAATACAAGATTCACACACAAGTTACTACAATTTACAAATTTCACATATGTACATCTTTTCAATGCAAATACAAAACAAATACATGATAGAAACCACCAACCTTCTCCTAAGAAATGACAAAATTGAAAGGTTGAAGAAGAGCTCCTCTTGACTCCAAGCTTGCTTTCCTTCTCAAATAAACTAGCCCCCAAAAAATCTCTAGTCCTCCTCTCACTACACAAATCTAGCATACACAAGATGATCAAGTCCCCTTTCCTAAGTCTCTCTCCCCTAAAGACATTCAAACATTTCTCTCTCATTCCCTCTTTCCATGGAAAATTAGGTTTCTAGATCCAAGACAAAATGACACTTGCCCTTGCTATAGAAATGGGATGAAGTTCAACACATGGAAAAGTAAGGCAACCTAGAGAACATTACCATTTTCGTTTATACAAAAGTTGGCCCATTTAGAGAGACAAAATAGTGGCCTAGGGAAGTGGAAAAAGAAGAAATAGGCCCCCTAACCCATGTGCTAGACTTGGGGCACTAAAACCCAACCTTAACTACACCCTAGGACTCCACAGAACCCCTCAAAAACCCCAATTAAACTTGCATCCGAAAATTGAGTATTGATAACATAAATCTTGGTTCCCTAAACCACCTACCTAGCCTAGGAATACTCAAGACCAACTAAGGAGAGGGTGGAGTCTATATTTCACTCAAGCATGTCATATCATCACAATGGTGTCAAGTGACACCTCACATAAGTACACATCACATAACACACTTGACATGCTTAGTGGACAAAATACATTTATATTTTCACAAAATGAAATTTACTTTCAAACATGCATTTACAAACATTATCAACCACATACACATATGCATCACATTTACAAATAAAAATCACGTTACAATGAGGTTGTTCTCTTCTTAGAGCTAACCTTGGTTTCAAACTGATTGCACTTAGATCCATTCTTGTTTCCCCAAATTTACAATCATGGCCATATTCCTGCACACTCGATTCCGATGTCAGTACCTCATAAAATATTTGCATTAATAATCATTTCAGAAATGAAATAATAACATCTAAAATGAACAAATATAAATAACTGCATTTCATGAATCATTACATAATCCACATTATACCCTAATTCTTCAAGCATCAAAATATCAATTCAAATTTTCACATAAGCATGAAATCCTAAGTTAATCATTAAACCATGATACCATCAACATTTACTATTCTGTAAGATAATGTAACAAATGCAGGATATAGAATTCATATAGCATAGATAAGGATGGAACTAAAATGAGCATATAAAGAGTATGACTAACATCATCATCATATAAATATATAACAATCATATCATAAGGTCTAATGATAGAAAATCAAAATCCAAAATAGGTCAAATGTGTCAAATCAATGTATCATCAAGGTAAGCCAAAAGTCAAAACAATTGTCGAGCTAGGATGGGTCAGGGTAGGACCTCACATCCTCCCCCCTAGGAATGAACTTCCTCCTAGAGTTCATCGAATAGATGGGGCTACTGATCTCTCATCTATGCCATGTCCTCCCAAGATGCTTTGAGGTTGCCAACATCTGACTGCTGAGTGGATTACCCAAAGGAAAATCTCTCACAATGTGCCCCATGGCACCACATGTATAACATGGTCCTCTAGCTTGTAACTGACTCCCCTAAATTCTAGACTATTGCTGCCCACTTGTCATATCAGATCTATTGAAGCCATCTTTGGATGACTGAGTCTGAGCTCCCTGGTCATGTTGGGGACTTTGCTGAGACTGTTGTTGCTGTTGTGGTGTACTGGAGTTCTCCTGATTTCCCTTCCAGTGGGATTTCTAGAAACTAGAGTACTGTCATATGAAACTATGCTTATGTGACCTATCTCATGCATAATGAGATCTTTTATGGATCTCCTCAGCTATCATGGCCCTCTCTATAGTATCAAAAAAGTCACCTGATGGTACCATCCACACTCTGTCAGCTATGGTATAGTTCAACCCCTTAATAAAGTGGTTGACCTGGAGTTTCTCATCTGTCATGTAATCAACATAAGGAAGGAGCTTGAGAAACCTGCACTCATACTATGCTACTGATAGTCCTCCCCACTGTAGGTCATGAAACTCATTGATGCAATGTTGTCTAAAATGTTTTGACATATGTCGGGCTCAAAATCTCTTCATGAAGGTCTCCCATGTGAGGGTATCTATGACAAGATGACTCTTATATTTCTCTTGCCTCCACCATGTAGAGGCAGTCCCCCTCAGCATGTGAATTGCAAGTTGTGCCTTAAGGTTGCTCTCGTAAGGGTGCAACCCAAAACATCTCTCAAGGCTAAAAGGCCAAGCCTCAACATCTTCTCCATCTTTGGATCCTGAAAAGGGTGGTGGTTCAAGTCGTAAGAGGTTTCTGATCTGGTCCCCTATATCATGGGGCACTATCGACACTATCGTTGGTGGTGGTTCTGGCATGTGTACAGACTTGTCCACATGATCTACCAACTCCTCTACTCATTTGGGTGGAGGACTTCTACTCCACTTCTGGACCTCGACCTGCTAGCCTCCCAGAGGTAATCTATCCATAATTATATCGGCCAAATTCTGTAATGCATTAAGGATGTCTTGGTTGGGATTAGGTGGTGGTACAAGAGGGGGCCCTTGCACATCACCTACTCCCTCAGCAGTCCGCTCACCTCCCTCTACTACCACACGATCACCTCTAGGTCTCTGCCTATGTCGGCGAGCACTACACGTGACTGGAGGCATCCTATTGTCTTCGCTCTACTAAGGTTTTTCCTGAAAGGATGGAGGTCTTAGAATGAACAAAAAAAAGATCCCTACTAGCATGACATAATATACATTCATTAAGTCGAAGAAGAGAGTAAATTTATTAAAATTTAATTATCTATATATCTATATATAAGTATAAATTTTATTAAAATTTAATTAAACAAAACTCTAATGTTTATATGAGAAATTCATTAATTTCCAGGAGTACTAAAGATTCCAACATAATATAGATTAAGCTGTAATGCTATTTTTATGTTGACTTGTATACTGGCCACATATATTGGCCCCATAAAAATAACATTATCAAGTTTTAAATTAACTAGCTTTTAACTAAAAACTTAAATTACATTTTTTTCATATTAATCTCAATTTGATTAATGTGTCAGACTATTGTAATGCCCCAAAGTACTAGGGTTAGAGAACTATTAGGGGTAGAAGGATGTTAATAAATATTAGATTTAAAATATATATTGAATGTACCCCTTGATTTAAAATATAATTTTATTTAAAATTCATTAAATATTATTAATGTTTTCATTAGGGTTTTATATTGATAAATACTAAATTTCTATTTAGAAGTTATTATTATAAAATATTAGGGCAATTAATTCTCCTAAGTCCCTACTAGGGATTTTTAATGAATAAACTAATTCCCCATTAATCCATTTATTAAAAGAAGATAAAAAAGTCAATAATATAATAATACTAACCATTTAATTTCCCAAAACTTTAATAAGACATTGGACAAATCCCAATAATATTAAATTAATTACTTCATAAATTTCAATTCTCAAAATAATAATAAAATAATATAAAGGTTCATAAAATAAATATTCCAACATTTACAACTTTAAATAATTTTAAAAATTGCATTTAATAAAAAAAATAAAAAAAATCCAAAAAAAGAATCTCACTAATTAATTAAAAATCACCATTACATAATTCCAACATAAAATTAAATAAAACAATAATTAAATTAATAAATACAAATTTCCTCTAATCTAAAAGATATGACCAAGAGAATAAATAAATCAGTTAACTTTATAAAAAAAAAAAAATCAAATCTCATTAAAAGGCAAAGACAATTTTTTTAAAAAAAGAAAAAAATCAAATTCCCACAAAAGACTTCTAAAAAAATTCCACCAAAAACTATTATTTAAATAATCTTAATATTGCTTTTAATAATAATTAAATCAAAGTGAGACCCACTTGAATTATAAAATCCATCTTTACAAAATTCAAAATTACAATCCTCTAAAAAAGAATATATAATAAAACAACATTAATACTATTAAAATGTTAAGTGACTTCCTAAAGTCACTTAATCTTAATAACTAATAAAGTCTAAAGTAAGAATAAAATATTAAAGTGGAAACAAAATAATTAATGTTCAACTAAAAGGATTCAAAAAACAATAAAATATAATGAAGAATAATAAAGTGGGGATTCCTAAGTGGGAAATCCTAATCCTAATTCGAATTTAGGGTTAGGCCCCATTTTAAAAGGTGAAAAAAAAACTCAAATGTGTCATTTGAATGTGTAGGATGAGGCAGAGGGCTATGTGATGGAAAGAGGAGTTTTTTTGTATTCACACAAGAGCTCATGTGTGTGTATACACACCGGAGGTGTGTATATACACACAAGCATTTGTGAGAGTATGTCCTTACATGATATGTGCAAGTATTTAAAAACAACATAGGGTTTCATCTAAACCCTCATGGTAATCTCTTTTTTTTTTATATATTGTTCTATTGCAACTAGCTGGTTTTAATTTCTTTAGCTTCTCTATTTTAATACGAGCACTCTCTGTGTCATGAGAGTGGCTTTTTTGGGTTTGCCAGTTACCCATAAATGGCTATATGATGAAATATGAAATCTGCTACTACATATAATCTCTAGTGTCAATAATCTGAGTTAGATGCTTATTTATTTTTATGCAGGATTTATTTTGTTTATTGCTTACTAAACGAGGGTTTTATATATATACGTTTTATATCTATTTTAATGGATTAGATCTGTTTTATTTTTTTATATGATCTTGCTGCATTCTATTTACATACAACTAACATCTAGATCTGGGTATTATTGTTTTACACTAAATTTTATCTGTTAGAAATAGATCTATTCTGAACTAATCTCTCTTTTTTTTTTTTTAAAGTGCGAAGGCCGAGATTTAAACTACTGAGTTTGATTTTTTTTTTGTTTTATTTAAAAAAATGAATATATAAAAAATTCATACATTGTCAGTTGCTCATGCGAACCGACAGTCGCACATAGGTAGTGGAGGAGAGAAGTGGGCTTGCACACCCGCAGCCCCTTTGTGGGAAACTGCGTTAGCAACACCACCCCCCACAGCCCCAAGGGACTGTGGGTTGTGGTGTTGCTCACCGCAGCCACCACAAAGTGGAGCTACAGCAGCAACCTCCCATAGCTGTTCACAGCCCATTCGGGGGGTAGGTAGCGTACAATGCCTCCACTTTTGATTGATTTGTTTTTTTTTTAAAATTAAATTTTATTTTAAATGCTTCTTTTTTTAAAGCAAGTTTTATTAAATTTTAAAAATTAATATGTATTATAATATTAATATATATATATATATATATATATATATATATATATATATATATATATATATATATATATATAAGTATATATAATATATATTAATTAGTTTTTTTTTTCTTTTTCTTTTAAAAAAAAAAACTTGTAAGGTATACAAATTTATGTTGAATAATATTATTATATCCATGTGTGTGTGTGTGTGTATATATATATATATATATATATATATATATATATATATATATATATTTCACAACATATTTATATATGTAAAGATATAATAATATGTAAAATGTATATATATAAAAGAGAGTATTATTCACAACATGAATCTGTACGGTAAAATAATGTTCCTCTCTTTCTTTCTTTCTTTTTTGGCTTTAACTAGCTTTACTTTTAATGTCAACACACTATTTAATACATTCATATATATATATGCACTCCTGAATATGAAGCATAAATGTTTATATATATATATATATATATATAATGACCTATATATATATATATGTATATAAATCAAATTATTTAATATTAGGTGTTTAGTTATTTACTCAGGATTTTCTGATCCCTAATGCATTCAGTAAGATTTATAAAGTTTAAGACCATTTTATTGTCATTAGACGAATCTGGTTATAAAACTTTTGAAGGCATGCACATATTATTCCAGAATTCTATAATGTACAAACAATAGGTGAATTTCTATTTCAAAATGCTGCTTACTAGATAATTTAATATGCTATTTTCTCAAGCTAATTTTCGACATACAATCTTAGGAGATTTAATTTATTTGAAGAGCACTAATAGTAAATTTCAACACATTAGCCATAAAATTGCAGAGAACCAATCAATTAAATTTTTTTTTTTCTTTCCTTTCTTTAGTATCTAAATTCCTATAAATGCTAAAATTTATATCTCTATACTGTTTAAACAGTAATAAGTAATACAATATTTTTTTTATAAACTTCAGGGATACTAAGCTTTAAAACCTAAATTTAACAAATTGAATTCAAAAACTTAGAAACATTTCTTGTTCTGGGATTTATAGTAAATTTCATAAATTTTATTTTATTTTAAAATAATGTTCCTGTCTACTCCCAATTACAGAATTTAGGAAATTAAAATTTCAGACAAGGTCCTTAGAGTTGAAACTAGGCTTTGATGCCAGAATGTAATGCCCAAAATCCACTGGGCATTACAGAGCTTGTTTAAAACTTAATCAAATCCAAATGTCCAGTTTAATAAAGTAAAACATAAAATCTTACTATTAATTCCTAATGTACAGATTTATTTCTAAACCAAATGGAGGGAAAATATAATACATAGATCTTTTAAAGAACAAATGATTATCAAAACTTTAATCTTATTATAGAAATTTACACATACATTCACTGTGAATGTGATTTATGCAATTTAAGTAACAAAATGATAGGATAGGCTTGAAATCTTAAATCAATTATCAACTAAACTTTTTGCATATCCATAACCAATTTCATGTACATAAATGAAGAAAAAACTGATTTAAAGTTCCATTATAGATTACAACAATTTAACTTTTAAAGAAACAATAATTTAATTATGAAATAGCTTTAAAATACAATAGTAGTAAATCCTTTTCACTTTTACAATTACATTATCCTTGAGACAATTAGAGTAGTACAAGATTATTTTAAATTAAATACACTAGTAACATTTCTTTAATATCCTTTCTTTCATCTTTAACTTGAGACTTCAAACTTGGACTTCATCTTCATACTGTGCAAATAAAACCTGCAACATAAACTTTTCCCACATGGCCATGGAGGCTCACCTCCCAGCCTAGGCCATTTCATGGCCACCCCCGAGCTAGGGGAAACAAGAAATTGATGAGTTACAAATAAACAACACAAACATAAACATGCATGTCACAATTTGGAAACATATCAAGCACATATGACTCCCTTCCCAAGCCTGCACAAAGGATTCCAAAAATTGGATCCATAGATGGGTGAAGGTGGACACTTCTCTTATGGAGACACCTATCTTATACCAAAACAAGAATTTCAATAAAATCTCACATGCCTTCACAAGGCCCTTCCAAACATATAGCTCAATTCCATGAGCATCAACACATCCCTTATGACCCCCATACAAACATAAGAAGGCCCTCAAGGATGCCCATACATCCAAGTTCTCATACATAAAGAATTCTCAACTAGGCCCTTCACCCCAAGTCCTTCTCAAATCCTCCCAAGGATGAGGGGGTAAACTTGCACACCCTTAAACATGAATCAAATCAAGAAGACAAACAAGATTGAAGTAAAAAACTCACAATGAAACCACTCGATACAAGATTCACACACAAGTTACTACAATTTACAAATTTCACATATGTACATCTTTTCAATGCAAATACAAAACAAATACATGATAGAAACCACCAACCTTCTCCTAAGCAATGACAAAATTGAAAAGTTGAAGAAGAACTCCTCTTGACTCCAAGCTTGCTTTCCTTCTCAAATCTACTAGCCCCCAAAAACTCTCTAGTCCTCCTCTCACAACACAAATCTAGCATACACAAGATGATCAAGTCCCCTTTCCTAAGTCTCTCTCCCCTAAAGACATTCAAACATTCCTCTCTCATTCCCTCTTCGCAAGGCAAATTAAGTTTCTAGATCCAAGACAAAATGACACTTGCCCTAACTATAAAAATGGGATGAAGTTCAACACATGGAAAAGTGAGGCAACCTAGAGAACATTACAATTTTTGTTTATACGAAAGTTGGCCCATTTAGAGAGACAAAATAGTGGCCTAGGGAAGTGGAAAAAGAAGAAATAGGCGCCCTAACCCATGTGCTAGACTTGGGGCACTAAAACCCAACTTTAACTACACCCTGGGACTCCACAGAACCCCTCAAAAACCCTAGTTAAACTTGTATCCGAAAATGGAGTATTGATAACATAAATCTCGGTTCCTTAAACCACCTACCTAGCCTAGGAATACTCAAGACCAACTAACGAGAGGGTGGGGTCCATATTCCACTCAAGCATGTCATATCATCACAATGGTGTCAAGTGACACCTCACATAAGTACACATCACATAACACACTTGGCATGCTTAGTGGACAAAATACATTTATATTTTCACAAAATGAAATTTACTTTCAAACATGTATTTACAAACATTATCAACCACATACACACATGCATCACATTTACGAATAAAAATCACATTATAATGAGGTTGTTCTCTTCTTAGAGCCGACCTTGGTTTCAAACTGATTGCACTTAGATCCATTCTTGTTTCCCCAAAGTTACAACCATGGCCATATTCCTGCACACTCGATTCCAATGTCAGTACCTCATAAAATCTTTTTATTAATAATCATTTCAAAAATGAAATAATAACATCTAAACTTTCGAAATATAAATAACTGCATTTCATGAATCATTACATAATCCACATTATACCCTAATTCTTCAAGCATCAAAATATCAATTCAAATTTTCACATAAGCATGAAATCCTAAGTTAATCATTGAACCATGATACTATCAGCATTACTATTCTGTAAGATAACGTAACAAATGCAGGATACAGAATTGATATATCATAGATAAGCATGAACCCAAAATGAGCATATAAATAGTATGATTAACATCATCATCATATAAATATATAACAATCATATCATAAGGTCTAATGATAGCAAATCATAATCCAAAATAGGTCAAATGTCTCAAATCAATGTATCATCCAGGTAAGCCAAAAGTTAAAACAACTGTCGAGCTAGGATGGGTCAGGGTAGGACCTCACATATTTTGAAAAGGAAATACATTATATTTAGAATTTGAGAGTAAAATTTTAAATTTAAAAAATAAAATTCCTATTTGTGGATCTTAGGTTTTATCTTAACTAATAGGATTTTTATATATTTTTGATAATTAAAAGTGGGTACCTATGATTAATTGTTTAAACCTTATTGATACTTTTCTTTATATTATCAAGTACATTTATATGCATTATATCATGGTTTTATTGATTATTTATGATGATATGTTTTAGTGATTAAAATCAATATTTTTTAGGGATCTTTCAAAAATCTGAAAATATTGCTAAATATAATGAACCCTAAATGTAGGATTTATTAAAAGTTATCTAATATTGGATTTTGTGTGTGCAGGAGTTTTACACTATAAAAAATGTGTTGATTACCGAGCAAAATACCTGAAGATGTGACAAAGCCTATTTGTAATACGGGAAATGTTTTTTTCCCTCAAGCCATTCATATGGTTAATTTTGTAATTTTTAGGGTTTGTTTTAGGATCAAGTTTTTATGAAAAGGTGCATCTTTTCAAGGGAAACCTTTGAATATGATATTTATATTGAATCATTTGAAATCAAGAGATAAGATGACACAATAGGGGAAAAAACTCCAGCAACTACAAATTTTGAACCATCATATGCAAATTTCTCAATTGTCAAATGAGATAAGTTGTTTTATGTTTATTTGAGGTTATATGTTATTATTTTCAATTAGTTTTTCAGATACTCTATGTATTAGAGTGTTCCACTGTGTTCTATTCCCTGGATATTGTAATTCAAAGTTAAAATATACAACTTGAGTATCAATAGTAGGATCTGTGTATCTTCCATTTTTTTTATTGGTCTCTTAATTTGAGTTAAACTCGATAAGATTAGTTGTGTAAATTGATTTGAATTGTGAATCAAGCGGGAGCATGTGGAATGATAGTCTTGCTTTATTAAAAGTAAGTTTTCTAAAACTATCTCTAATTATACGTAGGATTGGAAATTTCTGACTCTATAACCCAAATATTCATTAGGCACTAATCTTATTATCATTTGAAAATTGTTTTTTTGGTTCTCCTTTGTAGTTTATAAATAAATCTGATTACTTTCTTTAAAGCATTTGCAATTAGGTTTTTAGAGATAGTTCAGTTTTAGTTTAGATTTCATAAAAAATAGCTATCGGGAGATTATATCATTTTCCTCCAAAGATCATTTACCTCTTTGGAAGGAATTTCATTTGTCTATGCATGCATTTGTGCAGCGTAGGGACCTTGTGAATTTAGGCCTACCAACCTTGGCTTGATCAAGCTAGAATTATAGAGGCACTAGTGTGTGCCTATTAATTGGCCAAAAATGGTCCATCATTTTTTAGCACAAACAAATTGGTGACTCTGCTGGGGAGCTATTAGTGAAAGACATTTGCAGAATCTTTGGTTATAGTTGTTAAAATTAAGTAAGACTCTATTGGGAGAGAATACTTAGGACATTTTATTTCCTCACATAAAGTGAGGTGGCAACCCTAAAATTTAGTTTCAAAAAGATTAAGAAAAACCTATGTTAGGGAGAAGATCTCTAAAAAATAGTATATTTGTTGATTTAGAACCAATAAGGAGGAATAAGAAAGGAAGATGTTGTATGTACCACCCAAGACACAGCCTGACAAGGATGATCAAAATTTTTCTTGTGAACAATTCCCTAATTCAAGCCATCATAGACGAGAGAACAGTAATGAAAATTGTAATCCCTTTTTTCAAGGTAATAAAGGGATACGTGAGCCCCAACATGATCTGAATCAAGAAATGACTGAGAGAGAAAAAAAATTAATAAATGGGAAGCTATATTTCATGAAATGGTTGAGGCTAGATGAGAAGAGGGTGAGTCTGTAGCCTATTTGTTCATAAGGATGATGGGTTTCTATTGGGAGATATTGTTAGATATCGTGCCTTCAAGTAGGGATTTTCAAAGAAAAGTTTATGATTTGGGAGTTTCTTTAGATGACCCAAATTTGAATCTTTTTTAGTTGAATATACAAAAGCAAAGAAAAATCCTAGTGAAATCCACGACTCAGATAAAGAAATTTTTTTGGATCATATCGAAGAGAAATCCATCCCAAATCAAACTAGTGTGGAAATGAATAAGAGTCATGAGCAAGAAGAAAATTTTCTCACTATAGAGAAAATTTAAAAAATATTAGACATTGAATACCAAAAGTATATTCAGAAGGATGGTCCAAAATTTTTCTATAATCATCAAAATAAACATGCTCAAGTGATATTTGATGAAATAAAAGATAAATCTCAAGAAGGTGAAATACTTCAGAAAGGAAATATGTTTGTGAAAGGTTCTAAAAAAATTTCAAATTTCCTAAATAGTGGAGATAAAATATCACAAGATGCAACACATGTACAGGATGAAAATGCAATAAATAATATTCATGAAGATGGTAGCTTTCAGAAAAAGTTATTTGGCATACATTGCCATACTCTTGGAGATAAGCTCCTGTGTGATGGAACACCTGAGGAACCAGAGGTAACTCCTCATGGAGGTATGTATAAATTCTCTATATGTATGAACCCTTTGTTTGAAGAAATAGGAGAAAAGTTAATTGAAAATAATTTATATTTTTCAGGGATACAATAAAGTAGGGAGAAAGTAAAATTATACTTTTTCCTAGAGGCAATGTATGTCCAAAGATATTATGTAGGGAAAGTGAAATGTTTGAGAATGAAATATTCGTATAATGTGGCACAAAGGATAATTATGAGAAATTAGGGCAACCTAATTTACATACTATTGTTCACGATACAAATATTCCAAAAGGAAAGAGTTATAAGGAAAATATGCTACAAAATTTATTTATCAGGAACGATGTCATTCCCAAAAATGAAATACAAGGTGAAAAAGGTAATCAAATCCATGACAATGGAAAAATTTTGGAAAAATAATTGAAAAGTTGAAATCCATGGAGCCAAATATGAAAGATCCTACATGGATATAATAATCAAGTCATATCAATGGAATGCATCTGTGAAAAATATTATAAAGTGGATAAAATTAATGTAATTGGTAAAAGGGATGATCTTACTTTCAAAAGATGCATATTACTGCATGATCAAAATCAAGTTTATGACAGAGGTAAGAGTTTCTTTTTCCAAATTTTAGAATAGGCAAGTATGTTTTTTAACATATTTTTTCTCTCTATTTATATAATGTGTTATGAATTATTTATGTTTTCCTTTTCAGTGTCATATTGATAGATTATAGTCCATCATTTTATAATATATTGACATTAAATTTTCTCACTAATCATTTTTTTTCCCATAAAAATCTTTTATGAATAATTTTATATTGTGAATATTTACTATCGGTATTTGTACATGCAAGATAAAATGATTCATTATGGATATACTATTTAAATCTTTCCAATAAATCAGAATTATTAAAATTATAATTGTGTGCAAAAAACATTTGTCTTGAAAGGCTGGAATGAAGCAAGCTAGAGAGTTGAAAAACAACATACAAACAATAGACAATTTAATTCCCCTGCAAATAATTTAGGTCTATTTTTGGGGTCACATTGAAGCAAAACAACATTATTTTTGTGCCTGAGATGTTCCCAGCCAAGTTTTATATGAGTTGGGGGCATTTTTTATAGAAGAAATTAAGCACTTTTTGGTGTCAAAACATGTCTGAAACAACCCAGCTTTATTAATTACAGGATGAACTGGTGAAGAACAAAATGAGTGACAGGAAAGATTTTAAACAACTATCAAGGAGGATCCTTACAACGAAAATTGTTGGTACAAAGTGATAACAAAAGATCATTATTGAACATAGCAATATAGAGAAGGAAGAAAGTTTAATAGATAAAATTGATGAAGACATTTTTCTTGAAGTAGATGGTGATGATTTTAATAAGTTAATTAAGTCTGATTTGGATATTATGCTAGAGGACATAAAAACTTTACAAAGAATTAATTATAAGAATGATTCATCCCATCATTTGCAAAATCTAAAAAATATGTTGCAAAATCAAGGGAAAAATCTAAGGCATTATGAAGTTTGTAGTCTTATTATTGTTTAATATTTATAATATTAAATATCAGATATATATTTCATTAATTACAAGATAGATTCATATTATAATATTTTAAATAATTATATTTAGATATTTATGGTTCGATTTCATTATTTTATAATTATAGTTTTTATATTTAATAATTATAATTATATTTATATTCTATTATTTATTTATTAAATTCTCTTATTATTATTATTATTATTATTTATTTAATCAAATTTTATTATTTATTTATTATTAAATTTTATTAGAGAAAGGGGACATTACATTTAGGATGGTCATATGCAAGTCTTACCATTTCTTCCACTAGGAATTCATACCAAGCATTTTGATCAGGTAATTGTAGTAATGAGGCCAAGGTTTCCATTGCATTTGCAACTCTATTCTCTATTATAGGTATTTTCTCAAATGTGATTTGAACAAAGAACTTATTGAAATCATCAACCACTCTTTTGTATGGCATGAACTTGTCATCCTTTGTTTGATAATCATCATTGATTTGGTTGATCAATAATTGAGAGTCTCCAAGGACTCATAATTCTCCTATTCTCCATTCAAGATCCATTTTCATGCCTATTACCAATGCTTCATACTCAAATATGTTGTTTGTACAAGGAAACATTATCTTGTATGATTTTGGGATTGTGTATCCTTGGGGTGTAATGAACAATATACCAGCCCTCGAGCTATGTTGTGTATAGGATCCATCAAAATATAATTTTCAAGTTTGTGCTACAACTATAAGGATGTATGCACTAGGAAATTCAAATTGCATTGGTATTTAACTCTAGATAGGTGCTTCTGATAATTGATCAACTATCACTTATCCTTTGATTTCTCACCTACCAACATATTCAATAACAAATTCAATTAAGATCATCACCCATTTTGCTAGTCTCAATTTTAGACCTATCTTGCTAAGAAGATACTTTAAAGGGTCAATCTTAGCTATTGATTTTATTGGATGTGTGAGCTGTAATGTCTTATCTTTTGAGATGAACAAACAATTGCTAGATAGGCTCTCTCAATGAAAGTGAAATGAATCTCATATTTGACTAGAGTCCTACTAATGTAGTAGATTTCTGTAATACCCCTCCTATAGTTTTCTTTTCAGTTCTTATTTCTAAACTCTTTTAGGCCACTTTTATGTGTGCATTGGTTATTTTAGTGATTTTTAAGGTTATTGATGTATGAATTTATAAAGTATTTGATATATGAGCCATTGGATGGTGTGTGATATCATGTGTATGGTTACATTTATGGTTATTTTCATGATGTTTTTCTACATGTTAGGATGTTATTTATAATTATGGATTACTGACAATACTAACATTTATCCGTATGTGCATGGATCATATGTATGTTTTACATTTTTTTGGATGTGTGATATGGTATGGAATGGAGTTTTAGTTACTTGCATGTGAGATCCACGTAATGTACCATTCCCAACCATTGTCTATTATATATATGTATGCATGTTCATCTTTGTGATGACATAATTGTAAGTACCAGACATCATCTTCCCTGGATTGGCAGGAGTGAGCATGCCCTATCACAATATCTCAATGGTAAGAGAGGGGAGATAACAAATAGGTTCAAATTACAATCCTAAGCCAATAATTGTCCTGAAATAGTGGATGAGTACCCAATTTACTACCCTTTGGATTCGTCAAGGTACTGTGAACTTGTGAACCCTCCTTTGTGCTTGATTATCATATTTCGATGTATTCAGTTTCTTTAGGTTTGCATGTATGTAGGTTTGATGTAATTTTTGTGTTAAAATAGATAAATAATTTAATTAAAGTTAATTAAGTGATTAAATAATTAAATCATATTAAATATAAAAATATTAATATGAGGGTATTTAATTAATGATAATGAATTAAATACATTTGTTATATTTAAAAAGACTTAATTAAAAAGTCTAATTTTGTGAATAAAGGATTTAATTAATTATTAAATCTAAAATTGAAATTAAAAGCATAATTAATGAATTGATATTTAATTATCAATTTCATAATTATTAATATGCTAAAATATTAATTGTTAATAAATTATTAATATGAAATTTAAGATGCACATTCAATTTAATAAAATTGAATTAGGAATTTAAGTTAAAAGTTGAGTTAATGCTTATTAAGTGAAAAGTGCATATAATTATAATTATAATTAATTAATTATGTAAAAAGGGAATTGATAAAAAACAAGGTTAGGAAGTTGAGTTCTAATTCTTGATTGGGAGTTGCATGTTTGAGTTGTATATGTTGAGTTTTCTATATTAGATATCCTTTTAGCCATTATTGCACACATAGATTTGGAGATTACAAGTTTTACTTGGACATTGGGTAAAGGATTTTATTGAAAGCTTGGATTTTTGGAGTTTGGATTGTGGGCTTGTGCTAGTATTATTTCAGATCTCTTGTGAATTTGAGGGTTTGAGAAAACTCTTGTAATTTCTTCTCTTTTAAAAGATTGTCTTCTTTGTGTATTTTTGATTGATTTAGTGTTGAGATGGTTGTATTGTGAATTATCCCAGTGTACAAATAATTGATTCCAAAAGGCTTTTGGGTTTTTTTTGAATGAAGAAATCCTCACTATTTCTTTGAATATATGAATACCATTGTAGTGTTGAAAATAAATCAATGGAAAAACATATATTAGGTTAGCTAGGGTTTGACGAGAATTCTTAAGAAATATCCTTTTGGGTAATCGTTTGTAAAATTAGATTCTTTGAAAACCAATTGCTTTAAAAATAGAGAGAAAATAATATATATACATATATATTTTAATTTTTATGTTTCTTTAAATTTTTAAAAAAGTACTTGGTAGAAAATTACAGTCATTAAATTTTCATCAAATAATAGATATTAAAATAAAATTTAAAAATAAAAAAAAATATTTTTTTAAAATATATATATATATTGTGGGTGGGGACACCACCCTCCACCCACAATAGACATTACTTTTGGTGATAGTAGAGTTGCCGAACAATAGAGAAGATTTTGAGGTCGCAGAGTTGCCAGACAGACAGTTGTGGCTGCTAGGCCGCGTGGGGGTAGGCCCACATGCCTCCCCCACCAATTAAATTAATTTAAAAATAATAATAAAATAACAAAATTTTATTATTATTTAATTTTTTATTTAATAAAGTTTTAATTTAGTTTCTATTAATGTTTAGTAAATATTAAATATAGTTAAATTGGAAAAAGCGATGGCTCTGTAATTTTTTGATCACTGCAAAGTCTTCAGTGTTGATTCTTTGGATTGACAGATTTCTTGTTTCTCTAGAACTAGATATGTGAATCTGGTAAGAAATTTTATGCTCCACCAGAAGTCAGGTCTCGATAACGCCAAAGTCAAGCATTTTTTTGAGGTCGATGGGTGGAAGACGGTATCATGCAATCACAGAAAACCATAGGATATTCCATTGGACCCTTTTTTCATCCATACATTCAACAAATTTTTAGTTCTTTCTCCCTCTTCCCTTGGGAATTATCCTAGGGTTTCTTTTTGGAAGAGGTAGCCAAACATTTTAACGAAGTTTGGTAATATTAACCCTTATAAGGAGTGAGCAGGGTATCCCACTTCTGGGAAATCTAAACCCTTTTCTCTGTCTTCTCCTTCTAAAAGGAATTTGTACTCACAACCACATTGCCGAGATGTGAATATAGGGAAATCTGACTTTCCTAAGCACAGATCATTTGAAAAATCTTTGTCTTCCTTGGTGAAACACTATAACAATTAGGATGGGAAGTTACGGCCGACTATGGTAATAGATCGTGAGTGCAAAGGTAAAAGCATCCCTCTTATCACGACGAACATAGGTAATATATACTCACCTCCCCATAGAAGGTCTTTACTAGAAGAACATTCTAAAGAGGTCACACATATATTTGAGAGCTATAATGCTCTTGTTAAATCATCTAATAACCTAACCTTGTGATCCCCTAATCAAAAAATTTTGAAATTAGATTTAAAAGATGGATTAATAGAGAGAACCCAATAATTGTGTATAGGGTATGGAATAATATGCATGTGGAATGGCTTCGGAATATCGGTTAGCAAGATTGCTGATTGGTTAAGATTCAAATTGCAAAATAAGGTAAGTATATCGATACTCCCTAAAAATTTCATTTATGTAGATTGCAATAGTAAAACACTAAAGAATAGAATACTAACAGAAGGACTCCCGAAATATAGAAATATAGATTTTACAACCCTAGAATGGATCCCTCTCTTTAATCCCTCTATGCTTAAATGATTTCTTGTAGAAAAAGTTGTTCTTGTAACCTCCCTTTGGAACTCTCTAATAAGGAATCTCTAAGGAAGAAAGGTAATAGCATAGGTAAATTTGTAGGCTCTGTAGAATTTGAACATAACTATGCTAAAAACATTATTCTTGTCCGAATGAATATAAATGATAAACTTATTCCTCCTATTGAATTCTATTGTAATTTTTCCTCAATTATCATTAAACCTACAATTATTGATTATAGCATTGAGATGGATGAATAAAAGGATGCCCCCATTTCCAATAATATTGGAAACATGGAACAACATAATATTAAGGATAAAAACATTAAAACCTCAACTATTCAGAATAATAATAAAATTGTGATTAAGGATTTAGCCTCTCCTCCTCAAAAACAAAATATAAATATTACTTTTCTTAACAACATAGGTAGATTTGTAGTTGAAATTAATGATAAATTGGTCGATGTCGTGGTTCCAATTAAACATGATCATTTAGAGTCCTTCAATAAGCTTGAGAGAAATGAGAAGAGAGTAGAGCACTCAGATAGTACTCCTTTATTTCAGCCCCCAATCATACTAGCTTTATTAATGAGGCTCGTATATGAATGGATGATGCTCTCACTCTCAAAATGATTAAGGGTATTACTTGATAGGGATTGGGGATGAACTAATCACTAGTTAATGCTACTTGCTCTTCCTCTAAGACCTTTGGTGTCTTACAAGATCACCCAATGGACCTATAGGATCACCTTTCTTCTTATGATCCCCTAATCCATGCCCCACTCCTCTAACTTCTGCAAATTCCCATCTCTTCCATCTTCTAGGTCCTCATATTTGATGAGGAACTCTCTATCCTCCTTAGCTTCCTCTAAAACCAAACCTCACCAATATTTCCAAGCTTCTTATAGGGTTATGGAGGTGTTGTAAGACCTTCCACTTCACTCATTCCAATGCTTAAGTTAACCCTTCTCACTAATCTTCCTTACCGATATCAAGTTTTAGCACTGAAACATGGCTACAAGGAAAGTGCCCCAATTAGCCCTCCTATTTTGAGAAAGTAGGGTATAACTCAAAAAATTCCCATTAACCACCTCTTACTTCCTTTTGAGACTCTCAATCATTTATCTAGGTCTCAAGGATTTTCAAGGTCTTAGGCCCCCAAACGACCGTACAATGCCCTAAATCTATTTGAGGGTTTTCAAGGGTTTATAGGCCTTCCCAAGGCTTGTTTGAGTTTTGAATTGGTTTTGTGTCTTCAAGGATTGGTTGAAGCTCCTCCTACTCACCAAGGAACCTCAACACATCCTCCTACCAAATCCATGCCTCCATTTAGGTGTAGCTTCACAACCCTGCAATCTTGAAGCTTTGCAACTTCACTCTTCCCTAAGTGGGCAACCACTGGCTCACCTAGGGTAAGAGGTTAGAAATGTCTCCACTACATTTGAGGGCCCTTCCTCATGCATGTGACAAGTACATAATGCACACTCACTATCCCCAAGAGGCCATACTATTCCTACAGTGGGATAGTGAGTTACATGCTAAACAATGCCAACTACCTGATTCAGGACAACAAACTTACAAACCACAAAATATTTACAAAACCTTGAAATTAAAGCACACACACATAAACTAATGAATTAAAAACATTGTACGAAGGCTAAGATACAATTCCAAATGATAACAGTAAACAAATCAGCACAATCTTGCTTCCATTAGCTCTCTGTCAAGCTTCTAAACACACAAACTAGCTCCTTCAGCACTCTGTCTGTATAATACCACAATCTTATGGAAATATTAGGGTTTCCTAGGCTTATATTCTATCCCTAAGGTCTTTGGATTCATGATTAGGTTTGGTATCAGGACCAAAGTCCAAATCCACCATTATAGGAAGTGGTTACAAAATATTGTCGAGCAACATTGCAAAATTGCAAAGTTGCAAAGTGCAACTTTTACAACTTTTGACAAATAAGCTACATTTTAGCTATCTTAGGCTAATTCCTTCACCTAGATGATTCTTAGGTGTTGAATGCTTGACTCAAAGCCAAAATGACTCTAAAAAGCCATTAAATGGCCCCTGGATGATTGAGGATGACTTCATCTTATAGTGAAACCACCTAGACTAACCACCTAGACTTAAGACCTATTCAAAGGAGCTTACATGACCTCTAACCCTCTAACCTATATTGCCAACACAAAATGGTCCTCAGACCTTTATTTAATTTAAAAATCTCACTAAGAGCATCCACAACAAAATTTCATGTGGTGAGGGCCTTATGTTGACTAGGTGCCCCTGCACCATACTACCCACCTGAAAAGTTATGTCCCCTCTAGAGAAAAGAGTTGGAGATCCAATCCATTGAGCTTGAACTAGTTCTCAAGAATCTAGGTGGCCTCTAATTCAGGCTTATCCTTCCACTTGAATAGGTATTCTCTATAAGTATGCTGTCTAATCTTTGCTTGGATCTGAGAGTCTAGGATCTTCTCTTCCTATAGTTTGGGTTTAGGTGGCAAGGCTGCTCTTGTGCTTCTTCTTTAGCCTCCTCCACATTCTGATCTATCTCAGTAAGGGGTCCCCTATACTTAACCAAGTATGAAACATTGAAAATGGGAGAAATGGACAAGTCATCAGGAAGCTCAACTTTGTAAGCATTCTTCCCATACTTGGCCAGTATAGGACATGGACCTATCCTTCTCATTTGAAGCTTTGTGGGAACACCTTTTTCCATTCTAGCCTTGTTAAGGTGGACCATCACCAAGTCCCCCACACAAAAATGTACTTCTCTTCTTTTGAGATCAAATCTATCCTTCATTTTCTTG
Organism: Chamaecyparis obtusa; assembly: GCA_027943335.1. Lineage (NCBI taxonomy): Eukaryota > Viridiplantae > Streptophyta > Pinopsida > Cupressales > Cupressaceae > Chamaecyparis > Chamaecyparis obtusa. The sequence goes on along the minus strand of BSBK01001611.1, from coordinate 66,566 downwards.
GTGTTATCAATGAGGGCCTGTTTTACTTGGTCATGGACCTCTTTCATAGACTGACTGAAATCTTCAGCATAACCACTATTAGGAACTTTATTTCCTAAGGTTCTTAGTTTACATACACTCCTAGGATGTATCCCATAGACAATTTCAAAGGGACTCTTACCAGTAGTCCTATTGATGCTATCATTATATGCAAATTCTGCTTGGTGAAGGACTAGATCCCATGTTAAACCATACTCCTTGGTTAAACATCTTAAAAAATTACCAAGTGTCCTACTGACCACCTCAATTTGCCCATCATTCTAAGGGTGGTAAGCTTAACTAAATGCTAGATTGGTTCCTAGCCTTTTCGATAAGGACCTCCAAAAATGTCCCAAGAATTTTCTATCCTTGTCAGAAACAATGCTGCTTTGTAAGCCATGAATCCTCACAACCTCTTTGAAAAATAGATAAGAAATGTGGCTTGCATCATGAGTGACTTTTCATGGAATAAAATGACTCATTTTATTGAATCTATCTACTACCACATAGATGCTATCAAAACCACTCTTTGTCCTAGGAAAACCAACCACAAAATCCATACTTACACATTCCCATGGCTTGCTTGGTATAGGGAGAGGTTGATAAAGTCCTGCATTTGTAGAGGTTCCCTTTTCCCTTTGACAAATGATGCATTGCTCCACATAAGTTCTAACATCCCTCTACATTTTTGGCCAGTAGTAGAACCTTTGGAATAATTCTAAAGTCTTTTTCAAGCCAAAATGGCCACTCAAACTTCCATTATGCTTTTCTTAGATGAGGTTCTCCCTCATGGTCCTCTTGGAACATAGAACTGTCCTCCTTTAAAGAGAAAACCATTCTACAATGTAAACTCTATAAAATCACTAAGAATGTGATTAAGGTGATCTTGACACACCTTGTATGCCTTTACAAAATCCTCATCTATTTGATACAGATCTTTGAAGTTATCCACTCCTATGCTTTGTATTTGTATCTCTTGGATAGTGAGTTGTCTCCTACTCAAAGAATTTTCTACTTTGTTGATCTATCCTTTCTTATGCTTTATGGTGAAGTATATGACTGCAAGTACTACACCCACTTTACATGCCTATGACTCAACTTGTCTTGGGAGTTAAGAAATCTCAAAGCTTGGTTATCAGTGAACACCACAAATTCTTTTGGCAAAAGATAGTGCCTCCACTTCCTAAGGGATTGAAGAAGGGCATATAACTCCAAGTCATAAGAGGAATACTTTTGTTTTTCTATATTTAGCTTATCACTAAAGAAAGCCACTAGTCTATTTTTTTGTCTTAAAACCCCTCTTACTGCTATGTTGCTAGCATCACACTCTATGGTGAAGAGTTCATCAAATGTTGGTAACCTGAGGATGGGCTTAGTGGCTACCTCCTTCTTTAATGTCTCAAATCCCTTATCTGCTACTGGTGTCCACAAAAATTTGGTTCTACATCCTCCTTTTATGGTATCTAACATGGGAGCACATATCCCACTGAAGTTCCTAATAAACTTCCTATAGTATTGGGCTAGGCCATGGAAACTCCTTACCTCACTTGCATTCTTGGGAGTTGGCCAACTTAGTATGACTGCAACCTTAGATTCATCCATCTTTAGGTCTCCTTGAGATAGAACAAAGCCTAAGTAGACTAGTTCCTAATTCATAAAATCACACTTATCTAGATTGATGGTTAGGTGTTCCTCTTTCAACTTGGCTACCACAACCTTGATATGCTTTAAGTGTTCCTCTTTAGTCATACTGAAAATTAAAATGTCATCCAAATAGACTACTACAAACTTACCTATGAAGTCTTTCAACACCTCATTCATGAGCCTCATGAATGTGCTTGGAGCATTGGAGAGGTCAAATGGCATAACTAGCCATTCATAGAGTCCTTCTATAGTTTTGAAGGTTGTTTTCCACTCATCTCCCTCTTTTATTCTTATTTGATGATAGCCACTTTTAAGGTCTATCTTGGTGTAGTAGTTATCCCCTCCTAAGAAATCCATTAAGTCTTCAATCCTAGGTATTGGAAACCTATACCAGGTTGTTATCTTGTTAAGAGCTCTTGATTCTGTGCACAATCTCCATGTTCCTCCTTTTTTGGGTGCCAAAATAGTAGGCACAACACATGGACTGATGCTCTTCCTTATCAGTCCTTGGTCCATTAACTCCTATACTTTCCTTTCAATTTCTCTATTTTGTTTAGGTGTCATCTTATAAGGTTCCTTGTTAGGTAGTGAGGCCCCTAGAATGAGGTCTATTTGGTGACTGATTTCTCTCTTGGGTGGCAAAGGTGCAGGTGTACCATCTAAGATAATTTCCTTGAACTCCTTCAAGATTTCTTGCACTTCTTGAGGTATGTCTGCCTTCTTTCCCTCTATCTCCTCTTTGGGCTTTACCACAATGACATATCCCACACCTTTTTCAAGAGCTCTCATGAACTCCTTCCCTTTCAACATCAACACATTTGGCTTAATAAATGGGGTTTTCAAAACCTACTTGGATAAATTTGTGATAGTATTCCTAGATGATATCTTAGTGTTCTCCAAAACTCTTGAAGAACATGAGGTTCATCTTTGCCAAGTATTGCAGTGCCTTAGAGAAAATTCACTGTTGATCTAGCCAAAATTCAAGTCATAGTGGAGTGGCCAACTCTGACTAATGTCTCTGAAGTTCATAGATTTATGAGACTAGCTAGGTATTATAGATAGTTTGTCAGAGAGTTCTCTCAGATAGCTCATCCCATAACTTCCTTGCAAAGGAAAGGTAAGAAGTTTGTTTGGTCAGAAAAATGTGAGGCCACTTTCCAATGTTTGAAGGAAAGATTAACTAGTGCTCCAATCTTGGTGGTTCCTGAACCATCAGGGAACTTTGTAGTTTGCACAGATGCCTCACTAGAAGGGATTGGGGTGGCTCTTATGCAAGAAGGACAAGTTGTGGCTTATAAGTCTAGGAAGCTTAAAGATCATGAGCTCAACTACCGCACCCATGATCTAGAACTTGCAATAGTAGTTCATACCTTAGTAAAGTGGAGGCACTTTCTGTTGGGTCTTAAATTTGAACTCCAAATAGATCATCAAAGCCTTTAGTACATCTTCTCTCAACCTAACCTCAATGCTAGAAAACATAGGTGGATGGAATTCTTATGTGAATATGAGTTCAAGGTTAACTACATCCAAGGGAAGATGAATGTGGTGGTAGATGCTTTGAGTAGGCACAGACATGTTTTATCAGCACTATCCCTAAGCATAGATTTGGAGAAAAGAATTAGGGAGGCTCTCACTTCCAAATCTTCATTTCAAGAGGTTAAGGCAGAAATAGAGTTAGGAAGACCAATGGAAGGTCACTTCTAAGGATATTACTTAGATGCCCTAGGATTTTTGTGACAACAAAGTAGAATCTATGTGCTAGTGGTAGGAGATATTCATGCGCTTATCCTTTTAGAAAGCCACAAGGCTCCCTATTCAGCACATTTGGGGTGAAGAAAATGTATGCTAACCTATGCAAGTTTTACTATTGGTCAAAAATGAAGAGAGATATTGTAGACTACATGGCTAGATGTTTGGAATGTCAGAGAGTGAAAGTAGAGCATCAACACCCTGTTGGTCTATTAAAACCTCACCTAGTGCCATAATGGAAATGGGACATTACATCCATGGATTTTATTATGGGACTTCCATTTTATCCTAGGAGATACAATGCTATCATGGTAACAGTCAATAGACTCACCAAGGTAGCCCATTTTTCTCCCATGAAGTCCTCTTTCTCAGTAGCTTCTGTAGCCAGAGTATTCATGAAGGACATTATGAGACTCCAAGGTATTCTCAGGAAAATCATATCTGATCATGATCTAGTATTCACATCAGCTCTTTGGACTTCACTTCAGCACACTTTAGGGACTCAGTTCAACTTTAGTTTAACCTATCACCTCAAGATAGATGGGAAGATGAAATGAGTCAATCAGGTTCTTGAGGATATGCTCAGAATGTATGTTATGAATAGATAGACCCATTGGAAAGAGTATCTATATTTGGTGGAGTTTGCTTATAATAATGGTTATCACAGTTCCATAGGTATATCCCCTTTTCAGGGTTTGTAGGGCCATCCATGCTGCACCCCCTTAAGCTGGGACTGATTGGAGGACAGGGAACTTCTAGGCCCTGAGATGTTATAGGATATGGAGCAACACGTCAAGCATACCAGAGAGTCAGAGATCATATTTTGATAGCTCAGGATAGGTAGAAGAAGTATGCAGATGCTCACAAGATTGATGTACACTTCATTCTTGTTGATAGAGTCTTTTTGAGGGTGCATCCACAAAAGAGTCCAATCCATTACGAAAAAGGCTCCAAGTTGGCACCCTGATTTGTTGGCCCTTTTGAAGTCCTAGAGAGGATAGGACTAGTAGCTTATCAACCTGCCTTGCTACCTAGCCTTGATCATATTCATGATGTATTTCATGTTTTAGTTCTTAGAAATATATTCTTGATGTGACTCATGTTTTGGATTTGAATGCATTATAGGTAGTGGATGAGCAACTGGCTTTAGAGCTAGTACACATTTTGCAATAGCGAACACTAACCCTCAGGGGTCACATCATAGATCACGCAAGGGTCCAATGGGACCCCAATGATGATTCCTCTGCTACATGGGAGGATGCTACTAGACTTAGAGATGCTTATCCATATCTATTTGTAGGCTTCCAGGAGTAAGCCTAACTCTAGGGGGGGGGGATGTAATACCCTCTCCTATGGTGATACTTGGACTTTCTGATTTGGACATTCTATTATGATGGTTAGAACTATATATTTAAATTTATGCTTTGTGGATGATAATATGTTTATCAAATGATTAATATGCTCATTTATGGTTATCATTTATATGTTTATACAATGATAAAACCATCTGCTTTTATATGTTTTATGGAGCTAACCCAAGGATTTGAATCTAACCATTATCATGATGTTTTATGTTTCATGGATATGTGTCTGATGTGTTTTCATGACTCAGGATGAAGTTGTAGTTACTCACTTAGTTGAGGTCCACATGATGTATCGATCCTGGTCATCTATTTGCATATATATGATTTTTATGTATATCCATATGTATACATGTATCTCTTCTTGGTGATGCAGGATTATAGGTACAAGGTATTATCTCCACCTGGCTTCATAGGTTGAGTGATCCCCCAAAATCCTCGATCATTTTTGTTGTTACAGAGATATCACCAAGGTTCCATAAGAAGGAACTCTGCCTCTGATCCTTTTACCTTTAGGTGGGGTGTTCCTGAGTCAATCCCTTGTGTGGATGATGTATTTATCTGTCCTCTCAGTTTTTTGGTTTTGTGGATCTTGTAGCTAGTTTCTTATCTTTTGCATTCTTTGAGAAAGTATTGTAGCTCTAATTGTCTTCATGGTATGTTCAATTTCTATTAGTAGATTGTTGATGTGAATTATTGTTCATTTGAGGGTATGATTTAGTAATTTATCTTTATTACTAGGTACTTATGTACTATCGTATCTTCTTAGGAACACATTAGTATGTGACTAAATCATGTGATTTTAATATTAATAATAAAGAATTTTATGGTATTATTTTATAATACTCCTAATAACAAAATGTCTATGGCAATAATAATAATAAATTTTTTAATAATAGTGGTATATTTCATCTTATATATCACTATTGTATTTTTTTTAGAGCATATGGATTAGGTGTATAAGGAATCTCTTCTTTCACATTAGTAAATATGGATATATATAGAGGCATACATACATGTGTGTGTGTGTGTGTGTGTATGAAGATCATGATTATATTTGTGGATATGAATTAGTAGTGGGTTTAAATTATAATGTATTTGGTTTAAATAATAATATTCCTAATATTTAAATATTTGTAATATTAATAATAATGTGTCTTACTTATGGTATATGTACCTTAAGCATATGGGTGCACACATATGCCTATGAATACATATATAAATATATATTATTATATAATAAATTAATTATGTGAAGGAAATTATTATGAGACTATGGTAAGTCTATGTTATATTTATATTTGGGAAATGCCTTTGGTAAATTACAATAGTAAGTAAGTTAGTAATAGTATTCCTAAAACCTTTATTATCTATTTTGTCATCCTCAAATTTAGGAGACATAGATTAAAATCTTATTACATAAAATTTATTTATCCACGAGAATGGTTTTTCAAACCATATTATTAATGAATAACTGATGGATAGTTGGGATGGTTTCATCAATTGGATTACCCATGTAACCACTCCCTCCAATCTATATACAGGAGAGATCTCCTATGTGAGAGGGTGTTGGATAGGAGTTGATTCGAGAAGAAATGATAATAAGATAAGTATTATGCTTATAGGAAAATTATATTTGTGAGGAGAGAATTCACTATTCTCTGAGATTGGTGTTTGGTTGTTTCGGGTAGAGGCTAGAGATTTCATCCAGAAGGATTTACAGGAGTACTGGAAGAGTTTGAGAGGATTGGATCCTTCTTCATCAACCGAATCCCCATAGGACTCCAAGTTGGAATTCATCTTGAGAGTTAACTCTCCTTTGTAATATGAAATGATGAAAGTATGGTTGATGTTGGAAATATAGATGGAGTAACTGAGAGGGGGGGGAGGTGAATCAGTTACCCACAAAAATATTATCACAGATCCCTTAGATGTCTTATTAATTCATTTACTACTGTCACTCGGTAAACATACAGAGAAATGTTGAAAACTTAGTTATTGTAGTGAGTATTAATTATAAATGTTCTTAAGTATTCATCAGTGATTAACATGCATGCATAAAGAAAATAACATGAACACAAGAGACACCAGATTTAATGTGGAAACCCAATATGGGAAAAACCACCAATGTAACTAGTTACTATTTTTCACTCTTCTAAAGTGAGCCCTGTTAGGAGCCAACCCGGTTAAAGGTTACAAAACACACTATTAGGTGTGACCTTGTTAGAGGATTTAATCACCCTGTTAGGAGTGGCCTTGTAAGAGGTCTTTGAAACAATTCAATAGAACTGTCACCTTGTTAGAGGATTTACAAAATGGATGTTAAACCAACTCTATTAAGAGATTTTGAAATCACTGCTACAATGGTGAGAAAGTAACAATGAAATGACCTGAATAATGATGCAACTAATTTTTTGATTATAGATCTCTGTTCTGCTTCACTAGATTCTTCTTGATCAAATATATCTCTGCTGCTCCTCAAGGATATCTAACCATCCTTCAAAATTTGCTCACACTTTCCTTTAAAATGATTTGCATGTTCACTCATCCACACACTCTTCCTCCTTCACACTTGTCCACACTTTCACTCTCTTTTTCACTTGCACACTCTTTTAATTCACAACTTGACCTTCTATATATACCATTCGGATTGTCCATTCACATTGTCAAGTCGACACTAATAATCATTACAAACATTAACACTCATTACAACAGTCGGCTTGAATAAAAAAACTTTATTCCTCAAATTAACAAAATTCTTTACTGGGCTGACCTTGCTCGGTAAACACTAATTAGAAAAGAATTCCTTTGATGACCAAGAGATCTCGGCTACCACTGCAAATTCTGCAACATCCTTTGAAGACCGAGAGATCTTGGTAAAGACAGAGAACTGCCTTGTTGACCGACTGAGCTTGGTAGACACTAGGAACTACTTTTCTGATCGACTAAGCATGATAAGTGATATGACATTTGTGTGACATCAAAGACAACACACAATTAATCCAACAATCTCCTTTAGATAATTGTATCCAACAATCTCCCTCTTTGGCATTGATGGAAACACAACATGTCATAGCACAATGAAATTTCATAGAAAACATAGAGTAAGGAACATATCCTTAGCTTCATTCTGATTCTCATCTATGAGAACTCCCTCTATCAGCAAACTTCTATTTCTAACTGAAAAACTCTCCTTCTTAACTTCTCAAACTCTCCAAGAAAACTCTCCCTCTTAGAAATCTTAAGAAATTTCTTGAAATATGACAACAAACTCTCCCTCTTTGACAACACATGCCAAAGACAACACATACTAGGTGAATAGAAATGTACCTTGAGTACTGATTCATATGCAATGATTCCTTGACTAAGCTGCATCAACTGACTAATCTTCAATATGCTTTGGTTGATGCATCACTAAAAATTTATTTAGTGAGCCTTGGATAGGGGAATGACCCCTAACTTACCTCTTAGATACAAGAATGCATCCTTAGGTAGTGGCTTGGTGAATATATTTGCAATCAGTTCTTTTGTATGAATATATTTCAATATGATTTCCTTGTCATGTACCAATTCTCTGACAAAGTGATATTTTATAGCAATGTGCTTGGTTTTGGAATGCATTACTGGATTCTTTGAAATATTTATTGCACTTGTATTATCACAAAATATAACAATTGGTTCTTTGATCTCAATCTTCATGCCTTCCAATAACTATTTAAACCAAACAATATTAGAGTAGTTTACTACTGCAGCAACATATTCTTCTTCTGCTATGGATTGGGATGTGCAATTTTTCTTTTTACTGGTCCAAGATACCAACCTCTTGCCAAGAAAGAATGCTCCACCACTTGTACTCTTTCTGTCATCAATGTTTCCTACCCAATCAGCATCAGTAAACACTTTTAAGTCCATATTGCCTCCAAATTTATACCACAAGCCATAATCTTCAGTTCCTTTCAATTATCTCAAGATTCTTTTGATTGCCATCATATGATTTTCTCTAGGTTTTGCTGAGAATCTTGCTACTATACCAACTGCTAAGGCAATATCAGGCCTTGTATGAACTACATATTGTAATTTTCCAATCATTGATCTGTATAAGGTTTGATCTACTTCTTTTGAATCATCATCTTTGGTAAGCTTCAATCTAGTACACATGGGGGTACCAACTGGTTTTGCATCTTCCATACCAAACTTCTTAAGTATTTCCTTGATGTATTTAGACTGAGTAATGTAGATACCATTCTTGCTCTGCTGAATCTGAAGACCAACAAAGAACTTTATTTGACCAAACATAGACATTTCAAATTCTTTTGTCATTTGCTCTAAAAATTCTTTGCATTGATCATCATTACCTGTAAACACAGTATCATCCACAAATATTTCTACCAAAACAATTTTGTTATCTGGTCCTTCCTTGATGTACAAACTACTATTATCATTAGCTCTTTTGAAACCAATCTAAATAAGATAGTTATGTAATCTTTCATACCATGCTCTAGGGGCTTGTTTCAGACCATACAATGCTTTGTGTAACTTGCAGACAATATTTCTTTTGTCTGGATCAATAAAACCTTCAGGTTGCTCAATGTAGACTTCTTCATCAAGAATACCATTGAGAAATGCAGATTCTACATCCATCTGATATACCTTAAATCCTTTATGTGCTGGATATGCAAGTAGAGTTCTTACACCTTCTAATCTTGCAACAGGAGCAAAAGTCTCACCATAATCTATGCCCTCTTCTTGAGAATATCCTTTACACACCAATCTAGCTTTGTTTCTTAATACTTGACCATCTTCATTCAACTTATTCCTGAATACCCATTTTGTTCCAATTACATTTTTATCTTTAGGCCTAGGTACAAGAGTCCATGTTTTGTTCTTCTCTATTTGTTTTATTTCTTCATTCATAGCCTCAATCCAACTTTCATTTTCCAATGCATCTTTGACATTGCTAGGTCAAAATCAGCAAGTAAACATGTACCTTTTAGTTTACTTCTTGTCATAGTACCATCTGATTTGTTTCCAATAATCTAATCTGGTGTATGATGCCTCCTGACATATTTGGCCAATATAGGTTCCTTGCCTCTTGAATGAGTTACATTGTCATTTTCTTGAATTTCATCTTCAGGTTCTGGTTGCTTAGGCTCGGTAGATATTGGCTCGGTAGCTTCAGACTGAGACTCGGGTCCTTGTGACTCGGTTTGAACTTTTTCTTGTGACTCATTTTGAACTTCTTCTTGTGACTCAGTTTGAACATCTTCTTGTGACTTAGTTACTGTATTGGGCTCGGTAGATGCAGTCTCCTTATTGACAGATGTGTCTGGTAATGTATCAGGTTCAATGTAAACAAATCTCCTGTAATCCTCTGGTTCCTTTTTGCTTTCTTCTTCAGTCTTTTCTGCAAACTCATCAACTTTCACATGTGCACTTTCTATGATTTTGTGAGTAAACAAATTCAAACATCTATATGCCTTACTCTTGCAAGAATATCCCAAGAATATTCCTTCATCACTTTTCACATCAAATTTTCCTTTTAATCATTAGAGTCCTTGCACAATCCATGATAGATCTATTCCTCCTTTCAGCTATTCCATTCTGCTCAGGAGTTCTTGGGGCTGATACCTGTCTTTTGATTCCTCTTTCAATGCAAAAATTATTGAATTCATGGGAGATGAATTCACCACCTTTGTCTGATCTCAAGCACTTCATTCTTTTCCCTATTTCCTTTTCTACTCTTGCCAAATACCATTTGAATTTCTCAAATGCTTCTGAGTTTTCTCTTAGATACATAACATGTTGGAAATAATTGTCTGAAGGAAATTGCTACTCAATTATGTATTATCTTTGATGTCACACTATGTCATAGTTCACAGCAATCTGCTTCTACCGAGCTCAGTCAGTCTGCCAGACAGGGATATTAATGCTTACCGAGTTCACTCGGTTGCCGAAGAAAATTTAGTGTTTACCGAGTTCACTCGGTTGCCGAAGAAAATTTAGTGTTTACCGAGTTCACTCGGTTGCCGAAGAAAGTTTTTACCGAGTTCAGTCGGTCATCGAGGAAAGTTAGTATTTACTGAGTTTAGTCGATTATCAAAGGTAAAGGATTGTTGGTGTTTACCGAGTTCCCTCGGTCTCTGAAAAATTATAAAAAGATATGGTCACCGAGCACTGTCGGCCCTTGAAGGATTTTTGCAAATAGAGTTTACTTAATTCAGCCGACTGTTATACTAAATAGTGTCGATTTGACTAATCCAAAATCATATATATAAAAGGTCAAATGTGAAAAGTAGAGATAATACAGCAGAAGATTTATAGAAGAAAAGAAGGAAAGATATATGCGAATTTGTGAAGGATGTTTAGATATCCTTGAGGAGCAGCAGAGATTTATTCGATCAGAGAGGATCAGACTTATGCAGAACAGAGATCTGTAATCAGCAAGATAGTTGCATTATTATACAGGTCACTTTTTCATTGTTACCTTCTTATCATTGTAACAGTGAATTCTAAATCTCTTAACCGAGTTGGTTTAACAGCCATAATGTAATATGTCTAACAAGGTGACAATTCCATTGAATTGTTTTCAAGACCTCTTACCAGGCCACTCCTAGCAGGGTGTTTTAAATCCTCTAACAAGGTCACACATAATAGTGTGTTTTGTAACCTTTTACCGGGTTGGCTTCTAACCGGGCATCACTTCAGAAAAGTGAAAATCAGTATCTAGATACATTGGTGGTTTTTCCCATATTGGGTTTCCACGTTAAATTTTGTGTCTCTTGTGTTCTTAATTGCTTCCTCAATCATTTACATGCACTGATGAATATCTAAAGATAATATTGCTAATACTTTCTGCATCTTCAAAGTTACTGCAATCTATTTACCGAGTGCTAAAACAGACAACATTGTTAAGATATCTTAAAGGATCTGCAAAGAATTAATCAGGAAGTGTTTTTATGGTTGACTGATTCACCCCCCCCCCCCTCTCAGTCACTTCATCCATATTCCATCAATTGGTATCAGAGCATTTGGTGCTTGCAGGAAGGGTTTCAAAGACCTAAGCTAAAAGATCAGGATGTCTTACAAGAGGGAAATTCCAAAGCTTAACAAAGATAACTTTTCAGCATGGCAAGGTCTCATGCGACTTCATCTGGCTTCCATTGGTGATTCAGGATGCAAATACATTGATGAAGAGTATACAATTCCTAATGGCGCATTAACTGTTGAAGACATTGTAGATAAAAAGACTCACAACACCATGATGATAGACATTGCATCTGCTCTCAGCTATGAAGAATTTGATGATATTAAAGACTGCACTACTGCATATGAAATGTGGGTGGCACTGAAGAAAATATATGGTGGTGATGCAAATGTGAAGAGAGCCAAAGCAGAAAGCCTAAGAGGACAGTTTGACAAGATGAATATGAAGGAAGATGAAAACATTGCAAAATATGTTGAAAGAATCAAAGCAAGTGTAAGTGCAATTAGAGCTTCTGGAGGAACAATCTCAGATGAGACTGTTATAATTAAGGTACTCAGAACACTACTCCCTATCTATGCAATAAGAGTATCAGCTATTCAAGAAAGAAGATGTGAAGCAAACCACAGTATAACTTTGGATACTTTAGTTGGAAGATTGACAGCTTTTGAATTAGACAACTATGACAACTATGTTCCTAGTTCCAAAAATATTGAATCAGCATTTGAGGCCAAGGTTTCACTAAAGAAGAACAAGAAAATTAAAGAAGTTCAGACAGACAGCAAAGAAGAATCAGAAGAAAGTTCTGATAGTGATCTTGAAATTGTAGAAGCATTACTTGCAAAGAAGTACTCTAGAGGGAAAGGTAAGTATAAAGGTAAAACTCCTTTAATCTGTTTTTCATGTGAATAAATTGGACATATTGCAGCTAGGTGCCCAAACAAGCAAGTCAAAGAAGAAAAGAGAAGTCACAAGTACTATGGCAAAAAGAATTTCAAATCATACAAGGATAAAGGTAAGAAATCGTGTTTTATGGCTAAAGATTCTGATGATAGTGAAGAAGAAATTGTCTTTATTGCTATAAAAGATGAATCTGATGATGATGAAGATAAGATGGCACTTATTTCTCATATAAGCAAAGATGATATATGGATAATAGACAGCGGATGTTCACACCACATGACTGGTGACAAAACAAAATTTGAATATCTAGAAGACTATGACAATGGTAATGTAAGATTTGGAAACAATGAACCTTGTTGTATAAAAAGAAAAGGAAGAATCTCATTAAACAAAGAACTCATATGTGATAATGCCTACTGGGTTGAAGGACTAAAACATAATCTTCTAAGTGTAGCACAGCTAATCAACACTGGTTTCAAGGTTGAATTCATGAATGGTCAAGCAAGACTGCTGGATGGAAAAGGAAAACTCATTGGATCAGGCAAACAAACAAAAGGTAACTTATTTTATCTTGATCTCAATGAATATTCATGCTTTATTGCTCAAATAGAAGAAAGTTGGCTATGGCACAAAAGGTTATGTCATGTGAATTTTGATAACATGATAAAAATAAGCAAATTCAAGAAGGTTAGAGGCATTCCTACTTTGAAGAAACCTGACACTGGTCTATGTAAGAATTGTCAGATTGGCAAAATGAGTAAAACTAGTTTTAAGAGTAAGAACTATCAGTCTAAAGAAATTTTGGAAATTGTGCATACTGATTTATGTGGACCTATTGGAATACAAAGCTATACTGGAGATAAATTCTTTATTCTTTTCGTTGATGATTATTCTAGAATGATGACTGTTATGTATTTAAGAGAAAAATCAGAGGCATTTGAAAAGTTCAAATGGTACTTAGCAAGAGTAGAAAAAGAAACAGGGAAAAGATTGAAATGCTTAAGATCAGATAGAGGTGGTGAATTCATCTCCCATGATTTTAACAACTTCTGCATTGAAAGAGGAATCAAAAGGCAGGTATCAGCTCCTAGAACTCTTGAGCAGAATGAAATAGCAGAAAGAAGAAACAGATCTATTATGGATTGTGCAAGGACTCTAATGATAGAAAAGAACATCGCTATAAAGTACTGGAAGGAAGCTATCAGCACTGCAGTTCATACCTTGAACCGAGTACAACTAAAGAAAGACACATTCAAAACTACTTATGAATTATGGTATGGCTATAAACCTAATGTAAGTTATATGAAAATATTTGGCAGCAAGTGTTATATCTTAAAAGAATCCAGAATAAATAAATTTGATGTGAAAAGTGATGAAGGAATATTCCTAGGATATTCTAGCAAAAGCAAGGCATACAAATGTCTGAACTTATCTACTCACAAAGTCATAGAAAGTATACATGTGAAATTTGATGAGTTTGCAGAAAAGACTGAGGAAGAAAGCAAAAGGGAACCTGAAAACTACAAAAGATTCGTTTACATTGAACCTGAAACATTGACAGACACAACTATCAGTAAGGAAGCTATATCTACCGAGCCGAGCATAGTTACCGAGTCACAGGAAGAAGTTCAAACCGAGTCACAGGAAGAAATTCAGACTGAGTCTCAGCCTGAAGCTACCGAGCAAATATCTACCGAGCCCAAGCAACCTAAAGAAGAGATCCTAGAAGACAACATCATGAATCATTCAAAAGGAAAGGAACCTATACTAGCCAAATATGTCAGAAGACATCATACACCAGATCAAATCATTGGAAACAAATCAGATGGTACTATGACAAGAAGCAAGCTAAAAGGTACATGTCTACTTACTGATTTTGAACCTAGAAATATCAAAGATGCATTGGAGAATGAAAGTTGGATTAAAGCAATGAATGAAGAATTAGAACAAATACAAAAGAACAAAACTTGGACTCTTGTACCTAGACCTAAAGATAATAATGTAATTGGAACAAAATGGGTATTCAGAAATAAACTGAATGAAGATGGTCAAGTATCTAGAAACAAAGCTAGACTGGTATGTAAAGGTTATTCTCAAGAAGAAGGTATAGATTATGGAGAAACCTTTGCTCCTGTTGCAAGATTAGAAGGTGTAAGAACTCTACTTGCTTATGCGGTGCACAAAGGATTTAAGGTATATCAGAGGGATATAAAATCTGCATTTCTCAATGGAATTCTTGATGAAGAAGTCTACATTGAACAACCTGAAGGTTTTGTTGATCCAGACAAAAGGGACATGGTCTGCAAGTTACACAAAGCATTGTATGGTTTAAAACAAGCTCCTAGAGCATGGTATGAAAGACTCCACAACTATTTGATCCAGATTAATTTCAAAAGAGCTAATGATAACAGCAATCTGTATATTAAAGAAGGACCGGATGACAAAATTGTATTGGCAGAAATATTTGTGGATGATACTATATTTACAGGGAATGAGGATCAGTGCAAAGAATTTTCAGAGAAAATGAACAGAGAATTTGAAATGTCTATGTTTGGTTTAATAAAATTCTTTGTTGGTCTTCAAATTCAGCAAAGCAAGAATGGTATATACATTACTCAATCCAAATATATTAAGGAGATACTTAAGAAGTTTGGAATGGAAGATTCAAAACCAGTTGGTACACCCATGTGTACAGGACTGAAACTTACCAAAAATGATGATTCAAAAGAAGTTGATCAGACCCTATACCGATCTATGATTGGAAAATTGCAGTATGTGGTACATACAAGACCTGATATTGCCTTAGCAGTCGGTATAGTAGCTAGATTCTCAGCAAAACCTAAGGAAAATCACATGATGGCAATCAAAAGAATCTTAAGATACTTAAGAGGAACTGAAGAGTATGGTTTGTGGTATAAATTTGGAGGCAATCTAGACTTGAAATTTTTTACTGATGCTGATTGGGCAGGAAACATTGATGACAGAAAAAGCACAAGTGGTGGAGCATTTTTTCTTAGAAAAAGACTGGTATCCTGGACTAGTAAAAAGCAGAATTGTACATCTCAATCCACAGCTGAAGCAGAATATGTTGCTGCTGCAGTAAACTGTTCAAATATTGTTTGGTTTAAATAGCTATTAGAAGGTATGAAGGTTGAAATCAAAGAACCAGTTGTTATATTTTGTGACAATACCAGTGCAATAAACATTTCTAAAAATCCAGTGATGCATTCCAAAACCAAGCACATTGCTATTAAATATCACTTTGTCAGAGAATTGGTGCAGGACAAGGAAATTAGATTAGAATATATTCATACAAAAGAACAGATTGCAGACATTTTTACCAAACCATTACCTAAGGATGCATTTGTGTATCTAAGAGGTAAGTTAGGGGTCATTCCCCTATCCGAGGCTCACTAAATACAGTTTTAGTGATGCATCAACCAGAACATGATTGAAAATCAACCTGTTGATGCAGCATATTAAAGGAATCATTGCATATGAATCAGTACTTGAGGTACATTAATTTTCACCGGTAATATGTGAATTGTCTTTGGCATGTGTTGTCAAAGAGGGAGTGTTTGCTATGTCTTTGCTATTACTTCAAGAAATTTTTAAAATAGTCAGAAGGAAGAATTTTCAAGATACAGGAAGTTTGCTAACAGAGGGAGATTTGAATCCAAACCAAGCTAACTCTTTCAAATTTCTTATGCTATGACATATTGTGTTGCCATCAATGCCAAAGAGGGAGATTGTTGGAAACAATTGTCTGAAGGAAATTGCTACTCAATTATGTATTGTCTTTGATGTCACACTATGTCATAGTCCGCAGCAATCTGCTTCTACCGAGCTCAGTCGGTCTGCCAGACAGGGATATTAATACTTACCGAGTTCACTCGGTTGCCGAAGAAAATTTAGTGTTTACCGAGTTCACTCGGTTGCCAAAGAAAATTTAGTGTTTACCGAGTTCACTCGGTTGCCGAAGAAAGTTTTTACCGAGTTCAGTCGGTCATCGAGGAAAGTTAGTATTTACCGAGTTTAGTCGGTTATCAAAGGTAAAGGATTGTTGGTGTTTACCGAGTTCCCTCAGTCTCTGAAAAATTATAAAAAGATATGGTCACCGAGCACTGTCGGCCCTTGAAGGATTTTTGCAAATAGAGTTTACTTAATTCAGCCGACTGTTATACTAAATAGTGTCGATTTGACTAATCCAAAATCATATATATAAAAGGTCAAATGTGAAAAGTAGAGATAATACAGCAGAAGATTTACAGAAGAAAAGAAGGAAAGATATATGCGAATTTGTGAAGGATGTTCAGATATCCTTGAGGAGCAGCAGAGATTTATTCGATCAGAGAGGATCAGACTTATGCAGAATAGAGATCTGTAATCAGCAAGACAGTTGCATTATTATACAGGTCACTTTTTCATTGTTACCTTCTTATCGTTGTAACAGTGAATTCTAAATCTCTTAACCGAGTTGGTTTAACAGCCATAATGTAAATCCTCTAACAAGGTGACAATTCCATTGAATTGTTTTCAAGACCTCTTACCAGGCCACTCCTAGCAGGGTGTTTTAAATCCTCTAACAAGGTCACACCTAACAGTGTGTTTTGTAACCTTTTACCGGGTTGGCTTCTAACCGGGCATCACTTCAGAAAAGTGAAAATCAGTATCTAGATACATTGGTGGTTTTTCCCATATTGGGTTTCCACGTTAAATTTTGTGTCTCTTGTGTTCTTAATTGCTTCCTCAATCATTTACATGCACTGATGAATATCTAAAGATAATATTGCTAATACTTTCTGCATCTTCAAAGTTACTGCAATCTATTTACCGAGTGCTAAAACAGACAACATTGTTAAGATATCTTAAAGGATCTACAAAGAATTAATCAGGAAGTGTTTTTATGGTTGACTGATTCACCCCCCCCCCCCCCCCTCTCAGTCACTTCATCCATATTCCATCATAACAGTCATCATTCTATAGTAGTCATCAACAAAGAGAATAAAGAATTTTTCTCCAGTATAGCTCTCAATTCTAATAGGTCCACATAAATCAGTATGCACAATTTCCAAAATATCTTTAGACTGATATTTTTTACTTTTAAAGCTAGTCTTTCCCATTTTACCAATCTGACAATTCTTGCATAGACCAACATCAAGTTTCTTCAAAGTAGGAATGCCTCTTACTTTCTTGAATTTGCTTATTTTCACCATGTTATCAAAATTTACATGATATAACCTTTTGTGCCATAACCAACTTTCTTCAATTTGAGCAATAAAATATGAGCATTCACCAAGATCAAGATAAAATAAGTTACCTTTGGTTTGTTTGCCTGATCCAATTAGTTTTCCCTTATCATCCAGCAGTCTTGCTTTGCCATGCATGAATTCAACCTTGAATCCAATGTTGATTAGTTGTGCTACACTTAGAAGATTATGCTTTAGTCCTTCAACCCAATATGCATTATCACATATAAGTTCTTTGGTTAATGAGATTCATCCTCTTCCTTTTATGCAACAAGGTTCATTGTTTCCAAACCTTACATTACCACCATCATAGTCTTCAAGGTGTTCAAACTTTGTTTTGTCACCAGTCATATGATGTGAACACCCACTATCTATGATCCATGTATCATTTTTTCTTACATGAGAGATAAGTGCCATCTTATCTTCATCATCATCAGATTCATCTTTTACAGCAATGTAGACAATTTCATCTTCACTGTTATCAGAATCCTTAGCCATAAAACATGTTTTCTTACCTTTATCCTTGAATGATTTGAAATTCTTCTTGCCATTGTACTTGTGACCTTTCTTCTCATCCTTACTTTGCTTGTTTGGGCACGTAGCTGCAATATGACCAATTTCTTCACATGAAAAATAGATTAAGGGAGTTTTACCTTTGTATTTACCTCTGCCTCTAGTATATTTCTTTGCAAGTAATGCTTCAATAACTTCAAGATCACTATCAGAACTTTCCTCTGATTCTTCTTTGCTCTCTGACTAGATGTCCTTAATTTTCTTTCCCTTCTTAGTGAAAGTTTGGCCTCAAATGTTGATTCAACATTTTTGGAAGTTGGAACATAGTTGTCATAGTTATCCAACTCAAAGGCTGTCAATCTTCCCACTAAAGCATCCAAAGTTATATTGTGATTTTCTTCACATCTTCTTTCTTGAATAGCAGATACTCTTATTGCATAGATAGGAAGTAATGTTCTAAGAACCTTACTTATAACAGTTTCATCATCAATTTTTCCTCTAGAAGCTCTAATTGCACTAACACTTGCCTTGATCCTTTCAACATATTTTGCAATGTTTTCATCTTCTCTCATTTTCATCTGATCAAACTGTCCTCTTAGGCTTTCTGCTTTGGCTCTCTTCACATTGTCATCATTGCCATAAATTTTCTTCAGCTTGTTCCACATTGCATAAGTAGTTGTGCAATCTTTGATCTCATCAAATTCTTCATAGCTAAGAGTTGATGTAATGTCTATCATCATGGTGTTATGGTTCTTTTTCTTTGCAATGTCTTCAACAGTTAATGTGCCAATAGGAGCTGTATATTCTTCATCAACATATTTGCATCCTAAATCACCAATGGAAGCCAGATGAAGTCTAATGAGTCCTTGCCATGCTGAAAAGTTATCTCTATTAAGCCTTGGAATTTCTCTCTTGTAAGACATCCTGATCTTTAGCTTAGGTCCTTGAAACCCTTCCTGCAGGCACCAAATGCTCTGATACCAATTGTAGGAAATATAGATGGAGTAACTAAGAGTGGGGGGGGGGGGTGAATTAGTTAACCAAAAAAATATTACCACAGATCCCTTAGATGTCTTATTAATTCATTTACTACTGTCACTCGGTAAACATACAGAGAAATGTTGAAAACTCGATTATTGTAGTGAGTATTAATTATAACTATTATTAAGTATTCATCAGTGATTAACATGCATGCATAATGAAAATAACATGAACACAAGAGACACTAGATTGAACATGGAAACCCAATATGGGAAAAACCACCAATGTAACTAGTTACTATTTTTCACTCTTCTGAAGTGAGCCCCATTAGGAGCCAACCTGATTAAAGGTTAAAAAACACACTAATAGGTGTGACCTTGTTAGAGGATTTAATCACCCTGTTAGGAGTGGCCTTGTAAGAGGTCTTTGAAATAATTCAATAGAACTGTCACCTTGTTAGAGGATTTACAAAATGGCTGTTAAACCAACTCTGTTAAGAGATTTTGAAATCACTGCTACAATAGTGAGAAAGTAACAATGAAATGACCTGAATAATGATGCAATTGATTTTCTGATTACAGATCTCTATTCTGCTTCACTAGATCCTTCCTGATCAAATATATCTCTGCTACTCCTCAAGGATATCTAACCATCCTTCAAAATTCGCTCACACTTTCCTTCAAAATGATTTCCATGTTCACTCATCCACACACTCTTCCTCCTTCACACTTGTCCACACTTTCACTCTCTTTTTCACTTGCACACTCTTTTAATTCACAACTTAACCTTCTATATATACCATTCAGATTGTCCATTCACATTGTCAATTCGACACTAATAATCGTTACAAACATTAACACTCATTACAACAGTCGGCTTGAATAAACAAACTTTATTCCTCAAATTAACAAAATTCTTTATTGGGCTGACCTTGCTCAGTAAACACTAATTAGAAAAGAATTCCTTTGATGATCGAGAGATCTCGGTTACCACTACAATTTTTATAATATCCTTTGAAGACCAACAGATCTTGGTAAACATAGAAAACTGCCTTGTTGACCGACTGAGCTTGGTAGACACTGGGAGCTGCTTTGCTGACCGACTGAGCATGATAAGTGATATGACATCAAAGAAAACACACAATTAATCCAACAATCTCCTTCAGACAATTGTATCCAACAGGTTGAATGTTTCTCTGTATGCTTGTTGTTTATATAGGCTATAGATTGTTTATGTTATATATCATTGTGTCTTTATTTTTGGATAAGAGAATATGGTCATAGATCAAATAAGAATGACTTCCTATGCATTATGAATATGAATATTATTTCTTTCTTGCATTTGTAAGAGTCTGGAGACTCCATAGCATTTTCATTTCATCTACTTTTATAACCTGAATGTCCATGAGTTCTTCTAGGTTTTATAACTTTTTTTTTCAACCTCACTATTCCATATGAGTTTAGCACCACCTTTCTTTGTCCACACATATTTATATCATTTTGTAATTTTCTATCATTATCTGTCATTCTAAAAACAATCACGGAGATTGGTGAATGAAATGTGCAGTGTGCAATTTGATTTAATCCATATTTCTGTCATTTTGTAATTTTCTGTCATTATCTATCATTCTGCAAGCAATTGCATAGATTGGTGAATGAAATGTGTAGTGTGAAGTTTGATTTAATCCATATTTTTGTCATTTTGTAGTTTTCTATCATTATCTGTCATTTTGCAAACAATCATGTAGATTGGTGAATGAAATGCGTAGTGTGCAGTTTGATTTAATCCCGAGTTAGTATTGTTTTGATCTCATGCTTGTATTAGGGTTTATACAATCTAGTGTTAGTATTGTTTTGATCTCATGTTTGGATTAGGGTTTATACAATCCTGAGTTAGTATTGTTTTGATCTCGTGTTTGGATTAGGGTGAGTAGGGTCGTGTTTGGATTATGGTTTGTTTATATAAGTATAACATTTAAGTATAAGTTTGATACTTTAAGTTATAATTGTATAAAGAAATTAGGTACCTTTTAGGATGTTTGAGATAGCTTTCAGCTTCATAGGAGCTAAGATGCAACTTCTAGATTTGAGTTTTCAATTTAATTCAGACTTAGTTAAAATTTTAGGCACAAGAGGTTTTATGGAGCATTGTGTTTTGGCATATGGAATTTTGTGTAAACTTTATATATCTTCATTACTTGTTTGGTGGAGTTTATATGGCACATTTATATTCTTTAAGAGGGTTAGGATGTGTGTAGGAAGTAGGATTAGGGTTTAGGATTGTCTGGGAGGATCAGGACCATTCTAGGCCTCCCTAAATGCTCCTAATTTTCCTAAACATCCCTAAACTCTCCTATTCTTTTCTGTTCTTTGATGTAAGTTCTCAAAAGTGTTTATGATGTGTTTTATTTCATGTATGATGTATTTGTGATGTATGGGTTGAGGGTAGAAAACCTAAGAACACTAAGTGAGTGGCTCTTAGTGTGGGATCGGGGCCCTAAGTGGCTAGTACCATGATAACTGACTAAAGAGTTATTTAACAAGTGATAATCTAATTAAAAATTATGGGAATGGCTTCAAACAATAAAAATATTAATGTATACCTTGCCCATGTCATTAGTGATAGTAGAGGTTATGGATGGGAGTGGGAGAAGGTGCCTATGTGTAGGTACGATCAAATGGTGCTTATCTATACTAAAAGCATTCGGTTCTGCATGTGCCTACTTGGGGGCTGGGGCCCGGAGTGGATAGTACCAGGACAACCCAAGGGGTGAGGGTTATACAATGACACTCACTTAGATTGTTGCTTAGAGTTTCTACCAAGCTTTAGAACCTTTGGGAAAAGATTTATACTTTGATCTTCTTTTCATTTTCTATTTGGGAAAGGTTACCCAACCCTAGGTATGGCCTAGCTATCCATTCTTTGTGGGCCTTGGTGTTTATCTCCTATCACAAGGGAGTGGGCCTTTTGGTATCCACGTGGTTGGGTGGTAAATATTTTTATTGAGGTATCTTTTGCAAATGCAGTGCTTAAGGATTCATGCTTGCATAATGTTGCAATTTTGAAGAATGAAGACTTGTATTTATCTTTCATGATGTAAAATTATTGTTGCCTCCCAAGAGGAGATGAATGTAATATAATCACTAAAGTTTTTCAAAATGATGTATTTGGGATGGGTAGACTTAGGAAAAAGAAAAGAAAAAGGGAAAGCATGAACTTTATGTATATGATGTATGTTGGAAAAGAAAAAGGACTTTGTAACATTTCAAGTAAAGTAGTATGTTTCTCATTATTGATTAAGTGAAAAGCTATTAAAAAACAAATGTAATATTTTCAATGTATCAAATGTTTAGACTATTATATTAAATGGTATTAATGCATTAAATGTTATATTGTTCATAAAGGGTACTTAGGAAAATAGATGGATTTAAATGGTAAATTGAAATGAAAGTACTTTGTATTTCTTTATAAAGAATCTACAAATGTTGTGATGTAGTTTGCTTAAGTAAGTCAAGTTGCTAGTACACTAAATAGACTTAAATGAATTGTGCATTAAATTAGAAGGGAACCTTGGAGGAATCTAAGTTAATCTATGGTTTATTTATATAATTCTTTTAAAAATTCAAAATTTTTCATAAATCATTACTTAGGTTTTCTTTTACAAAGGGAATCTTTGTTCTCTTCCTTGGTTCCCTTGCAGGGTATGACATCTTTGGTATCAAAGCACTAAGTTGCTACACTGGGGCCCTAGAAATTTGGCCCATACTTCTTAAAACTTGATACTCATTTAAGGAAATACTTAAACATAGAATTAGACTAGGACCCTTAAACTTATCCCTTTTCTTACTCATGGTAGGATGCCTCATATAACCTGCAGTAGAAGGGGAGGTGCCCAAAATACCCCTCCTAGATCTCAATAAAAGAGTTCTCATGAAGAAGAACAATATGAGGGTAGGGGGGATCAATCTGATAATCAATCAAGAGGTTTTTAGGGGGCTCAAATACAAGAACTCCTACAACAGATTCTACAGAGATTAGATGTAGGGTAGGATAGAGGTCACCATGGGGAGACTAACACTCACCATGAGGAAAGGGAAAGAAGTCCTAGGAGGAGAGATCAGGAAGTGGAAGAAGATGCTTTGTGTGCTTCTCACATGTGAGACCTCCTTAGGACTAAGACTAACCCCTTTAAGGGAACTCAAGGTGGATCTACCACTGAAACTTGGCTACTAGACTTAGAAAGGCTTTTCTCCATGCATCCTTATAGTAGCAATACCAAAGCCTAGTTTTTAGTCATTCACCTTGAGACTTTGCATCCACTTGGTTGGAAATAGAGAAAGAGAAACTTCACATAGATATTACCACTCTTTCATGGGAACTATTCCTAGAACTCTTTCGAGCTAGATTTCTTTCTAACCACTGGAGATGGGAAAGAGCCGAAGAGTTTCACAACTTAAGGTAGTTAACTATGTCAGTTGATGACTATGAGCAGAACTTCTTTTACCTCAAGCCATACTCAAGATATAAGGATGATGAGCCCATGCTGACTCAACATTTCCTTAGAGGAATCAAGGTCGCTTGGCTGGTAGCGTACGAATGTTTGAACCTCAGACATTTAATGATGCAGTCATCAAGGCTCATGTTGTGGAACAAAATATAGCCTTGGTGTTAGGAGGTCAAATAGGTGGCCAAGGGGGTAATGCCTTTCAAGCCAGGTTAGGTTTCAAAGGGAATCTATCTCAAGGAGCACCTGGACCTAAAAACTATCCACCTAAAGGGAGTCAGAACCACCAGAAAATAAAATTTCACAACAACAACAACAAAAATTACAATGGAAACAACAATAAAAATGGGGGTTCTCAATCCAATAATTCTCACAACTGGCAACATGCAAAGTGATACCCAAACCCTCAACCAGCTCAGAGTATGCCTCAGAACTCTAGTTGGGGTAGCTATCACTAGTCCATCACACCTTCCGCAGGAAGGAATTTTGTTAAGAACACCAAATGTTACTCTTTTGGTCAACATGGTCATATTGTAGTTAATTTACCTTAGAAATCTATCCCAGTAGCTAGTTATAGAAAGACCGCTTCAAAACCAACAGTAGGTAATGCAGGTAGAACTCATCGAGTATTTGCCACATTAGACAATAGACAAGGTAATCATCATGGATTAGTCATCAAAACCCTAGGTTTTTTAAGGGGTATCTCTACCACTATACTATTTGATTCAGGAGCAATAGATTCTTTTATTTCACCTTCTTTAATAGAGTAATGTGGGCTAAAGGCAGTAAGGTAGGAAGATAGGTGGTAGGTTGAGCTAGCCTCTAGGGCAAGAATAACCTTTGACTCTTGTGTCTAGAGTTGTAAGTTAGAGCTTGGACCCTTTTCCACCTTAGTAGATCTCTAAGTAATTCCTCTAGGCTTGTATGGAGTAGTTTTGGGTATGGATTGGTTGGATGCTCACAAAGGCACTTTGGATTGTAGAGACAAAAGCATTTAGTTTTCAAATGATTTAGGAGAACCTAATAATATTGTTGGGGTGCAATGACCCATCTCCCTCCACATGATTTCTGTGATGCAGCTCAAGATGTGCATGCACAAAGGATGCCAATTATTTGCAGTCTAAGTAGAGGAGTTGGACCAAGGAGAAAGTAGGGATGTATCACTAGATCATCCCCTATTATAGGAGTACTTGGATGTTTTTCCCAAGGAAATTCTAAGAATGCCACCCAAGAGGGACATTGAATTCCAAATTGAGTTGGTTCTAGGAGTAGAACCATTCTCCAAAGCTCCGTACTGTATGACCACACAAGAACTTGGAGAACTTAAGCTTCAGCTGGAAGGGCTCTTGGAAAAAATATTTATCATACCTAGTGTGTCACCATGGGGTGCACTAGTAATATTTGTGAAGAAGAAAGATGGCTCTCTTTGATTGTGCATTGAATATCGTCAACTCAAAAAAGTCACAATCAAGAATCGTTATCCCTTACCTTGCATTGATGATCTATTTGAGAAAATGAAGGGGGCAAAAATATTTTCAAAAATTGATCTCAAGTTAGGATACCATCAACTTAGAATTAAGGAAGCTGATATTCATCGAACAACTTTCCATACCAGGTATGGTCACTATGAGTTTACTGTGGTACCATTTAGGTTGACGAATGTCCCTTATGTATTCATGAGCTTAATGAATGGGGTTTTTAGAACCTACTTGGATAAATTTGTGATATTATTCTTATATGATATCTTAGTTTTCTCCAAAACTCTTAAAGAACATGAGGGTCATCTTTGCCAAGTATTGTAGTTCCTTAGAGAAAATCAACTTTATGCCAATGTCGAAAAGTGTGAATTCTTTCAGATAGAGGTTAAGTATCTTGGACACATCATTTTAGGAAATGACATCACTATTGATCCAACAAAAATTCAAGCCATAGTGTAGTGGCCAAGTCTGACTAACGTCCCCGAAGTTCGCAGCTTTATGGGACTAGCTGGGTATTATAGACATTTTGTCAGAGAGTTCTCTTGGATAGCTCATACCATAACTTCTTTGCAAATGAAAGGTAAGAAATTTGTTTGGTTAGAAAAATGTGAGGCCACTTTCCAATGTTTGAAGGAAAGATTAACCAGTGCTCCAATCTTGGTGGTTCTTGAACCATCAGGGAACTTTGTAGTTTGCACAAATGCCTCACTAGAAGGGATTGGGATAGTTCTTATGCAAGAAGGAAAAGTTGTGGCTTGTGAGTCTAGGAAGCTTAAAGATCATGAGATCAACTACCTCACCCATGATCTAGAACTTGCAGCAGTAGTTCATGCCTTAGTAAAGTGGAGGAACTTTCTGTTGGGTCATAAATTTGAACTCCAAATAGATCTTCAAAGCCTTCAGTACATCTTCTCTCAACCTAACCTCAATGCTAGACAATGCAGCTAAATGGAATTCTTATGTGAATATGAGTTTGAGGTTAAGTACATCTAATGGAAGATGAATGTGGTGGAAAATGCTTTGAGTAGGTGCATCCATGTTTTATCAACACTATCCCTAAGCACAGATTTGGAGAAAAGAATCAGGGAGGCTCTCAATTCTGACTCTTGGTTTGAAGAGGTTAATGTAGAAATAGAGTCAGGAAGACCCTTGGAAGGTTGCTTTTGAGGATATTCCTTAGATGCTATGTTCCCATGGCAGGAGATCTTCGTGCACTTATCCTTTCAGAAAGCCACAAGGCTCCCTATTCGACACATCTAGGGGTGAAGAAAATGTATGCTAACCTACGCTAGTTATACTATTGGTCAGGAATGAAGAGAGATATTGTAGACTACGTGGCTAGATGTTTGGAATGTTAGAGAGTGAAAGCATAGCATCAACACCCCACAGTCTATTGCAACCTCACCTAGTGCCGAAATGGAAATGGGACATTATTTCCATGAATTTTATTGTGGGACTTCTAGTTACTCCTAGGAGAGACGATGCTATCATGGTAATAGTCAATAGAATCACCAAGGTAGCCCATTTTTCTCCCATGCAGTCCTCCTACTCAATAGCTTCTATAGCTAGAGAATTCATGAAGGACATTGTGAGACTCCACGGTATTACCAAGAAAATCATATCTGATCGTGATCCAGTATTCACACCAACTCTTTGGACTTCACTTCAGCACACTTTAGGGACTTAGATCAACTTCAATTTAGCCTATCACATCAAGATAGATGGGTAGACAGAGTGAGTCAATCAGGTTCTTGAGGATATGCTAAGAATGTATATTATGGATAGATAGACCCATTGGGAAGAGTATCTATATTTGGTAGAGTTTTCTTATAATAATGGTTATCACAGTTCCATAGTTATGTCCCCTTTTCAAGCTTTTTATGGCCATCCATGCCACACCCCCTTAAGCTGGGACTGATTGGAGGACAGGGTACTTCTAGGCCCTAAGATGTTACAGGATATGGAGCAATAGGTCAAGCATATTAGAGAGCATATTTTGATAGCTCATGATAGGTAGAAGAAGTATGCAGATGCTCACAAGATTAATGTACACTTCATTCTTGGTGATAGAGTCTTTTGAGGGTGCGTCCATGAAAGAGTCCAATCTATTACAGAAAAGGCTCCAAGTTGGCACCCTGATTTGTTGGCCCTTTTGAAGTCCTAGAGAGGATAGGACCAGTAGCTTATTGGCTTGCCTTGCCACCTAGCCTTGCTTGTATTCATGATGTATTTCATGGCTTAGTTCTTAGAAAATATATTCCTAATGTGACAAATGTTTTGGATTGGAATGCATTACAGGTAACGGACGGGCAACTAGCTTTAGAGCTGGTACGCATTTTGTAGTAGCGGACACTGACCCTCAGGGGTCACACCATAGATTAGGCAAGGGTCCAATGGGACCCCAATGATGATTCCTCTGCTACATGGGAGGATGCTGCTAGACTTAGAGATGCTTATCCATATCTATTTGTAGGCTTCCAAGAGTAAGCCTAACTCTAGGGGGGAGGATGTAATACCCTCTCCTATGGTGATACTTGGACTTTCTGATTTGGACATTCTATTATGATGGTTAGAACTATATATTTACATTTATGCTTTATGGATGATAATATGTTTATCAGATGATTGATATGCTCATTTATGGTTATCATTTATATGTTTATATAATGAGAAAACCATCTATCTTTATATGTTTTATGGAGCTAACCCAAGGATTTGAATCTAGCCATTATCATGATGTTTTATCTTTCATGCATATGTGTCTGATATGTTTTCATGACCCGGGACAAGGTTGTAGTTACTCACTTAGTTGAGGTCCACACGATGTATCGATCTTTGTCATTTGTTTGCATATATCTGATTTGTATGTATATCCATATGTATACATGTATCTCTTCTTGGTGATGCAGGATTGCAGGTACTGGGTATCATCTCCACCTAGCTTCACAGGTTTGAGTGATCCCTCAAAATCCTTGATCATTGTTGTTGTTATAGAGATATCACCAAGGTTCCATAAGAAAGAACTTTGCCTCTGATCCTTTTACCTTTAGGTGGGGAGATCCTGAGTCAGTCCCTTGTGTGGATGATGTATTTTTGTGTCCTCTTAGTTAGTTGGTTTTGTGGATCTTGTAGCTGGTTTCTTGTCTTTTTCATTCTTTGAGAATGAGGTTTTGAGTATGGTAGCTCTAATTGTCTTTATGGTATGTTCAATTTTTGTTAGTAGATTATTAATGTGAATTATTGTTCATTTGAGGGTATCATTTAGTAATTTATCTTTATTAGTAGCTACTTATGTACTAACATATCCTGTTAGGAAGGCGTTAGTATATGATTAAATCATGTGATTTTAATATCAATAATAAAGAATTTTATGGTATTATTTTATAATACTCCTAATAACAAAATGTCTATGGCAATAATAATAGTAAATGTTTTAATAATAGTGGTATATTTAATCTTATATATCACTATTGTATTTTTTTAAGAGCATATGGATTATGTGTATAAGAAATCTCTTATTTCACATTAGTAAACATGGATATATATATGTGTGTGTGTGTAGATATATGTGTATATATATATATATATATATATGTGTGTGTATATATCTATTTATGTATATATATGTATATATATGTATATATATATGTATATATATATATATGTATATATATGTATATGTATATATATGTCTATATATATATATATATCTATGTATATATATATATATATATATATATATATATATATATATATATATATATATATATATATATATATATATATATATATATATATATATATAGGTTTATGCTTGAGTGTATTATTAAATAATTGAATATTTAATTACATGCTTTAGGATGTATTAAATATTTAATTTATTTAATTTGGGCTTTAGTTATTAACTTGTGCTTAAATGGTAAATGATTTGATTTATGCTTGCATATTTTATTAAATGATTAAATAATTAATTGCATGAATTTTGTGATGCATTAATTATTTAATTTATTTAATAAATGAATTTAAATTATAACATGTGCAAATTGGAAGAAGGTGTTTGTTTTTAAAAAGATAACTAGTTTTCAAACGTCAAGTTGAGTTGTGCTTTTAAAAGATATTTCTTTTAATTAATTAATTATATTTACTTTCAATTTTGGAATTAGAGTTGGATCAAGAGTTGTCTTATGAGTCATTTTTGATTTGGAGTTGAACTGTGAGTTAGCTTTTGAGTTGTCTTTTGGTATTACATGATTTTGGGAATTGAATTCCTATTAGTAGATTATTGCATTCTTCTTGAGGGAGATATGTTTTGGAGAGGATTTTTGGAGGAGAGCTTGGGTGCTTGGTATTTTGGAGAATTGTGGATTGTTATGGATGCTTGTTGAATTGAGTTTCTCTGTGCATCTGGATTAGGCACTTGTTTGCAACATAACTTTCAGATTTGCAGGTTGGGCTTGAGTTTGGAGAGGATTATGTTCTCAGATCTACAAGGGTTTCCATTTTTATTCCATTTCTGGCATTGGATTTGAGGTAGGCATTGGATTTGTCTGTTAGATCTGATTTCATATTTTCTTGTCTTTGTGTTTTCAATAGATTTGGGTATTCAAAAACCCTAGTGTAGTTGATTTTTGTATTTTATTATAACTTGGCATTGTACCATTATGTTGGCCAAATTTCATTAATTAATTCTTCATGGTTTGCCTAGAAATCAATAAATCAGTCCTGGCGGGGCGTTACACCTGGGGCCACCCAATTTTACTTCGCATCAGATTAGTATGGATACTTGGTCTACTTCTCCAGAGATAGCTGAAATCTCGCTACGTTCACATGGAGCATACATCCCCAGAAAGAGCCTGTTGGAGCTCTAAATTTTGGGCAAAATTTGGAGTCCTATATAGTGATAAAACCCTAAAAAATGGCCTCTTAAACTCCATGTCCAATAATTAATGATGGATTACATAAAATGGGAGAAAATATTACATTAATTTTCAATTAAAAAGTTGAGATATTATGGAAGGAAGCTCTGTGACAAGAACAATCAAAATTCTATGATCAAAGCCTTCATAAAATGCTGGAATTTTGACCTCCTGCAAAGATGATGTTGACAGAGGTAGAAGATGGTTGAATTTTAAAAATCTAAAAAAGACCCAATTCGGGAAATCAAATTTCCTATGTCCACTAAAAATATAAGCTTTCCATGAGGTGTTTTAGTTTTTCAACCAAGCCCAAATCTGAAAGTTAGGTAGTTATTTTTTAGTTAGTTTATCATTTTTTCAAAACAATTTGTAATAAGGGTGTGTCTTTTCACCCTAAAGAGGTGTGAAAGCCACTCAAACATGTATATATACATAATGTAAAATGTAAAGAGAGGGAATACAATACAAGATATATTTTCATAGGATATAATTCGATCAAAACTACAATATGAACTCTAATGTACTATTTGTTTTTTCAACATTAATAAAGATAAGTGCTCTTCTTTTTTATTTGTGGTTATAAGTTATATGTTTTTAATTAGTCTTTCAGATTACTCTATGAACCAGTGTATCCTACTGTGTTCTTCTATTTGATGCATTCATTTATGACTAATTTGTACAATTTGAATAATGGTAGCATGGTCTGAGAACCTATTACTATTTCCTTTCAGGCTCTTAAGTTGGGTTAAAAACCATAGGACCTATTGTATAAGTTGTTTTAAATTTTGTTTCAATAGAAGCTTGTAAGGTGATGATCTCACTTTACAGGAGTGAGTTACCTTAAAACCATCTCTAATTGTATGTAGGATTGAAAGTTTTGTGACTCTATAGCCAAGGTATTTAGAAGGCATTGATCTAACTATAATTTGGAAATTGTCATTTGGTTCATACTTTGTGGTTTGTAGATTATATAATCATTACTTTAAAAATATTACTTTTGAGTCCTTAGTTTAATCAAATTTAGTCAAGATTTATAGAATAGATATTATTAGAAGATTTGTTTCTTTCCTCCAAGGATCATTCACCACCTTGGGAGGAAATTTGTTTATTTATGTACGCAGTTGTGCAACATAGAGAATTTGATAGTTTAAAGTGAGTTTAGGCCTACCAGCCTTGGCTTGATTAAGCCAAAATTGTAGAGGTATTAGTCTGTACCTTTCAGTTGGCCAAAAGTGATCCATAATTTTTGGGCACCAACACGGTTGGTGTCCTTCTTTAGTTGTACTCGGTTAAGCACATATACAGTTGTACTGATAGCTTCTCTCCAATATGTTTGAGCAACATTCTTTTGTATCATCAGTGTTCTAGCACAGTAAATGATTGACCTATTCCTTCTTTTAGCAATCCCATTCTGCTAAGGTGTTCTTAGTGCAGAGACCTGTCTCTTAATACCATGCTCATTACAAAAATTAGTAAATTCATGAGAGATAAATTCACCTCCTCTATTAGATCTTAAGCATGTTAATTCTTTTCCAGTCTCTTTTTCTACCTTTTCCTTATACCACTTAGACATCTTAAATGCTTCAGATTTCTCTTTCAAGAACATAATAGTCATCAATCTAGTATAGTCATCAATAAAAAGAATAAAGTATCTATCACCATAATAGCTCTGATTTCTCATAGGACCACATAGGTCGGTATGAACCAACTCAAGTATCTTCTTTGTTGAGTAGTCTTTGCTCTTAAAACTAGACTTAGTCATCTTACCTTTCTGACATTCATGGCACATAGCATGATCCAGTTTTGACAAGTTAGGCAACCCTCTAACTCTTTTATTCTTACTAATCTTGATCATGTTATCAAAATTCACATGACATAACCTCTTATGCCACAACCATGCATCTTCATCCTTCATTAATAAACAAGAAGACTAATCAATATCAAGATAAAATAGATTACCTCTGGATTGTGTACCGGTTCTGACAAGTCTTCCTCCATTATCATAGATTCTTACCTTTCTGCTCTCAAAAGCAAGTCGATGGCCTGATTTATTCAGTTGTGTCACACTTAAAAAATTATAGTTCAATCCATCTACCCAATATGCATTTCCACATTTTATTCTATCATTAATCATTAGTGAACCTTTACCTCTCACCATACAAGGTGCATCATTTCCCATTCTAATAGATCCTCCATCATATTCATCAAGTAGATCAAATTTCTTTATATCACTAGTCATGTGATGTATACAACCACTGTCTATGATCCATGTATCATTTTTGCTTACTTTAGAGATTAGTGTTGTTTCTTCATGTTTCTCTTCTTCCCCTGAATCATCTTTCATAGCAACAAATACTACTTCTACATCATCATCAGTGTCAACTTTAGATTCAAATTCTTCGGCTATGTAACATACCTTTTTCCCTTTGTCATAGCTATCATGATTATCTCTGTTGTTGCATTGGTAGCGTCTATTGACTCTTCTCCCATAGCTTCCTTCAGATTAGTCTTAGGATCTATCATCATCTTTCTTATTTGGACATATAGTATCGATGTGGCCAACTTCTTTACAATTAAAACATGGTAAAGGTAACTTGCCTCTATACCTTCCCTTACCTTTGGGAAATCTTCTGGCCATAAGAGCTTCAAGCTCATCAAGTTCATCATCGGTATTACTATCACTATCATTATTCTTATCATTCCTACTACTAGACTTACCAATCTTCAAAGAAGACATAAAAGTGGATTCAATAGAAGGTACAACACTATTGTCAAAATTATTCAATTCAAAGGTTGTAAGCTTACCTATCATTGTGTCAAGAGTAAGGTTGGATGTAGCTCTTGTTTCATGAATTGCAGAGATCCTGATCGCATAAACTGGTAGCAAAGTTTTGAGAATCATAATTATCACTATTTCATCATAAATAACTCCACTGGATACTCTAATAGCATGTACTACCTCTTTTAGTCTATTTGTGTATTGCACAATGTTCTCACCTTCTTTCATCTTCATCTCATCAAATCAACCTCTTAGGCTTTCTGCTCTGGCTCTCTTAACATTCGCATCTCCATTGTATATTAGAGTCAGGTTGTTCCACATCTTCTTAGCTATATCACAACCCTTGATGTCTTCAAATTCACCATCAGTATAGGCAGCAACAAGTTCCATCATATTAATATTATGTTCATGCCTATCCTTCAGTTGATCAAGAGTTAAGGGACCAATGGTCAGTTCAATGTAGCCATTCTCCATCAGTTCTAGTGCAGAATTCCCAATTCTAGATATGTGCAACTTCATCTAAATTTTCCATACTATGAAGTTATCTTTGTTTAGCTTTGGCACTTCCCTCTTATACATCTTGAGACCTTTTTATTGAAGTCCTTAAAACTCTATTCTAAGCAACCACCGCTCTGATACCAATTGTTAGAATAACTGAGAGGGGGGTGAATTAGTTATCTAGTGTCCCACAATAAAATGTATAATCCAAAACAATTCTTCAACTTCTACTACTCAGTAAACATAAAATACTTTCACTGTCTATGTTTTTATTGATTGTCAATCTAAACTTTATAACAATTATCGATCAAATCTAACATGTAATATGCAAAGTATGATAACAAACAAATATCACAATCAACACATAACACAAGAGATTTAACATGGAAATGCTATGAAGGGAAAAACCACCTGGGACTGGCAACCCAAAATTTTTCACTCTTCTAAAGTGAGGTCGGTGAAGACCCAACCCTGTTAAAGGTTACAAACACACTGTTAGGTGTGACCTTGTTAGAGGATTTTAGACTAGAAGTTATCATCCAACTAGCAGTCACTCTAGGGTTGATAGGATAACAATGTTCACTCTATGAATGAAACATCAAAAGACTTTCATAGTCCACTAGGTTAAGAGATTTGACTATGTACAATGGTTAAATATGTAACAGTAGATGATCTGCCTTGAAACAACTTCAATTGCAGTTTACAGATCAATGTTCAGCTCTTTCAAATCTTTCTCATCAATATACCACTTTAGATTCAATACTATATCAACTTACTATCCATAGATAATTACTCTCTGTACCTTGGTAATTGTTCTGCAGCTCGATTCTTATTAACCAGTATGGTCAAAATGCATGAAAACTTGTTCACACGATAGTTCTACAATATCTTCTTCTTCCGACAAGGGTTCAACAATGAAACCAATGTCTCTTATATAGATGAGTAAATCATTTTCTTTTCCTCCATCAGATTTTGCCGCTTACTCATATTCATAGATTTTACCGCTTTAAGCTCCCTCGACTGATGTGTTAGTAAAATGTTTCAATATACTCCATTAGATCCTTCTTGATTAATGTTTGTTGTCAATCTTCATAACAAACCTTATCTGTTACCTCGATTTTGTACACTTTACAATTCATCACTTTATCAACTAAACTAATCATTTAATTCCTTTCTATTTTGCTCGGTTAACAAAGAAATGCATCGATGAACACAAGCTTAGTTAACACTATGCTCAGTATACACTACATTCCATCGGTGTATACTAGAATGCTTTATTTACCAACAACATTTCTTTGTGTCTTTCAGCTCTATCCTTCATTATAGATGAATGCAACATAATAAAGTCAATTTCATCAAGTCATAGACTCACCAACAAGTTAGTCAATGTATTCATTATCCTCATCTAACATATGCATCTTCCTCATGTAGATATTTTTGTTCTTCATCTCTTTCACCTTTCTTCAGATGTGTCGGTATAGTAACTTATAAGCTAAGTACTGTCAAGCTAGTTGACATCAATGACAACATAATATTGATTTAATCATCTTGCATATCTAATTAGCAACTCCTTAGTAATCTTGAATTAAAGATTCTCCATTCAGGTTCTAAATCAGTTGTAGTTCATCATTAACATAGGTTTCTTTTATGAGAGTTTTTGAGGGATAAGGTTGGTTTGAACCATGAGTTGGTTGGAAGGTTTGTTAGTGTGTTGGGGGTTAGGTGGAGGTTAAAGGGATAATATTGGTTGGGACTAAGGGTTAGTTAGTGGGTTAGGTTAGAGGAAAGGTTTAATGGGTTTGGTTAAGGTTGGGAGCCATGTGCTCAATTAGGAATTAAATAATTAATTAATTTAATTCAAAATGAGAGCAAGGAGAAAAATAAAAAACTTGAATTAAAGGATACAAATTGATTTAATTTATTTTGTTTAATAGAGGAAAGAGAAAAATTAATTAAATGAATATAGGGTTGTCATTAACTAATTAATAAGACTATAGGTTAATTAATTAAATTATTTAGCTAGGAGAATGACATTAATTAATTGAATGATATGTAATTATTTAACCAATAAATATGACATAGGATAACTAATTTAATTAATGTAATTAATAAAATTTAGGTGTTTACACCTACCAAGGCCCATAAACTATCTCAATTTAGCACCCTTCAAGGTTTATATAAAGAGCTTCACTCTATGTGCATTAGTAGTTTAATCACAGATCCCATAGAGAAAATAAAATTCAAATAAGAAAGTATTAGGGTCATCTCCTAGTATGATATTTGGAGATCAAAGGTAATAGGGCATATGAGGTTCTCTATCTCTTCCTTAGCTATATTGGTTGTGTGTTGAGTAATTTTTAAAGGTTCCTTTTGATCAAGGTCCCTAGAAGGATCCTCTTCTCCTATCATAGTGTCACCTTCCTCTAGTTCCCTCAGCAAACTAAATGGATCTTCTTGTTCAATAAACATAGCTAGTATTCCTTGTGTCTTAGTAGAGGGAAGAAATATCCCTAATGCATCTCTTTGTCATCGTATTCCATATGTATGTTGAACTTATAATTTCCTTTTTACACTTACTAGTAGAGTGTGTTTAAAAAAAGGTTATTCTAATCTATATCCTAACGCTTGAAAAGATAAAAATTATACTATGAAATAAAATAACATGAAAGAAAATATATACTAGAAATCCTAAGCCTTCATTCATCCTTGACAACACCCAAAATGATTTGTCTCTATTATAGATGATTATATGGTGCAAAAAACTCAATGCACACTCCTAATGGGGTAATGGATCCCTTATTAATTCTTCGTCCTTAAAGAGGCCCATTTAATTATCGACCAGGGATGTATCTACTAGGATGGTATTGGAACTATATGTGCAACAAATTGTTTCTAGTATCTATTAAAATCATAAAAATGGAACTAGAAAGAAAAAAAATAAAAAATCTAGCATCAACTCTAATCACATAGTAGTGGTTGCAAATGTAACCTCACAAGTGTGGCTGCATGTGAACATAATAGTAAATAACAAAAAATTATCAAATACAAAAATTCTCAACATAAGCTTAACATAATTAATCTTAATAAAGGCTAAGATTAACCAATTTAACTAAGTACTTTAGAAGAAATGAAACCAACATAAATGAACTAACACTAAGTTAATTAAACTACTTGTGTAGAAATGTAGGAAAATAAGTAACTAAATAATCTATTCTAAATAGAGAACTGTGTCACCTCAGGTGGCCCTTGCTTGAGGGGTCATAACCTTGAAGTAAATAAAATATTTTCTCAATTGAAGGTAATCATCCACTTATATTGAATATCACCAAAAATTATAGAATAAGAGTAGACTATAATGTTCACTGTGATCTAGGACAAATCTAAAAGTATTTGAACCATCAATCATAAGACTATCCTAGGTTTTATATGAAATCTTAAGAGAAATAGTCATAAATGTTATTCAAATCTTATTCATACATGTCATTCTCTAAGAAGATATGACTTATTTTAAAATAGAACAACTACTTTAACAAACTAAAAACATGGAGCCCAAACAAAAATCAAACTCTCCATTATAAATCATGCTTTCTTTTAAGAAGAAAAAATGTCATCCAATTGGACTATTACTACCATTCATGAAGTCTCCATTTACAGTGCACATGGAAGTAGTAGAATGAATTCATTATGCTAAAGGAAACCTCATTGATTATCACCTTTGACTGCATCCTCACATTATAATAGAGATAACCACCTAAAACTATAGCTAATCATTCATCTCTTTATGCTACAAATTAGTTAAAAATGGAAAGGATACACAAACATACTAATTTGAACACAAAACATTATAAAATTATAATAATTATCACATCACACATAATTATAGATATAGTATATATCATTATGCATATTAAGTATCATTATGGGTTTATCATAGTATATAATTACCACATCTAACAAAATTTTAGATATAGTAATTATATAGTATATACTATTATATTATGCATATTAAGTATCATTATGGGTTTATCACAATATGTTTATGTATAAATAGGTATTTAAAAAGTCTAATAAAACATCATAAAACTAACCCAAAACAACCAAAAAGACATATTTTTATACTCATCATCAATCTCACCCCTCTCTCTTCCCATCTAGGTATTAAAAACAACATATAGGGTTTAGGATTTATGGTACTCATATAGGGTTTAGGGGATAAGATCGATGGTAAAAATTATAAAATACATAGGTTCCTTGGATTGTACTCTCTCTCTCTCTCTCTCTCTCTCTCTCTCTCTCTCTCTTTCTCTCTCCATCCTTAGTACTCTTTCTCTTTGTTCTTATCTCTCCTATTCTCTCTCCCTCCCCTATCTATATCATCACCGCTCTCCTCTTCTATACCCCTCTATTTATATCACTCTTCTATCCCCCTCCTTAGGTATCTCACCTCTCTATCTTTCCCCTCTATTTTTCTCCATCCATCACCATTTTCTCTCCCTCCCCACTTACCACTCCATTCATGAACTCTCTCATTTTATTCTCTCTCTCTCTCTCTCTCTCTCTCTCTCTCTCTCTCTCTCTCTCTTCTTAAATTATCTATCTCCATTTTCACTAGGTCTATCTATTCCTTCCCAACCTAATCCCTAACATGTATACCCTAAATAGTTTATATACCCCATATATGGTGCAAGAGCACCAAGGTCAAGGGAAAATCCATGGAGT
Organism: Chamaecyparis obtusa; assembly: GCA_027943335.1. Classification (NCBI taxonomy): domain Eukaryota; kingdom Viridiplantae; phylum Streptophyta; class Pinopsida; order Cupressales; family Cupressaceae; genus Chamaecyparis; species Chamaecyparis obtusa. The sequence goes on along the minus strand of BSBK01001611.1, from coordinate 28,272 downwards.
TACACTAGGGTCATTGGAAGACCTTGGAAGGAAAAACATAACCAACTTGGGTTATTTTATTGTAATAAGTACTTAATGGTCATTTAATTATGCTTTGAATATGTAAGTTGATCACTTTGTACAAGGATCAAATCATTGTAAGCCATTTGGCATTCAAGGGGTTAGAGTGAACCTTGGGTCATTTGAGGATCCAAGAGTATAGATGAAGTTGATAATAACCTATAAGGTCCATATTGGTTGTAATTTGGCCATTAGATCCTTTTAAAAGAGTCAAATGCACTTAAGGTGCTAAAATATGTAATTTGCCTAGATTGGCAAAATAGGCCTATAGAGGCTAGTGTGAGGTTTTAGAATAGTTTATAGAAGGTTTTATGGATTTAGAGTTAGGATAGAGTCCTAATAAATCCTTTGGAAGGTTAATTGAATGCATAAGAGTGAAAGGTTTTCAAAGTTGACAACTACGTTGTCAACTAGACAACAACATAAATAATAAAACTATTGTAAATAGTCATGTAACCGACTGTACCTAGCTTGTGAGCAGTTGGTGGGTCTTGGGAGTAGTTTATTTGATATGTGTGCATGATTTTTTGAGAGAGCAGCATGTAGGGGATTTTTATAGAGGTTTTCATATGTCTTAGAGGCAATGTAATGAAGTTTTAATTCAATAAACTTTAATTCTCTACAACTGGCATAGTCACTACCGTGAGGGTAAAATCCACTATTTGGACATTGTTAAACTCCCTTCTCAATGAAATATTGATGGTAGTGGATTAAAATAGATACGAATTAGGTTCATAATAATTTTTGACGCAAATTTGGACCATTTTGTGAATTTTAAAGACAAAATCTCAGTCAATTACATTGATTGTTCCTAGGTAGATTGGTTGCAATCAAGAATTTGGGATTGAAGTATCCTTAAATGGATTGATTCTCCCACCATTAAGGCTGAGGTGAATGGTGTGAGGGGTCAAATAATTTATTTTATCCTTGCATAGTAGTATTTAATTCAAGGATATGGAGAATTGAGGAGGAGAGACCACACTATAGTGGTGAAGTGTTGATTGAAGGGTCACTTGCCCTTGGACTAGTCAAGGTCTAAACATTTTTTCCACATGAGGACCATGATTTATTTCATAGAGTGTCATGATATATTGAAGCCATGGTGTGTGAACCATTATTTTGGTTGGGATGAAGAGGAAGAAGTGAAAAAGATAAAACTTAAGGTTGTGGATGAACCTTGCGACAAGAAGGTTCCAAAAATTGAATCATAAGTACAAGAGAAGGTTGTTGATGAATGCAACATGGAATCAAGTCTCGAGAGGCTTGAATGTGATGCAAATTTTCAGGTTGGGGAAGTGTTGTGTCCTTTGATGATGGAATAAAATGATGAGCAGTGCGATAGGGTTGTTAAAGGGGAAGCCAAAATGACTTGTGAGTTGTTGATAGGCCTAGGTGAAGGGCATGGTGAAGATCAACAAGTGGAGGTAGTAGGTAAGGCTAAGAAGGTAACCATGGATGCTAGTGAAGAAGAATTGGAACACTACAACATTTGGGGTTGAATTTTGATGCCTATTTATGATGCCACTACAATTTTTTTTTTTTTGCAAGTGCCCCCAATGGTGTCGTAATAGCGACGAAGAAGTTGTAATTGTGACACCCATTTGGTTATAAATTAAAAAAAAAGAAAAAGAAAATGTCATTTGTAATTTGTGAATTCGAAGAGCTATCACAAAGATGACACTACACTTTTGCGTGGCACAAAGAGGGAATTCAAGTTTGTCATGGGTGAAGAGGTTGACACTGTGTGGGAAGAGGGCACTAGCACTTGAGGTAGGTATTCGAGCTTTGTCTTCTCATTAACTCAATTTTAGTGGCATTGTTTACATCTTAGCATTTGGAATGCTTGATGGCTCGTGAGCTTTGAGAGCTATGACATCATTTCTATTACCTTCAAGGCATTGTGTGAAGTGTTTGATCTCTCTTTATTTGTTTTTGTTGTTGATATTCACTATGTGGTACTCCCTATTTATGATCATTTCATGAGGAAATGTCTTGATGGCTCACAGAATGCAAGCTAGGACATCATACATTGTTTATGAGCTCACTATTGAATACTGGCATTGTTTACATCTTTTCATTTGGAATACTTGATGACCCGTGAGGTTTGAGAGCTAGGGCATTGTTGCTATTACCTTCAAGGCATTGTGTGAAGTGTTTGATCTCTCTTTATTTGCTTTTCTATTGATATTCACTATGTGGTATAATACCTCAAAAATGGGCTATAAGTTCATTAACCTCTTACATTCGGATCAAATCAAATGAAATCGACATCAAAGTCCTAACCTAGGGCACATCTGGACATTAGTTTATCAAAAACCTAATTGATTATCTTAATTCTGCATCGGGGAATATTCCTAATTTATCATAATTATCTTTAATTAAATATTATTTGGTGATAAATGTCATATTTATCCTAAAGTTGATTAATTAAATATGATAAATATTTAATTAATTAATTTAATTCTGCCACTTAATTATTTAATTGAATTTAATTCTAAATTATTCTTAATTATATTATTTAATTTTGACGATAAATCAAAAAGCCTATGAATGATTGATCAAATTCTTATTTAATTAATTAAATCAAGTTGTCAACGTTTAATAATATAATTTTGAATAAAAGTTTGATTAAATAATTTATTAACCCATAAATCAATTGTTTTAAATAAAAAATCAGTTAAAGTTGAAAATAAATCACTTATTTTTAAATTGATTCGTAATTATCTATGCACATTCAAAGAACAGTTAAACTTTAAATCAGAAAAGTAATTCATGTTGTTAACTTTCTAAACGCAACATCTATTTTGAGTTGAAAGTTGATCTAAACTTCTGATTTGAGTCAAAAAGCTATTTTTGCATGATTTTATGAATTAAATAATTCTGATTTCTTGTTAACTCAAAAATCAACCTAAGTTTATCAAGAGTGATTTATGGCTTTTCTCAATGCTTGCTCAAGCCCTAGATTTCTATAAAATCAAGGTTTAGCTCTTCATAATACCACCCTCGAATTTACACAATTACTCTGGAAAATTTGTGTTTGAAGAATTGAGCACTTGTGATAAGCGATTTGTGAGATTTTTCATTGTTGGTCATAGCATTCATAGTTTCATAGCATATCATTGTTAGATTAATTTGCATATCAATTTCATTCATTTAGCTTAATTTCATACAACTTTTCATCTTATTGCATACAAAATCCAAAAAAATAGATTAATCTACATTTCATCTTCATTGCTTTCATCATTTTAAATCCTTCGTTTAGGTGTTGCATTGTCACTGCTCTCGGTCAAAATCTGAGAATACCATACTCGCACCTACTAGAAGGCAGTAAATCACCTGGTTAGCTTAGTTTCATTTATTTGCATATTTTGATTTTGCTAACCTCCAATGTTTTACTGAAGTGTTGTGTCTATAGCTAGGTACAATTTTCACACACACATTTCTAGTGCCCATCATGGGGCCCTAAAATGGGTTTCCATTTCATTTCTAACAATTTCTTTCAATTTTTGTTGTTTTTGGCCATTTTTGCAATTTTTAGATTTTGTCTGTACATTTTTCATGACTTTTGTTAGAAAGTTGTACCAGAATCCCCTTACCATCATACTATAGTTGAGAATTTTGAGACTCATGCATGTTTGTACACATTGTCATTTCGGACTTGCATTGTCATGTGGGAAGGCACCCACTATCATATGAGTTTCTAGGTTGTCGTGTGGGAGGTAACTAAGTATCGTATGAGTTTTTCTTTAGAATTCAATTGTCATTTAAAATTTTCAAGCAGTTTTCCATATTTGATTTTTGGATTTGGACTTATAGCTAAACCTTATGATTGAGATTTCCTGTTTCTGATTGATACTTGCTCATTTGCTGATTGGAAAGCACAACAAAAATTGCTAAAATAGGTAAAAATCTACTAAGCACGTTGCGAGGAACTCAGGTATTCTATTCAATCTGATAACACTTCGATTTTGGACATAAAATGAACTCTCACGTGTTAAGCTTGTGTGCCTTTCTACTTTTCATAAATCAAACTTTAGTTTTGGACTATAAAAGGAACATAGATTTTCTTGTTGCATATCTGTGATATATAGTAAATAGGCCCTATGAACACTATTTGTGGATGATCTTGAGAGAGTGGGCTTCATTTGCTTGTTTACATGCGGAGCTCTTCTTGATGAAGGATCCCCTTGTAGGTAGGGAGGTTACTAAGATTATTTCATGGTTTTACTGGGTTTGGTCCTCAGCTTTTGATCGATACGTTCTCTCTCCAAAGAGATCAATAGACATAGTTGTTGACATAACAAATCTTGGTGAGATAATTTCAATCTTAGCATGTCAGATTAATCTGTCTGCTTTGTTTGGGTAAAAGTGAAAAGGCTAGAGGATTATGCTCTACTTCCTTTTTGGATAGTATCAGAAACTCAGATCCTTGAATTTGGACCAAGTCCCCCTGTGGTATCTTTTGTGAGTAACCTTTATAGAAGGTTAACCGTAGTGGACATTCCCTTAATTGGGTCAACCACATGGATGAAACCTCAAGCAGTAATAGCCATTTTCACCAAGGTAGTAATAGTCACTATATAAATGTCTTTATGGAAGAAATCTCCACGAGTGTGGTCTCTTGTTGGGCTGTCAGATATCCCTAGCAGCTCCTGATTGATTAAATTCTTGGACTATGTCAAAACCCTAGTATGCTTGGATTGGAGTTTACCCTCTTGAGATCACAAAAGTTGCAGAGTCAGACCATTACTAAAAACCCTAGTGCTACCAAATTTTCATTTTCTAGGATCTCTGTGCATGATTGAAATTTTTTTTGAGAACATACACAAGTAGCATTCTTAGGGTTAGAAAAATAAGTCACTTGATTGTTCATGTGCAGGGTTTCTTTGTCCCCTGTTCATTATTTTTAGACCTGCTTGAAATTAGTTGCCTATTGTTCTGCATGCTTTTTTATCTACTTGGTTATTGAAAATAGAAATTCCTGAAGCGAACCTCAAATCTGGACAGAAAACTTTACAAACACACTGATTCTGAAAACTAAGAAATTGCAAAATATGATACAAAATTCCTTTCTGGAGTCAAAAGTCATCCCATAGGATCAGAAAGCCATACGAGTTTTGAAGCTTTTTCATATCAGAACCTCTAGATTTTCATGAGAGCTTGTATATTGTCGTACGAGTTTTGTTAGAAATTACAAGCAAAACTAAAAAACCTGCTATCAATTATCATACGAGCATTGCAATTGTCATATGAGTCTTGTAAATTTTCAAGCCAAAGCCTACACAGACTCATACGAGCCTGGAGAAAATCATATGAGAATTTTGAAAAATTTCCAAAAACTTGCCAAAATTGCCAAAAATCCATTTTTTACAGCCTACTTCCAGATTTTGTCAAAAAAATTATTATGTCAGGAACAAGACTAGAAACCAAAAGAAACCTATCCATTTTCCAAAAAGTGGTCTCTTGAGTTTGATCCAGCCCTCTGATCTATCAATTTGAGTCTTTTTCATCTTATGTCAAAACCTTGTCAATCATCTTCAATTCAATCTCTTATCAAAATGGCTAAGTGTTGCGAGATCGTGTCCACTACTTTTGGGTGTCTACCCATACAAATAGAGTGCAACATCCTTCATTTACATCCAATCTATTTTTTCATCAAACCAATCCAATTTGACAAGGTTGATTCATTTGATATTCTTTAATCAAGTCATCTTTCAGCTATCTTCATCATGCTCTCTTGCATCACCAAAATTTAATGGTGGAAACTGAGCTTCATCATGGAAACAAAGAGAACAAACCCAAATCTCTTTAGCTACATCTTCTCTGATTGCTCAAACCTTTCATCATTCTTATGACACAAATCTATACATGAAAGATGCTCTTGGAAATCTTTACTTGAAAAGTGGTTACGTCACTCATCTTGTGTCTATGCACAAAGGTCATCAAACAACTCCACCTCAATCAATCCCTGATAGTTCTAGCAGAAATCTAATGTCTCAAGAAGGAGGTTCTCAAGGAAATGCAAGTTCTCAAGGACATCAATGTAACCATGAGGATCCCGAACCAACTTTGTCTGAAATTGTAAGATATAGAACTGATGAACACTTTCGAAGACTGATGAAACATTTCTTGCAAGAAGACAGAGAAGCTTACTTTCTTGAGCTAGCTAGACAAGGTGCTAAACTTCCTCACACTTTTAATGCTGAAGATATAATCAGTCCAAAGGAAGAAACTCCTATCTAAGCTATGATGAAAAAAATGCATGCTATGCAAGTTAAACTGGACAAAATGGAAAAAGAGAAAGAACTGAAGGAATTTTCTATGGAGGCTCTATGCCCCTTTCCATTTGATAAAGACTTGTACATGCCACCATTTCCAAAGAAAGTGGGGATCTCTAAATATGATAAGTATGATGGAAAATCTGATCCTCAAGATCATGTTAGAGAATTATGTACTCAATCTATGGAGTTCATGCATGAACCAACCTATCTTATGCATCTTTTCACTTGATCTCTAGGAGGGTCAGCCATTCATTGGTTCTCAAAAATTCCTCCTACCATCAAAATTTTTGAGGAGTTAATCAAATTGTTCTATCAACACTACTCCTACAATATACAACATTTGGTCACCATGATTGATATCTGCAATCTAAAATAGAAGACAAGAGAACCATTCTTGACTTTCTTGAAGTGATGGAGAAAGAAATTCTCACTTATGCTAGATCCATTCTAGAAATTGAAAAGCTCAAAATCTTCATCAACAATATGATTCTGGAACTCAACTATCATTTGCAAATGCAAAATCATACTTCTTTTGATAAAATGGTGGAAAATGCCATAAAAATTGAAAATGTGCTTTCTCAAAAGGGAGAGATATCCATTAACAAGGATAGCAAGTATGAATCTGGTTCTAGTTCCAACAATAACAAAGATAAAAACAAATTCTGGAACAAGAACAAGAATGTTGTAATAGATGGTGTTGTGGATCATATCAATGATCCATCAAAGGCACCAACATTCAATCTTACTATGGGCACTCAAGCTATCAAAGCTTCTAAACAAAAGGCATCTAAACCATCTCAAAATTTGAAAGAATATAAACCTTGGGTTACAATGCTGAAACACGAGTTCACTCCTTTGTGTGAGTCCTTAGAATCTTCCATGAAAACTTTGTTGGCAAACAAGATCATCTCATTGCCTGAGATAAAAGTCTTTGATCTTGAACCTAAACCAAGATGGTGGAGAGAGAATGATTTTTGTGATTTCCATCACAACAAGGGTCATAAGATGAATAATTGCATATACTTGAAGCATCTCATTCAAGAAAAAATTGATGGAGTAATAACAATTGACACTCACAAAAGGAATAACGATCATACAACATTCAAAGAATCATTTCCAAAGCACAATCAAGGAGTTACAACAACTCAACTGAATATGGGTGCTAAAGTCAATTACGCTTATTCTAGAAATAATGATGTTATCAATATGGTTGAACCAAGTCTATCTGAACACTGCAATGTCATCACAATTGTAAGGAAAGATAGAGATAATCAATCAACTAATGTAGTGACTCGATCACAAACTTAGGTACACCTTCAAGGATAAACATTGAATTCATCTAATTCTCCTAAGGTACCTTTTAATCTATCATCTACTTCTAAATAGAGGGATGCCTCTAAATCATCAGCTCCTAAAGAGACTAGAGCCACATCTTATAGTATTATCCAACAACTCCAGCATACAAATGCTAAAATCTCAATGTTTGAGTTGCTTTGGATATCTCCTGCTCATAAGGCTATTCTGGATAAAGCTCTGCTCAGATCCAATGTTCCTAGTAACCTTGCTTTAGAAAAATTCTAGACTATGGTTGGTCATCTTATGTCACCTTAGTATATCTCCTTTTCAGAGGAAGATGATAACTCCTTGAGTCATCCACATAACCAGCCTTGCACATTGAAGTCTTGATCCAAACCATCATGTCAAATGTGTGTTGATAGATGGAGATTCTAGTTTAAATATCTGTTCTTACAAATTGGTTACACAACTAGGATTATCTAAAGATTCCATTGATCCTAAGAATAAAATAACTATCAAAGAATATGATGAGAAAGAGAGATCATCAAAAGGAACCATTGTCCTACCTATCAGAATGGGACCTCTTACTAGAGATATCACATGTCAAGTTCTAGATCGTCCTTTGGCTTACAATATTCTTCTAGGGAGGCCATGGATACATGAAATGCAAGCTATTCCCTCCACATATCATCATCAATGTCTGAATTTTCTTTATGAGGGAGTAGAATTTACAATACCAGCTAACACATCTACATCTTGCAATGCTTTAAAGGAGAGTGTTGATAAACTTGTTCCACACAATAGAGAATCTCCTACCAAGAAAATAGACATTGCCTCTACATATAAGATGGAAGACATTGCAAAAGAAGTTAAAATCAAGGATGTAGGAATGGGAGAATACACAATAGAACCAATATTATCTCTTACATCTCTCCCTTTGTCTCCAAAATCTTATGGACAACCTTTTGAAAAGGTGAAACCTATTGCTAAAGAATCCCAGGTCATATTCAATGGGAGTTTTGTCATAGAAAAAGTTTCTAAGCAAGAATCTAATGAAGAAGAAGTTGTACTTGCATGGTTATACAAAGATGAGTCTCAATCCCAAATAGTACAAACATCTGAGTCTAAAATACCAAAAAGTCTTGTCAAGTCACATGGACCAGGTCACAAACTGATGTCTAAAATAGGATATTCTGGAGATGGACCTCTAGGAACAAGAGGCAAAGGCATTGTCAAACCTATTGAACATTGTGGAAGGACTACTAAAGATACTATAGGTCTAGGATATCAGAAGAAGTCTTTCTATCTCACCAAAAATTCTTCCCATGTCATAGAGAAAATTGAACCATCAACGTCAAAACAACTACAAGAAGCAACACAACAATCTGACAGTGATAATTCAGACACCACTGATGAACTTATTCCTTATGAGCACTTGTCTAAAGAAATAATAGACCTCCTTAAAGATGAAGAAAAACCTAAGGAGAACATCAATGTAGTAGACACACAATAACCTACCATGTAATACAAGACAGTTGCACCACAAGAACTAGTTGATCTTGAAGAAAATAAAATAGAAAAAGAGGAAGGTGGCAGCTATTTTGAGATAGATTCTCATGAGTATGAATTCAAATCAGCATCTAAAGGCAACCCTTCTTGGGGTATCCATCCTAACTTTACACATGTGCTTGATTTTCCTAGAGGTATAGATGAAGAATCCAATGACTTTGAATAGGGAGTTATTCCTGAAGAAGATGAACTTATCATAGAGAAACACATAGATGTCATACACCAATTTTCACCTCGATCTAATGTAAGTCTAGAGTGAAATGATGAACTTAACAAGTCTGATCCACCTATGGCTGAAGTGGACTCTAATAATGATGCTCTGATAATTTGTGAACTGAATATTTTGAGTAGTCATATCACCTTCAAATTTGAGAGTCGGGTTATGACCAATGATCACACCACCATATGTGTAAACATTATCTCCCAATCCTTTCCCACACTGACTATCCGGCATCTAGAACTTATTGGCCAAACATCTACTGATCTGAGCAAAGATATCCATACCTTTTGAAATGACTATGCCCTTTCTTTCTACCTCAATGTAGTGGAACCAATGATGACTTCCATTAGTGAACCTAGCGTTAGCATGATAGAGTTGGATATCATATATCTTAGTCAAAAGAACAAGAATAAAAAGAAAAAGAGTTTTGAGGGTGAAAACCACTTTGTGGCAAGCTTAGAGCCAAAAATAGTAAAAACAAAAAATGTATCTGAAGGTGAAAACCTCTCTAAGGCCCCTGAGGATGAGATATTTGATGTCCTTTTGAGTCATTTACAGGATAGATCTCTAGTTTTAATTGAGCCCACTCAATCTATCAACTTGGGTACAACAGAAGAACCACAGATGATTCATGTAGCACAATCCTTATCAGAGGAAGAAAATAAAGCATTCACTTCATTTCTAATAGAAAAGAAGATCAACTTTGCATGGAAATATTCAGATATGCCTGGATTAGATCTTGATCTCATAATGCACCATTTATATATTGCTCCAGGAGTTAAACCTATTAAACAAAAGTTAAGAAAGATGCATCCTCATGTTGCACTCTTGGTCAAAGCTGAATTAGAGAAGCTCCTAAAGGCTGGGTTTATCCAAGTTATTGATTATGCAGAATGGATCTCTAATATTGTTCCTATTTCAAAACCAGAAAAATCAATCAAAGTATGCACAAACTTTAGAGATGTGAACAAAGCATGCCCTAAGGATGATTTTCCACTTCCAAACATTGACATGATAGTGGACATGACTATGGGTTTTGAGATGTATTCTTTAATGGATGGTTTCTTAGGCTACAATCAAATAAAAATTTCTCTAGAGGATCAAAAGAAACCTGCTTCCACATGTGCATGGGGTACCTTCTATTGGAACGTCATGCCATTTGGCTTGAAGAATGTTGGTGCTACATATTAAAGAGCTATGACATCTATTTTTCATGACATGATGCATCGAACCATGGAGGATTATGTTGATGATACCTTAGAAAAATCTATGATAAGATCTAAACATCTAAATTATTTGAGCAAAATATTGGATAGAATGGAGAAATTTAGTCTTAGACTGAATTCGAAGAAATTTGCTTTTTCCGTCACTTCTAGAAAGCTCCTAGGATACATTGTTTCAAAGAAAGGAATTGAAGTAGATCCAAAAAAGGTTAAAGCTATCATGGAGATGCAACCTCCCAAGAACATCATTCAAATGAGAACCTTGCAAGGGAGAGTACAATCTATTAGATGCTTCATATCTCAGTTAGCAAACATATCACAACCTTTACAAGAACATTACATAAGGGTGTGACTTTTGCATGGAATGAGAAATGTGAAAATAAATTTAATCATATCAAGAAATATCTATAAAATCCTCCTATTCAGGGGAAGCCTTTGATCTTATATGTCTCCACCACAGATACATCACTGGGGGCATTGCTAGCACAACATGATGAGAATAAAAAGGAGAGAGCTATATATTATATCAGTAGAACATTGGTTTCATACGAGAAGAACTATTTAATGATTGAGAAAGCTTGTCTAGCTATGATCTTTGCATCAAAGAAGCCCTAACATTACATGTTAGCTCATACAACACATCTAATAGCTAAGATTGATCCATTAAAGTACCTACTAAGAAAAGCTTCCCTCACAAGTAGATTAGCTAAATGGGTGATGTTACTAAGTGAAGTTGACATTGAATATGTTTAAAGAAAAGCTATTAAAGGCCAAGTCATTGCTGATCAATTGGAAGATTCACCTTTGTTTGATGATACACCCATGCAAATGGAATTCCCAGATTCCTCTATCATGAATCTTTCTTCTAGAGCATGGAAGTTATTCTTTGACGGGTCCTATATACAAAATGGATCTAGAGCAGGTATATTGTTTATAACACCTCAAGGTTACTCCATCCCTGAAGTATTCAAAATCAAGCTCCCTTGCATGAATAATATTGTTGAATATGAAGCCCTTCTTAATGGTATGAAGATTGCATTTGAGTGGTGAGTAACAGAGTTACACATTCATGGAGACTCACAAATTGTAATACATCAAGTCAATGATGTGTATCAAACAAAAGATGAAAAACTAGTCCCCTACAAGTGCATGGTAGATGATCTCAAGAAATATTTCATATCTATCACATTTGAGAAAATTCCTAGATTGGAAAACAAGGTTGTTGATGCTATGGAAATGCTATCTACTTTGTTACAACAGCCCAAACATGAGCTACGCTATGAGTTCCTAGTGGAAGCACTATCATACCCTACATATGATTTCCCTAAAACTCACATGATCTACATTATTGTAGGTCATGATTCATCCAGATATAAAAATCTTTTCTCCTATCTCCAAGACTAAATCATTCCTGATACCTTTAATTGTCACAAGAAATGTTACCTTATCTATAATGCCTCCCAGTATGTCATCATTGGTAATGATCTATACAAACAAGGTCTAGATGGTATACTCCTTAGATGTTTAGATGTAAAATCCTAATAAAACAATATATTTAGTCTTAATAAAATCTTATAAAATAACATACATTGTGTGAAGTGTTTTATCTCTCTTTATTTGTTTTTCTATTGATATTCACTATGTGGTACTCCCCATTTATGATTATTTCATGAGGAAATATATTTATGGCTCGTGGGCTGCAAGCTAGGGCATCATACATTGTTCATGATCTCATTGTTTAATACTGGCATTGTTTACATCTTTTCATTTGGAATGCTTGATGACCCATGAGATTTGATAGCTAGGGCATCATTTCTATTACCTTCAAAGTATTTTGTGAAGTGTTTGATCTCTCTTTATTTGTTTTGTTGTTGATATTCACTATGTGGTACTCCCCATTTATGATCATTTCATGAGGAAATGTCTTGATGGCTCGTGGGCTGCAAGCTAGGGCATCATGCATTGTTTATGAGTTCACTGTTTGAGCACCTCATGTTCTTATTTGATTAGTTGGTGCTCAAACAATGAACTCATAAACAATGCATGATGCCCTAGCTTGCTGTCCATGAGCCATCAAGACATTTCCTCATGAAATGATCATAAACAGGGAGTACCACATAGTGAATATCAACAACAAAACAAATAAAGAAAGATCAAACACTTCACACAATGTATGTTATTTTATAAGATTTTATTAAGACTAAATATATTGTTTTATTAAGATTTTATTAAGACAAAGTATTTTGGGTTAGTTTTATGTTGTTTTATAAGATTTTATTAAGACTAAATATATGATGTAAACTCATAATTATACTTGATATATATATACTTCAAAGGAGGAATTATGAAATATAGTTGTAGGTAGTTATCTCTTCTATAACGATGGAGGAGTGAAAGGTAATTATCAATGAGGCTGTTGCTATTAGATCATACATTAATACACTTACTATTTTGAATTTGAGCTCAGGCATCATGCAATGTTATTGTTATCATTGCATGCTTGTTGCTATTGTGCACCATATATTATTTTATACACTATTTATTTCATTGAGACTATGAGCTTGGCATTTGTAATGTATTTTCTATTATTGGATCAATGCCGCCATGTTGTTGAGGCTATAGATGCATTGAATCACCACTGCCATTCTATTTTGATAGCAACAATATAACAAACAAAGCACCATCCAATCAAATAGGGACATCAGTAAGACATTTAATGCATTATTACTTCATCATGATGATAAAAATTTCATTGGCTCAAAGCACATATAATGTAGGTAGCTTCATTACTTCATTAGATTTGTACCTTTGTTAATTGCACTAGCATCATGCTGCTTTCTTACTTATCCTTTAAAATGCAGATTCAAATATACTCCATGCCATATCATTAATGTATAGATGATGTAGATTTGTGTACCTCTTTGTTTTGATGTATCCTACTCACTGCATGCAATGGGGCCTCCTTGGGGCTGCCAACCATGTTGTGATGTTATGATCTTTACTTGAAATCCATGATGTACTCCTCCCTTAATATGCAGATTTGATGATTTTCTCCTTTGATTTGATGATGATTTATGCCCCTTCCATTGCTTACTCATGCTTTCTCATGACTACCTTGTGTTGATGGTCATGGTGTGTGACTGTTGTGGGTGCATCATTTGGAAATGATGTCACAACAACACTAGATGAAACATCAACATCTGGTGTTGTTGTTGCACTGTTTGAATGATGTAGTCACAATAGTGACTCACTAGGTGATCATGCAGACATAAATGCAACCATTTACTCTCTGCAACATTCTTCTGAGTGCACATGTCCTCTAGCATGGTTTTTCTTTTAGAAGTGTATGGCTTGACTATGCACATGCATAATTGTAGATGAGGATCAGTAATAGGATGCCATTCATTGCTTAGACATTTTTTTATCTAACCACCATCTCTCTTTTCTTTGCAGGTTCTGGATCACACAGGGGCACACCAGATTCATACCCGGGTAAAAATATCATCACTTCAGGCAATGTCTGGCACCCATATTATTTATGTTCATCCTCTTATGTATGCCTGTACTCTTGCATTTTCTTCTGAAAGTTATTTTCCTTGTATAGTATATACAAGTTATTTTTCATATATATACATGCAATATTTAGATGCAATTTTTTTTTTCCTTTACATGTATCTTTGCATGAAATGAACACAAATTAAACAAAATCATCTAATAATGAAAACTAGGGTACTGTAGTCACTCCTACTTGAGGATCCACAATCATGCATTTATGTTCAAGACTTATTATTACCTTGGTCCTTTTGAATCTTAGGATGACATCTGAATTGGGTAAAGCAAACCAAAACCTTTCATAGACCAATAAAAACCAAGGCATGTGGGTGCTCTTCTATTGTACAGTTATACTCATAAAATATATGTACGGTTATAAAATTTCATGCCTTGAAATTTTATAACATAGTTCCTCTTCATCAAAATAGAATGGAAGTGGCGATTCAATGCATCTACCCACATTCTATGTGCTTTGAGCCAATGAAACTTTTATCATCATGATGAAGTAATAATGCATTAAATGTCTTACTGATGTCCCCATTTGATTGGCTGGTGCTCTATTTGTTATATTGATACTATAAAAATAGAATGATAGTGGTGATTCGATGCATCTACAACCTCAAAAACATGGTAGCATTGATCCAATAAGAGAAAATACATTACAAATGCCAAGCTCATGGTCTCAATGAAATAAACAGTGTATAAAATAATATATGGTGCACAATAGCAGCAAGCTTGCAATGACAACAATAACATTGCATGATGTCCGAGCTCAAATTCAAAATAGTAAGTGTATTAATGTATGATCTAATAGCAACAACCTCATTGATCACTACCTTTCATTCCATCATTATAGAAGAGATAACTACCTACAACTATATTTTCATAATTCCTCCTTTGAAGTGTGTGTGTGTGTGTGTGTGTGTGTGTGTGTATATCAAGTATAATTATGAGTTTACATCATATATTTAGTCTTAATAAAATCTTATAAAACAACATAAAACTAACCCAAAATACTTTGTCTTAATGAAATCTTAATAAAATAATATATTTAGTCTTAATAAAATATTATAGAACAACATATATTGTGTGAAGTGTTCGATCTCTCTTTATTTATTTTTCTATTGATATTCACTATGTGGTAGTCCCCGTTTATGATCATTTCATGAGGAAATGTCTTGATGGCTCGCGAGCTGCAAGCTAGGGCATCATGCATTGTTTATGAGCTCACTGTTTGAGCACCTCATGTCCCTATTTGATTGGCTAGTGCTCAAATAGTGAGCTCATAGAAAATGCATGATGCCCTAGCTTGCATCCCACGAACCATCAAGACATTTCCTCATGAAATGATCATAAACAGGGACTACCACATAGTGAATATCAACAACAAAAAAAATAAAGAGAGATCAAACACTTCACACAATGCCTTGAAGGGAATAGAAATGATGCCCTAGCTCTCAAAGCTCACGGGTCATCAAGCATTCCAAATGAAAAGATGTAAACAATGCCAGTATTAAACAATGAGCTCATGAACAATGTATGATGCCCTTGCTTGCAACCCATGAGCCATCAAGACATTTCCTCATGAAATGATCATAAACGGGGAGTACCACATAGCTAGTGAATATCAACAACAAAACAAATAAAGAGAGATTAAACACTTCACACAATATATGTTATTTTATGAGATTTTATTAAGACTAAATATATTGTTTTATTAATATTTTATTAAGAAAAATTATTTTGGGTTAGTTTTATGTTGTTTTATAAGATATTTATTAAGACTAAATATATATGTAAACTCAATATAACAAACAGAGCACTGGCCAATCAAATAGGAGGAATGCATCTTTGATCCATGACTCAATAATCCATGAGCCGCTACCAAATCTACTGCAAAGTCATCTCCGAATGACATTACCAAATCATGAGCATGAATAAAAGACCTTGACTCACCAAACCACCTTGCAATTCTATCAAGATCTGAAAGTAATGCAACCAGATATGCAAGAACACCATTCTGAATCAATACAAACTTGATCGACAAATATATACATATTTTTTTAAAAAAATGTGTATGTCATCGCAATTATAATGACACTAGAAAAGCGATGAGAATCTATCAGAAATTTCTGACGAAGAACCGTTGCATGAACAACATTTCCATCGGCAACCAATCTACCAATGATGGTTATCCATTAGAACATTATGATGGTTAACCATCGAATGCACATCATTTCTATCGGTAAACTAACTATGTCCGATGTCAAACCTTTGAAATTGGGATGGCTAAAAATAGATCCAACAGTGTATTCGCTATGTTGAAACCCCCTTTTTGTGATGACTATAGTCATCTTAATTACGATGCCAATCGTAGCCATCATTTTTTCAACTGCAAAATTGCAACGATAGGTGGTGTTGTTATATCGATGGTAGACCATCCCAATTTAGATGACCTACCATCAAAAAAGGTCTCAAATCTACTAGTGGAATGCCTAGAGGAGAGGCATGAGATCCTAGATGGATTGGTCTCTATGAGAAGAGACTCAAGATTTTAAGACAAAGGAGAGTTACACGGAGCAACAGTGGTCTCATGGAATGAGACTAATAATGAAATGAAGAGGGATGATCAGAATGAGGTCTATATTTTTCCCTTGGGAGGAAAAGTGAAAAACTGGAGGCAAGATTGCATTATGGAGCAATAGTATGCAAGGATGGCATTGATCCTTGGTGTTGATCTTTTCAAACCAAGGTTGAAGATCAAATTTTTTTTACTGACATTTTTGTGTTTGTAGGGTTTCCAAGAGGACTTGGAAATTTTTCAAGTTTGCGGAGTATGGTGCAAGAGCACCAAGGTCAAGGGAAAAGCCATGGAGGTACACCAGGGTTACTAGAAGACCTTGGAAGGAATGGAAGGAAAAACATAACTAGCTTGGGTTATTTGATTGTAATAAGACCTTAATGGTCATTTAGTTATGCTTGGAATACGTAAGCTGATCACTTTGTGCAAGGATCAAATCATTGTAAGCCATTTTCCATTTGGGGGGTTAGAGTGCACCTTGGGTCATTTGAGGATCCAAGAGTGTAGATGAAGTTTTTAATGACCTATAAGGTCCATATTGGTTGTAAGTTGGCCATTAGATCCTTTTAAAAGAGTCAAATGTACTTAAGGTGCTAAAATATGTAATTTGCCTAGATTGGAAAAATAGGCCTATAAAGGTGAGTGTGAGGTTTTAGAAGGGTTTATGGCTTTAAATTTAGGATAGAGTCCTAAAAAATCCTTTGGAAGGTTAATTAAATGGATAAGAGTGAAATTTTGTCGAAGTTGATAACTATGTTATCAACTAGACAACAACTTAAATAATAAAACTAATGTAAATAGTCATGTAACTGGCTGTAATTAGCTTGTGAGCTATTTATTTGATAGGTGTACATGATTTTTTGAGAGAGAGGTGTGTAGGGGAGTTTGATAGAGGTTTTGGTATGTCGAAGAGGCAATGTAATGAATTTTTAATTCAATAAACTTTAATTCTTTGCAACTGGCACAGTCACTGCTGTGAGGGTACAGTCCCTTCTCAATGAAATATTGATGGTAGTGGATTAAAATAGATATGGATTAGGTTGATAATAATTTTCCATGAAAATTTAGACTATTTTGTGAAGTTTAAAGACAAAATCACAATTATTTACATTGACTGTTCCCGAGCAGATTCGGTGCAATCAACAATTTGGGATTGAAGTCTCCTTAAATGGATTGACTCTCCCACGCTTAAGGATGGTGTGAATGGTGGGAGGGGTAAAATAATATATTTTATCCTTTTATATTAGTATTTAATGCAGGGATATGGATCATTGAGGAGGAGAGACCACAATATGGTGGTGAAGTACTGATTGAAGGGTCACTTGCCCTTGGACCAGTCAAGGTCTGAATGTTTTATCTACATGAGGACCATGTTTTATGGAATATAGTGTCATAATATTTTTAATCCATGGTGTGAACCATTATCTTGGTTTGGAAGTTATTGGAGGAGTCACTTTGAGAAAACCTTAGGTGTGAAGGCCTTAAATTGAGGGTTTTGTTGTTTTGGTATTAAAAATTGTTGGATCATCTTGCTAGGTTGAAAATAATTGGTTTAGAATCATTTTAAAACTCTTTTTAGGGTTTTGGAAGTTTGGGTGTGTGAGGATCTAGTACTTTCTTTGTAATGAGAGGCCTAATGGAGGGCTAATAGACAGAGCACCAGTCATTGTTTAGGTAGATGGTCCAAAGAAGTAGTAGTTGGATTTAAGATATGTTTTCTAAATATGAAAAGGGTATTCAAATATGTATTTTTTTTGTGAGTCTTTTGAAGAAGTTTTACAAGATCCTAGGAAAATTGGTTTGGCAGGGCTACTAGGAGGATGGACCTAGTTTGGTGACCGGTTTGAGTTTTGAGAGTTGAAGAACTTTATTTGATGATTCTAAAGATTGGAAGAGGGATGTGAAGTTTTTTCCAAATGTTTAGAGAGGGTGGTGGCATCATAAATAAGTTGTGCACTCTGATTAGGTGAAGTTGGCATTGGATGAAAGAGAATGATGCTTGAGAAGGCCTAGTTGGTCTTGTGCAAAGAACATCATTTGAGTCCCTCAAAATTGTAGATCAAGTCCACCATTCCCACATTTTCATCAATATATCTTATAAATTAGAGGAAGGGGTGATGACCTGGAGAGGGGACATAGGGAGAAGAGGAGAGACAAAATGACAAAGAGAGAGAGAGAGAGAGAGAGAGAGAGAGAGAGAGAGGATGGAGGGATATGTATTAATGGAGGGAGTGAAGGGACTATGGAAGGAGGAGATAGATAATTGAAGGGAGTGAAGAGAAGGAGAGCCTTCATAAAGGGAGATAGGTAAGGGGATATAAGGTAGATATCTATAAGGGAGAGAGGTAAAAGACTTTGATGGAGAGAGTGAGGGGTGAGATAGATAAATAGAGATAGAGAGAGGTGTTTAATGATACATGGATGTGCTGGTAGAGAGGTAAATAGGTAGGAACAAAGAAAACTAGAGAGAGAGAGGTGACAACATAAAAAATGGAGAAAGATAATAAGAGAGTGGGGAGGGAGATATATGAAGGGTCAATGAGAGAGAGAGAGAGAATAACATATGGCATACTCCATATCTGGCATTCCATAATAGGTTTGGCATGACCAAACCTTAGGCTTGGCATGCCAAACCTATTTTGCTAGCACAAAATATGGTGATCATAATATTTAGTGAGCGTTAAATGCCTTAATGGGGGAAAAAAATAACTTGGCATATTTTTTGGTCCCCCATATTGGTGCACATGCCCTATCACCCTTTCCTTGTGTTGTTACTTTCACTATCCTTCCTAATTTTCTAGTTCATCTCACCACTAATCATTACCCTCCCACCAAGATGAACTGAATTTTTACATCATTAATCCACTCATGGGAGGTAATAGTATTATTCTACCTAGAGTAGTATTATTCCATCCATAAACAATTTAACTCCACTATTCACTATGATGCTCAAATTCGATTAAGCCACACTTTTCCATTACACTACTTTATTTAGGGATCTAGCCTATATTTACTCTAATTTTTGCCTCTTAGTCTCATGGAGATGCATAAGGTTTTGGGTGGGAGCCCCAAATTGGTGAATTTCTTTAGGCCAACAAAAGGGTTGGTACGATTAGTGGGAATTTTATCCCTCCCACCCCCTATGATAAATATGGACTTATCTTGAAGACAATTCCCATTTTATCTATAAAGTCTACAAATAACTTACACATTTTATAGTTGTAGCCAACAAACACTAATATTATCTATAATCACCCTTATTGTAGAGCTTCCATCTTAGAATCTAGCTAGGAATTCCATTATTTTTATACTACATTCAACTAATCTAGGAAATCTCATAAATTCATCCTATTTGGTAGTTAATCTAGCCACAAAATATGTATTCTATAGAAAATCAAGAAATCCTCAAGGAAATTCATTGTAAAGGCCCTTCCCACTAACAACCATAAAGCCACCTCCCTCCATCTAGCATCAATATATATAGACCACACACATATGTAGGCATATAGGATATATATAAGAGTCTGTATGTGTGTTGGGAAATTTTTGGAATGTCATGCATCTATGTGCTGACATTAATGTTCTTTCATTGATGTCAACATATTTCTATTATCTGAGACACTATTCCTATGATGTTTAGTGAGATGATTGGTTTCGTGTGCCTATTGTGTGTAGACATTTAAAAATGGCCTATTTCTCTAACACAATGACATTACTAACATTGCTCTTAAATTATTAAATAATCTTTATTACTTAATTAATTGTGTCATTCTACCATATTCTAAGATCAAAATCATCATTTCTCCCTAATTATATAATTAAATGATTTTAATTAATAACTTTAATTATTGTACTTCTAAACAATTAATTCATCATCTATTCATCTATAATATAATTAAATAAATAACCATATTTAATTATATACCCTATCTTATAATTATTAATCAAATAACCAAATTTAATTAATATTCCCCCTCCTAATTATTACATTTATTTGATAATTAAATGAAATTCTATCTCATGATTAAATAAATTATATTTATTTAATTACAAATAACAATTCCTCTCATAAATAAATAATTATTTATTTATTTATAAAATATCTTCACATGTGCAAATAAATAATATTTATTTATTTAAATCATAATTATCCTCCTAAATCCTAACTCACACTCACTATGAGTTATCTTTTCAATCACAACTCTGAACTCCACAATTCCCTCTCCTAATTATTCAATCCACATTGTTAATTCCTCCTTGAGCAATCAGTTAAGTCTTCCAACAATTCAATCTTCTAATCTATGCAATCAGTTGACTCATTCATGTAATTAGTTAACTCACCAATCAATTCAAGTCATATCTCCAATCTATTTGTCGACAGATCAATCAATTTTGTTAAGCTAAGCAATCAACTTAGTTGAACTCTCACTCACTCTGAGTTCAACTCCTCAATCATAGTCAATCAACCCTTCAATCATGGATTCTTGGTTGAAATCCATAAAATCTTATAAATAGAGAGTCAAACCTTTAATTTTGGTAACCACAATTGCTTTGAATTCTTATGCTGGCATGATCTTGAGCTCAATTCTGAGAGCCAACATTGCATGAGAAGGAGAACACCAAGGAAGGATTTTATGG
This sequence comes from Chamaecyparis obtusa, assembly GCA_027943335.1. Taxonomy (NCBI): domain Eukaryota; kingdom Viridiplantae; phylum Streptophyta; class Pinopsida; order Cupressales; family Cupressaceae; genus Chamaecyparis; species Chamaecyparis obtusa. The sequence continues at coordinate 6,852 of BSBK01001611.1, read as the reverse complement.
TTTGCATATTCATGTTTTGGATTGATTTCATAATATTTGATTGATTATGCTTATTATTTGTCTTGCATCCTTTCTTGATTATTGGGAATATTAATTTCTCTAGCAATCTCTTTGTGGTTGAGATTTTATATGTTATTGTAGGTTTCTATTGATCCTATTATTACCTGATTACAAATGGCAAACCCGACATGAAATTTGGTCATATCTTTCAAACCACTTGGAACTTTTTTATGAATTTTTTTTGCAGGTTGGCGCTGATATAGAGAGGCTACACTAAAAAATTCAAATTTTTTTTGATTTTTTATTTTTCTATAATCTTTTTATTATTTTTCATAAAAAGTCAATTTTGGGCACAAATCAACATTTTTCTTTGCAAATTTTACATTTTTCAAAATCTCTTGAAATTCTAATAGGGGTTTATTCTTTGTGATTTAATTTTTGTTTGAAAATATTTTCAAACAAGGTAGATCTATTAAAACTGGTATGTTATGAAAAAATGAGTCCCAAGAGAAAAACATTAAGAATTATGGTTTGAATATTTGTTTGCAAGTTTCTTTTTATATAAGAAAGATACAGTAAAACTTTCAATTTTTCTATTTTTTTTTTAAAATAATTTTTTTATGATATTTCATAAAATAATAATTTTGGGCACAAATCAACATATTTCTTTGAAAATTTTACATTTTTGGAAATCACTTGAAATTTTACAAGGGGTCTATTATCTGTGATTTTAATTTTGATGAGAAATATTTAAAATATATATATATATATATATATATATATATATATATATATATATATATATATATATATATATATATATATATATATATATATATATTATGGAAAACATTATTTCGAAACTAAAAAATAAGATTTCCTTCTCTTCCATCTAAATCTCATTCTCTATTGTAAAATGATGCATTTTCATTATTGAAAATACATACTTGATGTAATGCACTTGACCATCAAAAGCACGGAAACAAAAAGAAAGTCAAGATTCAAGAGCCCGTTGAGTATAGAAGAAGAGAAAGAAAGAAAAAATAGAACAAGATACAAGCTAAGGCACAACAATCAACGCTTTGGAGGTATAAAATCAGAGAAAAAGGATGTCATTTGGGTACTAAGTTTTCTTTTTTAGCATGTGGGTTGGAAGTAGGTTTTAATCTTGTTAATCTAAAATCAATTCATCTTTCATTTTGGTGGTTTATAAAAAATAATGCATGCTCAAGCTTCACATTCCATATCTCATTTTGGTGCTTAAAATTGACATGGTGGTTAAAAATTAAACAAGGCAAAGAACATTTGAGATTGGTGCAATAAAATCAAACAAGGCAAAATACATTTGGACTTTGGTGCATCTAAAATTGGACAAAACAATACTCATTTGGTTTGGGCTTAAAATTCAACTCATGTTCTTGTATAGATGATAGCTCAGTTCACATTTGACTATTGGTGCTTAATACGATTAACCCAATGTTTGAATTTCTTGGTGTGCTTGCACAATTTGTTAGATTAGCAACCATTTTATTTTTTAGAGAGGCATGTCTGGAGGGTTTGCTTAACCCATTACAGAGAATGACCTCAAACTGGAAAATGCTTCTGGTCGGTATATAAATAAGACTTTGATCAAACTCTAGTCTTATCTCCTCAAGTTTGGGTGAGATGTGTTGATGATAGTCTAGACTAGGTGAAGTATCCCTAAGTAGCCAGCATGGTCAACTAGGCTCTTAAGTAAGTCACACGTGTAAAAACTGAATAGGGAGATTCCATAAAACTTACTACAACATGTTAATTAAAGGCCACCTAGTTTACCTCCGAACATTCATCTTATTATAGTGCAAGGGGAGGCTGCAAAAGAATCTACACTAAGATTCCCATCATATATGTCCCAAGAATATTGTGTTGCGAAAGAGATCTTCTCTAACATGACAAAAATACTTGTAAAAGGTGATAGCACAGGCACCTTCAAGGGATTTTTTAGCTCTATTTGTGTGGCACTTATGTTGTGTGAGCTGATGGAGACCCAAGCAATGGGCCTATAATATTTCAAATGAATCCAAATTTGACCATAGATTAAACTGCTTGTATACTTCTTTCATTGTGATTAACTTTGTGAAAACTTATAGCTCAAAAAATTTGTTGAATATACACACATCGTTTCTTTTTGAGTCATTCTTGTAGCTACATACTGATTTTGAGTTTGTTGAGATTGGTCCTACAACATTTACCTAAAATATTTTTCCTACAACAATATGACATTTTCCTACAAGATTTGTCCTACAACAATTGGTCCTACAACATTTTCACTGCAAGATTTGTCCTACAACATTTTTCCTACAAGATTTATGCTATAAAAGATTGGTCCTACAAACATATTATCTTGGTTCTTTGTGATTGACATACTTAGAAAGACATGTCTTAGAATCTTGCATTTTTGCATAGTCATCATATTAGTCTCCAAAAAATAAAAAATCTCAAAAACATAGCGTGCATCTCTTAGGGTTAAAGTATTACACTTCCTAGAGTCATTTTTAAAATTAGAGGGTCAATTTTCCTAGGACATTCCTATAGTGGTCTTGCATTTTATCTTGACATCATTAGCATTATCTTTATCTACTAGCATCAGCATAGGCACCTTGTTATTTTGGTTACTATTTATCTTAGAAAGACAATATTTCCATAATTTATCACTTCTATCCTACCTTTTTGTGTCAAGATAGTCCTCATTATCATTTGGGTCTTTTCTTAAAGGGTTTAATCTCTCTCAAGGTAAGGTACTTACACCTTAGACACCATATTTGATTATTCATCCTAGTTTGCATTATCATCCCATATCAAAAATCTAAAAAATATAGAATTTGTTTTCCTTAGTTGTCATGCATTCATCATAGACTTGTATATGCCAAACGATCAAAGAAGAGTAAGGAAACAATGGAGTATAATCAAATCTCTGACCATGATCTCCATTAGGAAATTGAATTTGCACCAAGAACCTTGGCACTAGACTATAGCAATCCTGAGACATTTTTGTGTCAGGAGAAAACACTAGGTGAACTAACTCCCACAGAAATCAAAGCCAAATGTATAAAAGAAGAGATCGATGATGGTTTATGTGATGAGAAGATGAAAGCAATCTTAGAATCTATGATAGAGGCCGACCCAAACAAATACCTTCACATGCTCATACAAAAAGGTGCTAAATTACCAGTTGGGTTTGACACATCCACCATAGTGGAAGACATACATATACCACCATCTTGGGTAGCCTCAATGACACGCCCACTACTCAGTTCAGTCATCCCATCCACCAGTTCCACATAAAATGATTCCTAGGTCACTACATCTTTCAATACCTTAGGGATCAAGTACATCAATCCCTTATTTGCTGATTTTCCATCTACATCTACTACATTTTCTACCACAACAACACCATCTATATTTTCCTTGACTCATCCTATGAGTATTTCACAAACGATGGTAGCAAGTTCCTCCAACACAATTCTCCAACCAAAGAAAGGGATACCCCAACTAGAAGCACCTCAACCAAATCCTCCTATTGGTGCCCCATTAGGTGTCTCTTCCAATTTAGGACATTCCCAAATCAGTAAAGGGGCACCTCCAACTAATCCAAATTACTTAGCAATTTTTTCTAGTTTCATCCAAAATATGATCGCAAGTAGGCCTAACACTTCCCATCTTACAAAAGTACCTCATCCAAACCAAACACATTAGTACATTCTAAATATAACATCCCAACATAATTTGATATCTCAGAACAATCTAGCACCCCAACATAATCTAGTATTACAACATAATCCATCATCCCAGTACATTCCAGTACCTCAACATAATCCAACACCGCAACATACACCAATACCTCAGCATAATCCAAAATCTTAGTACATCTTAGTACATCAATACACCCTAGCATCTTAGCATGTTCCACCACCATTTATACGTGCAATATCTCCAAATAGTGGAGCCACATTTGGTGACCCTAACACACTGCCTACTATAGCAACTACCACTAATCTACTTGCTTAGCAGTTACAAATGCTTCACCAATAGTTCATGAATCTACAAATGGGCACCTCTAAAAGGTCTTACACCACAACAGACCTTAGTCCCACTAGTAAATTATAGCTAGATTTTTTACGAGGATTAGTCAATTTTTTTATGCAAATTGGTCAACCAAACAACCATTATTATTATTGAAATTTCTTCATCGCTAATTCGACACATAAAATTTTTGTCAAATATTCAACCATTATATTTGTCGAACTATCAACAAATATGACATCAAAATAATCACTTCAATCATGAAGAATGTCCGATATATCTTTCATCGCATTCGACCAATGTTGGTCAAAATAATCGTATAGTTAGTGTAAATAGCCGACATATCTTTTTGTATTTTCGACCACATATGGTCAAAAAATTGATCAATGATATGTCGACACTATAGCATTGGCATAAAAAATTAAGGCCGTGTCACTAAAATATCGATGATATTTTCATTGAGAGTATAGCATTCTTGTTGAATTGTACAACCTTTGTTGGTCAAAAAATTGATAACATATTCAATTTAAAAAAAAATAACAATACTATATTGTGACATCCAAAGGTGGTAACCCTTAAAAGCTATAAATAGGACATGCACCAAAGAATACAAATAATGGTGGTCAAAAATAGAGATTTGGATTAATTTCTAAAATCTGTCAATTAATTTGTAAGAGATTTGTTTTTTTTAATAACTTTCTCAGCATTTGTACTTATTCCTTTAATATTGTAGTGAAAATGGTAATGTCCCTTTTTTTTGTATTCTGAATGCTAGGGCTATTACCCCAAATTCCCATAATGTAAATTGCAATGATTTTATAATGATAATGTCAGTTCTATAATGGTAAACTAATAATGGTAATTGCAATATCTGATATTTATAACTATGGCACATACAAGGGCAGCTATCCCTTATCGATTATGCAAACAATCGATATATTTATATCATATATTATTGTTTATGATGAGGCACAAAGTATATGTAAAGTTTTAATGTAATCCTGCTACAACGATCTGATATTTGTCTCTGATATTCAATTATATGCTTGTAATAATAATGCTAGTTGTGTCTGATGTAGTGATAAATATATGCAAAAGAGTTATGCTCAGCTTGCGAACATATATTCAAAATTCAAAGCAAAGGTTAAATATGCCTAGAAGAAAAATATGTACCACTTCACTTCGAGATGTGAGATTTGTAGTTCGCATTAGAGCTCTCACTTTTCTTATTCCATCTTGGAGATTGTTGTTATGATTTGGATTAACCTTGCATGGTATTCCAACAATTACCAAGTCTTTTGCATCACCCTTGTCATCTTCGTCTATTGTAGTAAGATTCTAAAGAGTATTGGTCTTCCTTTGTCTATTAAACTCTGCTTGACACTGTTAAAAATACAATGAAAAGGGTATCAGACAAACAAAGATCAGAGTAGAAATAGTATATTCAATGAGGGTGTCAAATTTAGATAACCTTATTAGTGACACAGAATACCTTGTTCACAAGAAGCGATGGATTGAAAAGCATTCGATAGCCAGAGCTCTTGAAACTATCAAAAATGAAGAATCAGATACAATGACATAACCTCTCTAGATAGATATGGCCTCATAATTCATAGAAAGGTACCAAAAAATTGAGAATCATAGAGCAACAAAACTTTTCATGGGACCGGTACATACATTAGGAATAGGTGGTGGTGATTTAAGGTGGCAAGGTTATAGATGGGATTTTATTGACAAGATAAACACTCAACAATAACATTTCAATAGGGGTTTGAACTTTAATAACAAGAACTACAATACTATGATTTAACTATCATATTATATCATTACCAACATTCCCTCCACACAATTGATCACTATCATATTTATTTCTTGAGATTGTGACTAAGAGTCACTTCATACTCATTGATACACCTATTTAAATCACATAACAAAGTCCATCCCATCCAATATAAATTCATCCAATTCTTATTTATCCACACAATTTATCCACGTAGTTTCATATTGAGAAGAAATTTGAAAAGATTTAATGGTAAGGTTGAAAGATATAAACATGATTGTTGAACCCTATCTTATTCAGAATGCACTATCCGTCCTCTATCTCACACATATGCTCTAACTATTCAGAGAACACAATCCATTTAGATATAACAATGCACACAAATACACACACACACACACACACACACACACATATAATTTATTTATACAGATTTTTGAAATTTAGTAAATGTTTTTAATCAAAACTATAAATTGGTGAAGTTACAAATGGGGACCTCATTTACAACATGAATATTCAGCAATAATATTCTAGTAAGAGTTTGAACTTCAATAAAAAGAACTAAAAATCTCGGTGCTAAGATCCCATTAACACTTAACTTAAATTTAGAAATAGCTGAGAAATATTTATTGTTAAGGTTAAAAATATTAACTTCATTGTTGAGCACTATCATATTCAAAATGTATTGTCCTTATTCTGTCTCACACATATTTAGAGTGTATGGTTCATTCTGAAAGAACAACCCATTTATATATCTATACATATATATATATATATATATATATATATATATATATATATATATATATATATATATATATATATATATATATATATATATATATATATATATATATATGTATGTATGTATGTATGTATGTATGTATGTATGTATGTATGTATGTATGTATGTATGTATGTATGCATATATATATATATATGTATATATATGTATATATATATATGTATATATATATAGTATATATATATAGTATAGATATATGTATAGA